>JAMWET010001687.1:0-45536 GCA_024036415.1 Prochilodus magdalenae | reverse complement strand
TATATTTGTATTGTTTTTACTGTAGTTATTATGTACAGGGGAATATCTTATTGATCCGTGTCAACCAGCAAACATCTAGATCTTTTGAGAACATAAAATCAGTTTGAGGATTTAAAAAGCTAGCTAGATCTTATATGCAGGGCAACAATCTTGGTGGTCAGAGGGCGGATCAGCTGTGGCAAACAGTCAGTGTGGGAGTTCAGGGTCCCCTAACGTTTTTAACAACAAAAAATAACTACAGGGGGCTTCGAACTTTGTGCCACACAGTTAAACAGTTAACACCTGGACAGTTCAGTAGTCAGGACTGAGACCTGGACACAGTAAAATGTAAGACAAAGACTTTATGTTAGTCTAATCCTGTTAAAACTGTTTAAACATGGAAAAGTTCTGGTGGTAACGTGTCCCTTAATTCTTGCAAGGCAGCTGCAACTGTATCCAAGGTGGGTGCTAAGGTGTTGCTACGTGGTTACTAACATGTTACTAGGTAGTTGCTGTTATTAAACTAAAATGATTGCTACTAATATGTTGCTGGTGGTTTACTAATGGTCTCTGAGGGGGATGTTTAAGTGTATGTGGGTGTTGAGTGTGTGTGGTGGGTCTTAAAATGTGTGTAGTGTGTTGACTGTCTGTGTTGTGTGTTGAGTGTCTGTGTGTAGTGTGTTGAGAGTGTGTTCTATGTTAAGGGTATGTGTGGTGTATGTTGAGGGTGTTTATTGGTTGTCTCTACCAAGACAAAAGTGTGACTTATCACTGAAGATGACTTGTTGCCATTCTAAGTCACTCCACGGACATTGTGACTTTGACATGGGGTTCAGTTGTGGTAACAGTCTGTGTACATGTAGTCTGTGTACATGTAGTCCTGTGTTGTGCAGCCATCTGCCAATGGTGCTGGCACTAACAGGATGACTCATGGAGGGCATCACTGCTCACTGAATGTCTGCAATCATGACTGTTGGGTCAGTCAGGTACAGTGGTAAGGTCAGTCCTTGCTTATGTGACATGCGCAGCCAGGCCTGAAACTTCAGTCATTGTGTCTAAGTATCCACATATACGTACACAGTGCATTTGAAAAGTCTTTATAACCATTTTTTTTTTTAAGGCTCTGTAGTGAATAAAAGAAATTCAAGCTTTCCCCATCAGTGTGCACTCAGTATCCCATAACGAGAAAGGAACAACAGGATTTTAGAACTTTACTAAAAAGGAAAATCTAAAATATTGCAGTGAGATACGTATTCAGACCCTTTAACCAGCACTTAGTCAAAGCACCTTTAGCAGCAATAACAGTCTGGAGTCTTCTTTGGTATGAGCCACAAGGTTTGCACACCTGGATTTGGGGATTTTCTGCCATTCTTCTCTGCAGATCCCCTCAAGCTCTGTCATGTTGGATAGGGACCATCAGTGGACAGCCATTTTCAGGTCCCTTCAAAGATGTTCAGTTAGGTTCAAGTCAGGGCTCTGGCTGGGCCAGACAAAGACATTCACAGAAGTCCCTCACATGTTTTTTTGAAGATGAAGGTAAACTTCGGCCCAGTTGAGGACCGAGCCCTATATCAGGTTTTCATTAAGAATATCTCTGTTTGTTCCATTTAGCTTCCACAAAGCTTACATTTCTTTTTATTTGAGCACAAGACCTAAACATAACAAAATGTGAAATAACAAAAGGATCTGAAAACATTTCGAATGTATTGTTTGTATGTATATACAGTATGTGTATTACTGCCCCCAGGACAGACTGATTTCCTTTTATATCCACTCCAGCTGGTTTCCTAGTGTGTTTAATCTGCAAAGGTTAAACTGTAAACCACCAAGCAAAAAAAAAAATAATAATAATACAACAGGCATTTAACAAGATAGCGTTGAAACTTCTGTGGATCTTCAGGACCTGCTGGAGTTTTGAGAATAGCAGCTACAGCTGAGCTAAAGCTAAAGAGCAGAGTAAATCTGTGTTTTGGTTCATATTGTTGTATTTAGCGCTATTAAAGGAGGAAACAGTTTCTGTACAAACTGTAGACTTTATTAAAAGCTGGCTCTACTTCAGCCTTGCATACAGAATATGCTAACAGTGTGCTCTAAACCTACGATACATCCTAAGATACGTCAAACAGCTTATCTAACAATGAGGGGAAAGAGGAATGCAACTGCATGTCTCTGCCATGCCTGCTGGTTCTCCTCTCACCTCCAATCTCCCGGACTCCATGTCCCATAACCCACCACCCAATGATGTCACCACACCTTCACAGTCCACACTGTCTCACACAGACCCACTGTGAAGTATTGCCACTATTCTTGTTCTTATTCTTATTCTTGTTAGCGTCTCTGATTTGATTCTCTTTTGACTTTCAGGTTTGTTCTTTTGTCTTTCCCCTTTTGGTACTGTTCCTGGTCTGCCTGGTTTCTCACTCTGGCTCTGTCCTTGCCCCCTTGGTTATGCCTGCTTTGATCTTGTTGCTGCTGTGTTGTACTGCCAGCCTGTTTAATAAACATTGCTTTGCTTTTAGCTCAGCGTGCGTCACCATCTGTCTGTCCATCAACACAGTCTTTGGTATACTGAATGGATTTCATCCCACTTTTTCTCTTTTTCTCTGAATATAATCTTACTAATCTTACTAATCTTACACACAAAAAAATATATATATGGTCATATAATCTAATTTAATTTCAGACAATCAGTTTTTTTAAACCATATTAATTTACTCAACTCATCAGTTTTACAGTCACATTAACTCATCATGTTCTCTGTTCCTCTCTGTCTCCTGCATTAGTGCTGATTGTACTCATCCACTGTGGACACACTCAAGGTGAATCATTATATGAACATTTATGAGATTATGTTATTTAATTCAAGTGCATTTTGAAATACATGGATTCTGTTTCTTTAACAGATGACATAGACATCAGTAAAATTTAGTACACGATTATTGTACATAAACTAATGTGGTCTTGTCAGTGCATAGTTAATAATGTAGATTATGGATGACTTTAATTTATGAAATGATTCATAAAATAAAGTACTATCTGGCTGCACAGAAACTTTCATAAACCCCAGGCACATTAAACTCATTAGGCTCGTTCAGCCTAAAATAATAAAGGTACTTCTTGCAGTGAGAAAAGCAGATCTGCTCACTTCATCATTTCATACCAACAGAACGACCTAAACTGAGGGCGGAGCCCAGAGATCCACATACAAGCGATTCAGTTAAGATTACAGATTATTCCCCCTATTATAAAGCATATCATATTTAGAGACAATATTTCATATTTCAAAGGTATTTGTCATCTTTAAACAGAGAGACCAAAAGCTACAGTGAAAGTCCAGCCAGCTGATCATGTACTGATGGGAGAGAGAGTCACTCTGACATGTGAAATAGAAAGTGGAGATTACTGGAATTATGAATGGTATAAGAATAATAATCTTCTCAGTGATGCTAAAAGGAAGGAATATGAAATCTCTAATGTTGGTCAGTATCATGCAGGTGATTATACCTGTAAGGGAACAGTAGCTGTTACACTGACTGTATCAGGTGAGTGTGAGTCTCTCTCTCTGTGTTTAACATTGTTGTTTGATACAGAATTTCAGATTCTTAAATGTTCAGAATTTCCTTTGTCAAATTTTTATTTCATAATGAGCCATATATTTTAATGAGTGACCGGTCTAGACTGCATGCAGGCCAGTTTATCAGAGATCTTTTACTATAGTGCCATGCTGATGGACTACATGCTGATTGTGTTGTGGGATCATCTTGCTGAAATCCTTCCCTGAAAAAGACGTCATCTTAATGGCAGCACATGTTCGTCTTGTGCCTTGTCCCGTGCATATAGAGATTTCTCTGGATCGTTTACACTATGGCCTTTAGCACACCCAAATGCAGCCACTCCTTTTTAACAATCATTAACATCTTTAAACAATTTTCATAAGAAAACACACTTAAGAAGGTAAAATAAATCACTCGCTGTGGTAAGGTTGTTTACTTTACCATGGCTACAGAACATTCTCTGAAACATCCACACATTCCTGAGTTTTCTAGTTTTTTACTTCATCTAAATTATGGATTTGTTCAAATATGACTTTGGTTAATGACCATGCAGTCCAGATGTGTAGAATCTCTGAGTTGTTTTTATTAGGTGTTGAGTTACAGTACATTGTTCTGAGAACTCCAGCAGCTTCTGCTTCATCTATTAATACATGCATCAAATTATAGATCTTTTAGAAAATCATGTGGAAGAGAATCTCTCATGGGCTTCAGTAATTAGCCAAATGTATAATTCTGAGAAAGTCTCACCTACCCCAGTTATTGTTTCCACATCCATCAAACTTAGCAGTAAAATGACAATCAGCACAAAGGAAAGTGTAGAATCTCACTGAATAGAAACTCTACCCTACATGAGGCCTTTTGGCAAATTTTAATTAAACCTCTTTATTTAGTTATGTATTTTTACACTTAAAGGTTTAATACTACTACTACTATTCATAATAATAATAATAATAATAATAATAATAATAATAATAATAATAATAATTTTATATATTTATTGTTAGGACACATACTGTTAGTGGCTCTGGGAAGTGTTGAAGTGTTAACAGTAATAGAGGAAACAATGAAATAATGAAACAGTGAAATCACACAAGCCGATTACACACATCACAATGACACATTAAAAGTGTGAATTGAGCTGAGTTTCACAGTTTAGAAGTATAATACCTGAAAGAGGTTTTCTGTATTTTACAGAAAGGTTGTTGTTCAGTATCTGCAGATCTAAGATCACAAGGTGGATTATAAACAAACAGACAAATGTATGAATGTTTTTCTGTGTCGCTCACCAAACCTTATTTTACTATAATTTATTATATTCATATTTATTACATGATTTAAAGCTACATTAGTAAATGTTTTTGCATGCGGGATAAAACAGAGCTCAGAGTCTAAGATCACACCCAGGTTTCCTACGTTAGGTTTGGTACAGAGCTGAGGAACCAAGAATCAGTATTTCAGTTCATGTGACTTTTATTTTTCATGATTTAGTTTCCACCATTTCTTAGTATATTCATTCTGACTAATTTACTGTTTCCTAAAAAAGTCAGTCTTGTTGGAAGGGTTTCATTCCTTAGTGTCGTGTTGTGAGTTAGCTCTGCTGTCTGTGTTACTGTAAACATTAAACCAACAAGTTACATTACTAAATAGAATAACTCTAACTGACTCAATTCTGTTTAACTTTGTTCTTCATCAACAGTAAAAGTCACACCTACAATTACCTCAGGATATGAAGGAGCTGTACTGACAGGAAACACAGTAACTCTGTACTGTACACTTCCTCAGTCTGCTGGATGGAGGTTCTACTGGTCCAAACCCACACAGAGCCCTGAGAAGAAGACCATCACCAACATCTACACCATCAGCTCAGTTAGAGTCTCTGATGGAGGTCAGTACAGGTGCAGAGCTGGCAGAGGAAACCCAGTCTACTACACACACTACTGTACAGTGATGCACTCTGGGTAAACGTTACTGGTGAGTAAGAGGTTTTCTCTGAGTGATACTATACAGTCCTGAACTGTAACAGTATATGAAGCACTAAATGACATATTACATGTTTTTAAAGGCTTTAGAAATCTGAGGGTCTGTTCATGTAGTAGTTTGGTCCAGAGTAAAGACAGGAATGAAACGTTGTTTTTAAAGTTCATTTTGGAATTTAAAGCCTCCAACACACTTAAAAAGCTGAAACATCCCTCATGATTCGGTACACAGTTCAAAAAGATCATTTCACAAAACAAGATTATATTTGAAGTCTTTCAGGTATACATAATACAGATGCTGGAATATGGAGAAATCTAGGCCTATTATAGAATATTGATTTTAATAACAGTGTTGGGAACTGTGATTGTCTTACAGAGAGTAATAAAGCCATGGTGAACATAAAGCCTGATAAGCAGGTGTTTAAAGGAGAGCCGGTCACTCTGAGATGTGACATACAGGCAGGAGGAGACACTGAGTGGACTTACAGCTGGTATAAAGATGACAGTTTGTACCCAAACAGAAGAACACAGGAGTTCACAATCAGCTCTGTTACAGAGTCTAACGCTGGTGAATACACCTGCAGAGGAGAAAGAACAAACGACCTTCAGAAATCAGAGATCAGTGATGCTGTTACACTTACTGTGTCTGGTGAGTCTGTGGATCAGTTTTAATCTTCTCATTAATTATACTGTATGTAATAATCTTATCACTGTGTAGAAACTTGATTTAGTCTGTTCTATTCTCCATCTTCTCTCCGTCAGATGTAGCTCAGGCAGTACCGAGTGTGTCTCCACAGAGCTGGCTGACTGAAGGAGACTCAGTGACTCTAAGCTGTGAGGTTACAGGCTTCTCTACAGGCTGGACATTCAGCTGGTACAGAGCTGTTCCCTACAGACAAGGCTTAAAGCAGATAAGAGACGCTCATGGCAATGTTATGTATGGTGTAGAGCTCCTGTCAGACAGCAGGAGAGAAGCTGGAGGCTCCTACACTCTCAGTCCTGCTGCTCTACATCACACAGGAGTTTATGTGTGCAGAGCAGAGAGAGGAGAACCAGCCTATCAGACACAGTACAGCTCTCCACAGCCTCTATGGATCACTGGTGAGGAGATATAGAAATGAACTGGTATATAAATATGCTGTATTTATCAAATCCATTCTTTTAGTGATCAGTATATTTGTTTAGCTTTAGCATTTAGCAAAATGCTACATGTGTATCTTCTGTGCATGTTCAGGTACATCTCCTCCAGCCTCTCTGATCATCAGTCCCAGCAAATCTCAGCACTTTAGTGGTCACTCTCTCTCACTGAGCTGTGAGGGACAGAGTGACTCTACTGGATGGACAGTGAGACGATACACACACAGTGGGGAGGTGTCAGATTGTTCATCAGTTAGAGGACCTACATGCAACATCAGCTCCCTCTACACACCCCACACTGGAGTTTACTGCTGTCAGTCTGAATCTGGAGGAGGAAGTGATCCTCTCAACATCAGTGCACAGTGAGTCTACATTATTCACTAACAAGAACTCATACAGGGTTCTCTACAACATTTCTACTGTATAATGAAAAAGTTTGATGTACTTCTTCATTATAAACCATTGGTTCTAGGATTGTCTTTCCCCTCTCCATTAGTCATATTGATCTTATTGTATCTGTTGTTTTACAGTAACTGTGGTATATTTGAGTTAAACTGTATATACTGTATTTGATTCAGTAGAAATGTAGTTAATGTGACTAGTGATCCAGCAGTGTTTAAGAGTAATATAGCACAGCTAGATATAACATAAATAATTTAGAAATGTATGAAAGCATCCTTCCAGAATTTCTGTCAGATGACAGATGTAAAGTCAGAGATGATAGCTCACTTAGATGATTGACACAGGACACTGCCACAGATGGCTGTTGGCTGAACTGTTTTGTTTGGCGGACTATTCTCAGTCCAGCAGTGACACTGAGGTGTTTAAAACTGTAGCAGCACTGCTGAATCTGATCCACTCACACCAGCACAACACACTAACACACCACCAACACATCAGTGTCACGCCAGTGGTAAGAATGATCCACCTCCCACATAATACCTGCTCTGGGGTGGGGGTGGGGGTCTCTGGGGGTACTGACTATTAAATAACAGGGGCGAGGAAAATTAGAACAATTGTAGAACTACAAAGCACACCTGATGAAATGGACTGTGAGTCACTGGTCCTTGCATATGTCTAAATATATTCTTAGGAAACATATTTTATATTACAATATAGAAATCTGATTATGGAGATAATTTATTAGATATTATTCTGCACAGAATTGGTTTAACAGAGCTGTACATGTGAGAAAATAAGACATAGAAGACTGTAAAACAAGTGAGATCCAGTATCATGCTAAGTTGTAGTCAAGTTTAAGGTTAGTATTATTGAAATAGTTCACTATCCAGACAGGAGAACCCTGCATTCCACTTTACCACACGGTCTCTAATATCTACTAATGATAGAGTTCTCTGTGTTCAGCTTATCACTGTATTCTCCACTCTCTGTTTCTCTATGATAGATAGATAGATAGATAGATAGATAGATAGATAGATAGATAGATAGATAGATAGATAGATAGATACTTTATTGATCCCGAACGAAATTTAGCAGCCAGTAGCGGTTTCACAAAAAGAACAGCACAGATACGAATAATAATACAAAAATAAAAACAGTGTTGTGCAGTATGAGAAACCTAAATGGGTCGGTCAGTAACGGCAGCAGTATTATTAACTATTGAGCTATAAGCTATAGAACTATACATAGTGCGGGTCACTATCGATGGATATGTAAATATAAATATATAAATATATCTCACTTCGTAAGGAGGCAAGAAATATATAAAAGAGTACAAATATAACTGCAGGCTGTAGAAAAGACAGTGCAAAAGTAATAAATAAATGTGCAAGGCACACGGTTGTCAGCAGATAAATGACTTAATGAATTAACATCATAAACATGATATTTAAGTAGAGATGAGTGTCCAGGAGTAAAGATGCACAATATATATAGTAAAGTGAATAGTGCATAAATGAGTCTCTGATTAAACAATAGAGTTTAGTCCTCAGCAGTCCTCTTCGTCCCTCTTCCGGCCCCACTGGGAGGAGTTGAAGAGCCTGATGGCTCTCGGGACAAAGGATCTCCTGAGTATGTCCGTGTAGCACCTCTGTGACAGCAGCCTGCCACTGAACTTGCTCCTTCTGTCCATGATGATGGTGTGCAGTGGGTGTCCATCATCATCCATAATAGACAGCAGTTTGTGCAGTGTCCTCCTCTCCGCCACCTTCACCACCGAGTCCAGCTCCACACCAACAACTGACCCTGCACGCCTGGTCTTACTCTCTCCTACAGATGGTGATGTGATTCTGGACAGTCCTGTCCATCCTGTGACTGAGGGAGACTCTCTGACTCTCCGCTGTTTATATCGCTCCACAAAGCCCTCAGACCTCACAGCTGATTTCTATAGAGATGGATCACTGCTCCAGACCCAGACTACAGGAGAGATGATCATGTCTCAAAGTCAGATGCAGGTCTCTACCACTGTAAACACCCAGAGAAAGGAGAGTCACCAAAGAGCTGGCTCTCAGTCAGAGGTCTGCTGCAGTAAATATCTAATAATCATAATTCATATTTCCATCAGAATGTGTTTAACAGTGATTTCTGTTCTACAGTACAGTGATTGTATTGTGTGTGTATCAGGTTCATCCAGTTCAGGAGCTCCAGTCTCAGTGCTCAGTCTGCTCAGCAGTTTAATGGCAGTGTCTCCATATTTGCTAGTGTCCATCGTGCTGGGGGTGAAATGCTACAGAGCTGGAGGTAAGAGCTCTAAAGTGTCAGTAGTGTTTATATAATAGTATATAACGTCTGATGAAATACTAATGAGAAATATTCATCACTGTGTTTTTCACAGCTGATCCTGATGAAGAGAGCAGAACATAAGCAGTGCTGGAAGCTGATATCCGACGCTGTATTACAGAAACATGCTAAGTCTGAATCTCATCTGTTTAGTCCCTGTCAGGTAGGATAGAATCCCTGAATTAAGATCTGGTAGATTTTAACATTATCAGTTGTTTGTGGTTTTGTTTTTATATGATTATATTTTTTGAAGTTGTGTGTTTAATTGCCAAATATATATTTTAGCCCACTTGCTTTTTATTGTTTTCATCTTTTTATCATTCATCTTATTATTAGAAAATGTTTGTAAATGAATGATGATAAAGTTGGTGATGAAATGTATTGTAACCTGTATGTCTTGCTTGTTTTCTTTTTGTTTTAATGAAATAAACATTACTTTGATATTATGCTAATTAAATAAGCAGTACATCAACATGTTATATACATTATATTCCTCATCACAAGAATAGCTGCACCTAGAGGGATGATAAAGGTGAATTATGACTGATATGGGCAATATTTATTGTGCTACACATACAGAAATAATGTCTTTAAATATGGTGTTGGGCCAGCATGCTTGCTAAAGCAACATGTATACGTCTTTGCAATGCAGTAGAGGTCATGGTGGGGGTCACTGCTTGCTGAATGTCCGCAGTCAATTCCCTGAATTCTGTGCTGCAGTCAGTTCTCACGCTCAGTTCTTTTCTTTGTGGTCTAAAGACTCGTATCTTCAGGTAGCACCCAGGTTCACACCTTTCTGCTCTCATTCGCTCTTTATTTATTCACAGATGTACCAGTTACCCACTAATACCCCACCACCACCCACATGCTCTGGTGTTTGAACTTTACATCAGTAATGGTCTAGATGGCCATTTTTTTCTTTGACCCAGAGAACACAGCAGCTATTATTTTCATAAACTCAAAATCTCTCAAGCCAACAAAGAAATTCAGCTCAAAAGGGGTGAATAAATTCTCTGCTAAAACTGAGTACAGTTTATTTCAATATATTTAGTCTAATTTATACTTTATTTTGTCACGCCTGTGGGTCTGCCTGCCTCCGCTCCTCCGAACTCCAGTTCCCGGGGTGCACCGTCCGGTGACGTCACGCCCACACTCTCCTGCCCCTCGTATCCCACGCGCTCTGATTCGCCAGTCTTTTGATTGCGGCCAGCTGTCACTGGTGTTTATAAGCCACGCGGGCACACGCATTCAACGCGAAGCTTTGCAGATCCCATTTGCGATTCTGAGCCTCACTAACCTGTTGTGTTTTTTGCAGTGATCTACCATCGTTTTTGCCCTTCGGCTTCCTTGATTTCTCCCCCGGTGAGCTCTGGCTTTTGACCCTCGCCCTGTCCTTCGGTTTCCCCTTCAGTTCACTTCCTGGTTGTTTTGTTTCGCCAGACCCGGCTTGGGAACAAATAAACTTTCATTTACTGTGGCTCTGCGCGCGTCGCGTCCTCATTTTCAGACGCCTGACAGAAAGCTTCGCCTACCGCTGCGATGGCTGAGCCACAGGAACTGCCACAGGCCATCCGTAACCAGGGCCGTTTGCTTGGCGAGACCCATCAGAGGGTTGACTCGTTGACCGAGTCGGTCCACCGTCTGGCACAACAACAAGCCGGTCAGCAAGCCCAGCTCACTCAGATCTCCGCAAGCCTTAGCGAGATCACCGAGAGGCTAACCCTTCTCTCTGCTCCGCCCACCGCTGGACCCGAGCCCGTCACTGCCCCTGCCGCGGCTGGCTCGTTTCCCGTGAGTAAACCTGAAAAATACGACGGAGCGCCAAGCCAGTGTCAGGGTTTCCTGTTGCAATGCTCCCTGTTTTTTTCTAACTCTCCTCCGAGCTCGGATAGCGCTCGGATCTCCTTCGTGGTTTCTCGCCTCACAGGTCGAGCCTTGGACTGGGCTACTGCGGTGTGGGGAGTATATGGGCAGGCGACCTACGAGCGCTTCCTCCAGGACTTCGCGGAGGTGTTCGACCACCCGAACGAGGGCCGTTCATCCGGCGAACTCCTGCTGCAGATGAGGCAGGGAACCCGTTCAGTGGCGGAGTACTCACTGGATTTTCGCACCGTGGCAGCAGGAAGCGGGTGGAACGAGCCAGCGCTCGTGGTCGCGTTCCGCAACGGCCTCCATCCCGACCTTCTCAAGGAGCTGGCCTGCCGGGACGAGGGGCTGGACCTGGACAAACTCATCGCGCTGGCGATTCGACTGGACCAACTCAAGCGCGGAGTCCAGACGGTTCGACGCGCTTCCTCCGTTCGCCCCCGGCCGCTGGCATGCTCATGGTCCCTGGGAGCTCTGTCACGCACTAGCCCTAGAGCCTCCGCTGTCTGCACGGAGGAGGAACCCATGCAGGTCGACTCCGCACGTCTCACCCCAGCGGAGAGGAGCCGGCGACGACAGGAGGGGCTCTGCTTGTACTGTGGTGAGGAGGGTCATCTTCTTCGTAACTGCAGCACGCGTCCGCGAAGGAACCTACCGGCGGCTCCGCCCAAGGGCCGAGAGAACCGCCCTCTCTCCGATGTGGTGAGTAGCCCCACCCCGGGGATGGTTGCCAAGTCCTTGCGAATCCCCGTCACTTTAAGCTATCAGGGGCTCTCCCTCACATTCGCCGCGCTGATTGACTCAGGAGCAGAGGGGAACTTTATTCCCACTAGGGTGGCCAAGCAGCTGTCCATTCCCGTCGTGACTCTTAACCCCTCCTTGAGACTTTCCGCAGTGGATGGAGACCCCGTGGGAAAGGGGGTCGTCTCTCTTATGACCCCCTCCGTGACTATGGCGGTTAGCGCCCTGCACTTCGAGGAGATTAGATTTTTTGTCCTGGACTCCTCGGAGTATGCTGTGATTTTGGGACTTCCGTGGTTGAGAATGCATAACCCTGTTATTTCTTGGGCGGACAGAGAACTTGTTACCTGGTCATCTCATTGTTTTAATCACTGTCTTATGTTTCCACAGATCTCCCTCTCTTCCACATCAATAGAAAGTCCGGACAGCCCAACTCCTGTGTGTATTCCTCCTGAATACCACGACCTAGCCGAGGTATTCAGCAAGTCCAATGCCACCAAATTGCCCTCACACCGGTCCTACGATTGTGGGATCGAATTACTAGCAAACACCACTGTTCCCAAAGCACGAGTGTACCCCCTGACACAGGCGGAGGAAATTGCAATGGAGGAATACACACGGGAGGCTCTTGCCCAGGGATTCATTCGGCGCTCCACGTCCCCGGCGGCCGCCGGCTTTTTTTTCATAAAGAAAAAAGATGGCGGCCTCCGTCCGTGTATTGATTATCGTGGTTTGAACGCCATCACTAGGCCATATTCCTTTCCCCTCCCACTCGTTCCGGTGGCTCTCGAGCAGCTCCGAGGCGCGGCCGTTTTCACGAAATTAGATCTCCGTAGCGCTTACAACCTCGTCAGGATTAAAAAGGGTGACGAATGGAAAACGGCCTTCCTCACCACTAGGGGGCACTACGAATACACGGTGATGCCCTTCGGGTTGAGGAACGCCCCCTCCGTGTTCCAAGCATTCATTAATGACGTACTCCGGGACATGATTGGTCGGTTTGTAATCGCATATATCGATGACATATTGGTATACTCCCCGGATTTGCCCACTCACGTCAGGCATGTGCGAGAGGTCCTCACTAGGCTGCTGGAGCACCAGCTCTACGTTAAGGGGGAAAAGTGCGAGTTCCACCAGGGGTCGGTCTCCTTCCTGGGTTACGTCATTAGCCCCGCGGGGGTCGTCATGGACGACCGCAAGGTCGAGGCAGTGGTGAACTGGCCCAGGCCTCATGCCATACGTGAGCTCCAGAGGTTTTTAGGATTCGCCAATTTCTATCGGCGCTTTATACGTAACTACAGCGCGGTAGCGGCTCCGCTCACATCTCTGCTTAAGGGGAACGCCAAGAGTCTCAAATGGACCCTCCAAGCAGAGAGCGCGTTCGCTGACCTCAAGCAGAGATTCACCACCGCCCCCTTACTGAAACACCCTGACCCCTCAAAGCCTTTCGTGGTCGAGGTAGACGCATCCAACGTAGGGGTCGGGGCGGTGTTATCCCAACGTAGCGGCGAGCCCCCCAAATTAAAACCCGTCGCATATTACTCCCATAAGCTATCCCCTTCTGAGCGCAACTATGGCATTGGGGACAAGGAACTATTAGCGGTTAAGCTGGCTTTCGAGGAGTGGCGTCACTGGCTGGAGGGGGCCCAGCACCCCTTCCTAGTACTAACGGACCACAAGAACCTAGAGTACTTGAGGTCCGCCAAACGGCTGAATTCCCGGCAAGCCCGCTGGGCTTTGTTTTTTACTCGTTTTAATTTTCGGTTAACCTACCGCCCCGGCACATGGAACACCAAAGCTGATGCGCTATCGCGCATATTCGAACACGAACCCAGTGAGGAGGCCAGCCCTAAAACCATTCTCGAGCCCGCGGTGTTTCTAGCCCCTGTTAGGTGGGAAATCGACGCAGACATTGAGCGGGCCAATTCGGGGAGCTCTGTTCCGGAGTGCTGTCCCCCTGCGAGGTTGTATGTCCCCGCGCGCTTCCGCGACCATCTCATCACCTGGGCGCACACCTCTCTTACCACCGGTCATCCAGGAGAGAACAGAACATTTGATCTCCTTTCGAGACGATACTGGTGGGAGGGTATGCGCTCTGATATTCACCGATTCATAGCCTCCTGTACGGTGTGTGCCAAGAGTAAAACCCCCCGTACCTTACCCGCTGGGAAACTACAGCCGTTGCCCGTACCGAACCGGCCGTGGTCGCACATAGCAGTGGATTTTGTCACGGACCTCCCGAAATCCCAGGGCATGACAGTCATCCTCATAGTCATTGACAGGTTTTCCCGGGGAGTTCGCTTCGTCCCGTTTCCGCAACTCCCATCGGCATTTCAGACCGCGGAATGCCTGTTTAATCACGTATTTCGTTTCTTCGGCATCCCCGAAGACATCGTGTCCGATCGAGGGGTCCAGTTCACCTCCCGTGTTTGGAGGGCGTTCATGCGCAAGCTGGGCGTCTCGGTCAGCCTGACGTCAGGCTATCATCCACAGAGCAACGGCCAGTGCGAGAGAGCCAACCAGGAATTGGCGAAGTTTCTTCGGGTTTACTGCCACGATAATCAGTCAGACTGGGCGACGTACCTTCCCTGGGCTGAGATGGCCCAAAACTCACTCACCAGCTCCACCACTTCTCTCACTCCCTTTCAGTGTATTTTAGGTTTCCAACCCCCACTCATGCCATGGTCTCCACAGTCCTCGGACGTGCCCGCCGTGGATCACTGGATGAGGAGGAGCGAGGAGGTGTGGGAGCAGACCCACCGGCGCATCGAGTCCGTTGCTCAGCGACAAAAGGAGCAGGCGGACAAACACCGAGGCAGCACCCCAGTATACTCTCCGGGAGACCGCGTGTGGCTTTCGTCCAGAGACCTCAGGCTGCCTGGAGGGTGCAAGAAGCTGAGCCCGAAATACATCGGCCCATACCGAATCGTGAGTAGGATTAATGACGTGACGTATAAACTGGCGTTGCCTCCCCAGTGCCGGATGTGTCCTACTTTCCATGTATCACTGCTCAAGCCTGTAATCCCAGGTCCGCTCGACGAGGCGTTGCCCGGAGCCACGCCGCCTTCCCCCGTCTGGGTCGAGGGTGCTCCAACATACGCAGTGCGCAGGCTCCTGGACTCCAGGAGAAGGGGCGGGGTGCTCCAATACCTCGTCGACTGGGAGGGGTTTGGCCCGGAAGAACACAGTTGGGTGCCGGCTGCCGACGTCCTAGATCCATCCCTGGTGGCGGACTTCCACCGCCACCACCCGTCTCGCCCGGCTCCAAGGCCCCGAGGGCGACCTCGCCTGTCTTCGGGGAAGCCGTCTGCGCGGTGCGTGCAGTCGCGCAGGGGGCGGCAACCCAAGCGCCCATCCTGGGTCCTCGGGGGAACCCGTGGTGCGGGGAGGACCCTCAGCGGAGGCCGCGGTGGGTCTCGGAGCGCTCGGCGGCGTACCCCCGAGGTGGTTCAACGTGGACGTCCTCGCCTTGGACCGCCGGCCCGCTCGGACTCTTTGAGGGGGGGTGCTGTCACGCCTGTGGGTCTGCCTGCCTCCGCTCCTCCGAACTCCAGTTCCCGGGGTGCACCGTCCGGTGACGTCACGCCCACACTCTCCTACCCCTCATATCCCACGCGTTCTGATTCGCCAGTCTTTTGATTGCGGCCAGCTGTCACTGGTGTTTATAAGCCACGCGGGCACACGCATTCAACGCGAAGCTTTGCAGATCCCATTTGCGATTCTGAGCCTCACTAACCTGTTGTGTTTTTTGCAGTGATCTACCATCGTTTTTGCCCTTCGGCTTCCTTGATTTCTCCCCTGGTGAGCTCTGGCTTTTGACCCTCGCCCTGTCCTTCGGTTTCCCCTTCAGTTCACTTCCTGGTTGTTTTGTTTCGCCAGACCCGGCTTGGGAACAAATAAACTTTCATTTACTGTGGCTCTGCGCGCGTCGCGTCCTCATTTTCAGACGCCTGACATATTTGTCTATATGCTCTGTATGTTCTTTCAACATATGGAGGGATCACATGAAAAATAAAGTTGTGCATATGCCCATTAAAGAGACTGATTTTATTTTGATTATATTCAATTATAATGTTTGTAATTAAGTGTACTGTAGTGAGCCACTACTGGCAGACGGTTGTTTATAGGATCTCGTGAGGTGTGGCTATGCCAGAATGATCATGGGAGGCACACACCCTCAAAACAAGTGATATATTGATATTGTAAAATGTCACTGTTTCAATCCTCAGCGCTGCATCTCTGAAATCAGTTCAGTCAGATGATTCCCTGCTGAAACACCCAAGTGGTTCACATGTTCTAAGTCATGTAATTGAATCCAGCGTGGTCCTTCATGTTTCATGAGTGTTCCAAAGGTCCTGTATTCTCCATCTCCTTGTAGGAAGGCTGGTAGAGTAATGTTTAACAGGGATTTAAATAGTTGGTTTTCTGTTATAACACATATAAACAATCTGAAAGGCTGACTCACAGCAGACCACAATGCACATTTCCACTGTGTGACGGTCTGTTTCAGATAATTTAGAGCTCAGAGATTTGGACACAGTGACGAGAGCTGTTTACTCGCAGCAGTTTGTCAAAGTATTTCAGAGCCCATGTAGAGATGTCCATTATAGAGCCATGCAGGTGTTTAATGCGGTGATGTATGAGGGATCAAAGGTCACAGGAACTCAGCTGGCTCTCTTCCAGATTCCCTAAATATTCTGATGATATCATGGACCTCAGATAGTGGAACACCTAAAATCCTTACCGTCACTTGTTGATGAGCATATATTTAAATAGAGGTCATAGGTCACTGTGTTCTGCCCCATCATTTTCAGATCTGGGGTTTGTATGTGCAGGTCTGTATATATGACTGAATGTGATGTTGTAGTTTTAAGTCTCCCGGTAACAGTCAGGTTTATAATTTGACCCCTAGAGTCAGAGCTAGATAGATATGCGTTTGTGGTCTGACCTCTGTTCTAGTGGCAATAATATCAACTAAGGAGGAACTAAACCCCACCCATGCTCCATGCTAAAGCTCTCCAGCAGAGGAGGAAATTGAGCCACACAGTCCAGCGCAGTTGTTTTCCTGCTGTAGGACCCCTAAACTAAACCTGCTGATTATTAGATTAGTTGGATCAGGTCGAGTAGAGAGATGGATTAGTCTCTCCTATAACATCCCACCTAAATTATTCTCAGCTTATTAATATTATGAGTTTGCCACATTCTTTAGTGACAGCAGAAGATCAAAACTGACTGAAGGTTATGGTGGTCTCTGTATGTGCAATTGGCATCCAAACTCTCTGTCAGTCCATATTTAGATTGTTACATAAAATACAGTGGTCGTTGTTAGATAAAACAGGGTTCAGTGCTTGGCCTTTTCAGAACTCTCTCCAACATCATATTCATCATATTCCTTAACAAAATGATTCAGATAGTGCTGGGAAACTATCATGGCTCCCCTACATGTTAGTGCAGAAATTTAAATTGTCAGACGGCTGCACGACAAAATCTGGGTGCGTAGCCACCGTGCTCAGCACCCATATCCAGCTCCACCCCATCTCTCTCTCTCTCTCTCTCTCTCACTTTCAGGCATGTGCTTTGTGGGTAAGAACACAGGAAATATTGGGTGTTGAACACAGAATAGTCAGTCAGTCATCGCTGGGTCAGTATGGAGGTCAGGTCACTCTCTGTGATGCTCTGTGAGTAAAGCTTCTCTTTATATCTGCATTAGAGTCAGTGCTGCTGTATGAAGCTGCTGGTAAAGTAATGGTGTGTAGTTCAGCTGCTCTACAAGCTTTTATTAGATGTTAAAGTCAGTTAAAGTATCAGGAGTTCCAGTTTCAGGTACTCTGATGATGAGCTCCAGTCTGGTCTTGTTGTGAGAGGTGGTGAACTGATGAGAACTGAGTACAGAAAGAGTGTATCTAGACTTTTTAGACTATATGGTGTGACTACATTCCACTTCCTGTTTCTAATGTAGGATGAATGTATGTTCTGTAGGGTTAATAATTGTACTGAGGAGAATCTGAAACAGACTAAGAATATTTTACACAAGCAGCATATAAATCTCTACTACAAACTAAAACATACACTGTGTTTGAGCGGTTAGTGTATGTGGATTATTCAGCCTAAAGTGTCTGTACTTACCTCACAGTGGGGGTCTGTTATAACAGGCCGAAGGGCTAACAGGTGTAATAGCTAGAAAAGTCTAGTAAATAGATTTTTGACAACAAACTACAAAATCAATCACAAACTCTACATATGAACTTTAGCCCGGTACTCTCTCTTTAAGTGAAATCATGTAAACACATCCTCTACTAAAAACATCCTTCTGCTCATTTCAATACACAATTACTGTTCTTTTATATTAAATACATAGGAAAATAATAAACACAAAATGTGACCTGTACAAAAGTTACTACATGTTTTTGATTTTATTTTTATCTCTTCCAGTGTGTTAAACTCCATAAATAAATATGAAATGTGCCAAAAAATGTGCAGTAAAATGGAATAAATGCAATATTTGGTCTTTGCTTTCATCACTGTGAGAGATAGAGAGAGAGTAAGTGTGTGAGAAAGAGAGGGAGAGAGAACTAGTCAGGTCTGTTATTATGTAGTATTGTCTGGAAGGTGAGATTAAGGAATGAATAGTTGCTGATGTGTTGTGTGATGCTGCAGATGCTGCAACTTTAACATTAGTTAATAATAATATTATTGAATAATCTGATTATTACAGTAATACACTCACATTCTGTTCAAGACTTCAAACGTTACATTAACGTTATACGTTTATTTGGGGACATTTTATTGATAAAAAAGATTTTTGGATCCTAAGAGCAATGCGGTGCAGCAATGTTACATAGAGAAAAGTATTATTTCACGTATCATAAGACAATGTTCAGAGAGCAATACAAAACCACAAAACATATACAAAATAAAACCGGTCATAATTCTATACATGTTCGATTTGATAGAGGCAGGTGTTTGTCATGTAGTGTCTTGTGTCATGTCACATATAATCATCATGTATAACGTACCATATATAAGATTTCACTCCATGTTAAAAAATAAAATCTTTATTCATGTGTTTATTTATTTATTGTTCTTACTTCAATTTATAACATTTTATAAATAACATATAGAAACTTCTCTAACCCAAAAACCTCCTGCCTTAGGGGGCAAAGTGTAATGTTTGTGAAGGGTTGTGGCCAAAAAGTAATATACAGTAAAAGGTTTTAATTAAGGCTCAACAGCTTTTTTTTAAATATTACTTTACATTTTCTCTCATTTATACATTTAGAAATAAAAAAAAGGCACATGCTATTTGCACCCGGGTATACGTAGCAGTGTGTGCTATTTGCACCTGGGTATACGTAGCACTGTGTGCTATTTGCACCCGGGTATACGTGGCACTGTGTGCTATTTGCACCCGGGTATACGCAGCAGTGTGTGCTATTTGCACCCGGTTATACGTAGCACTGTGTGCTATTTGCACCCGGGTATACGTAGCAGTGTGTGCTATTTGCACCCGGGTATACGTAGCACTGTGTGCTATTTGCACCCGGGTATATGCAGCACTGTGTGCTATTTGCACCCGGGTATACGTAGCAGTGTGTGCTATTTGCACCCGGGTATACGTAGCACTGTGTGCTATTTGCACCGGGTATATGCAGCACTGTGTGCTATTTGCACCCGACATTATGGTTTTAGCAGAGATTAGTACTATTCTTTTGTGTTTTGTGACAAAACACATTTTGCTTACAAATTATTTTACAAGAGGTGAAGATACTTGTGTTTGGGGTTATGGGGTGGACCTCAGAGTTTGTTCTTATTGAATTTTGTTTTTCACTTGTGAGTCTCTTCTTTGTTTTTCTTTACCATGCTCTTAGAATTTAAATAGCAGTTTAATTATTCTAAGTCGCTTGCCGCTAATGGCAGTAATCACATGCTAAATACTACATTAAAGTATACACTGCCAGTGATAAATGATAATGTTAAAACAAAATTTAACACAAGTTAATATAAAGTCTGTAGCACCCTCATATGTACACCACACTGTATGATATATATATATATATATATATATATATATATATATATATATATATATATATATATATATATATATATATATATATATATGGATCACTGTATACTACAAGTGATTTTAGATCTATATGTCATATGGATGTCTCACAGTAGTAATTTAGTACTTTAAAATTATGTTCAAAAATGAACTAAAAATCAGTGATCGTATATTTCACTAAACTAAAGGTTGTAGTATGTTTGTCAGATGGGTCACTGTATACTACAAATGATTTTAAATCTGTGTGTCATGTGGATGTCACAGAGAAGTAATTCCATCCTTATAAAAAAATAACCAGTAATCAACTATTACATAATTTATCAAACTATAGTCTGTAGTATGTTTGTAAGATCTGTTTTAATAAATCACAAATCCTTTCATTACATTTGTGTAAAAGCAGATATTCACATTATCTGTGTATTTCAGTACGTTTCCAGTCTTTATAAATCAACAGCCTCCTCATGTTTCTGAATCTCGTACGTTTTGAAACAGTAACCGCAGTTTAGAGACGGTCCCTTGTCGTCTTCAGCGCCCGCTGCGGCGATTCTGGCTATTTTCATCAAACGTACTCGGCCAAAGGAAGGATCGAGAACTTTGATGAAATATAATGGCTGTAGTTTGTTCCCTGATTTACAACGACTTAGAAAATACAGTTTTAGAGATTTTAGGAGGTTGTATGTGAGCGGTAGGAGGCCTGAAAGGCGAATATCCGCCGAATATCCAATCAACCTAACTTTACTGACCTGTTAGCTATAATGCTCCTATTAGCTTAAAAATATCAGTGTTCAGTCAACAGTGTTCGTTGGATAATAATTATCACACTATTTCTTAAATATATATATTAAAATGTAGAGTTAAATTGAGTGATGGACCTTTATACATAACTATTAACCAACTTCTGCTTACCATTTCCTACCGTCTCCGCTTCCCATTTTTAATTTGCGCCTTTTCGCTCCCTCGCATTCATTGGTAGACATGCGCAGATGGGTTCGCTTTCTTTTTTTTTTTAATTAAGGGGTGAAAATAGCCTCGCTGTGTGGCAAATGCTACTTATACCCGGGTGCAAATAGACACTCCGTAAAAAAAAACTGTGTTGTCAGGGTGAGTCTTGAGAAATCTCAGATTTTAATGTTAAAATTAGAATCAGATGATGTGACCAAAGCGTCTTATACTGGAACTTGATGTGTTGTAGTGCTAAAAGCAGACTTTTGATTTTAAAGGTTCCTGTTCACTATTTATTTATTTAATTACTTTTTATTTGCTTGTTTGTTTGTGTTTGTATGTTTTTTGAAATTGTATTCTAATCATGTGATGGTAACAGTAGTCATGGTGATGGTGAACAGTGAACAGTGTGTATGTGATGTTGATGGTGATTATTACTCACACTGTCTGATTGGAGCTGATTCTCCAGCTGCTCACGGCCTTTTCAGACTGATCCATTCTACCTGTGGTAGCAGCTGATATTCCACACTAATGCATCATGTTCTCTGTTTCTCTCCTCCTTTAGTGCTGATTGTACTCGTCCACTGTGGACACACTCAAGGTGAATCATTACATGAACATCTCCTGCAGTATTTCACTATATTTCATCTACACTTACATTCACATCTTATTCTCCATATTTAATACACTAACATTACCATAACCAGCTCTGAGGAGCAGGACGTATTCACAAAGTTTGGTTTTCTGAGTGAGTGCAGATGCTTTTTCTGTAAAAGATTTTTCTATTAACTTGTAAGATCATATCATAGATGGCGTATCAGCACAGGGAAGACGTATAGGACTAGGTAGAGTGATGACTGGACTGCTGCTGGAGCGAGTCTATAGTCGGATGCCATAACGTTGTAATGACATGTTTGTTGGTAAATTTGGGCCCACCCACTTTTTTACGACCTATTCAAAATGTGTTTATGGCAGTGCTGCTGTTTTTGTTTGAAGAGCAAAAGTACATGCAGAGTTGAAGTCCTGATAAAAAACGAGGGACAGCCAGTCATTACATGTGCAGTAGAATATCGAGACTTCCAAACTAGAAAGTAAAAATTTCACTAAATAAATGAAACAGTAAAACTGGACTGCAAGCAGTTTAAGAATGAGTAACAGCAGATTATAGAAAAATGGAGGAAAACTAATTAATACATAATATTTAATATTTAAAACCTCCAATAATTTAGTTTCTTGTTCAGGACATACATTATTCAGCATGGCATTTACACACAAGAAATATCAGTGGTATATTATTATTAATGGTCAGTGGTATATTATTATTAATACTCCTATTAGAGAAATAAATTCTGAATATCCTACAATCGTGCTGCAGGAATGTTGTGGAGGGTAAACTTGCTTGTATGCAGTGTAATGATTTTTCCACAGCTCACATTTCAGAACCAAAGAACTAGATATGTCAATAGCAGAGCCAAAGTAACAACAGCTTTTAATAAACAACCCTGAAGCTTTACGCAGCAACAAAGATCAGTACAGCAGCACTCAAGGACAAAACCCGGTGATAAAACAATATGAGAGAGCAAGGGTCAAAATCCAGAAAGGGTTAAGAAAGAAATGAAGACTAAACTGAGTGGTAGAGCAGAACCGTAAACCAAAACATCAGACACAGGATTGGAAACCAGAGATCAGTAGCATGAGCAAACAAACCAATGGGATGAGATGAGAAAGAGAGAGGGTCGAAATACAAACAGGGTCAAAGCTGAATGAACAGGGAATGTAGAGAAAACGCTCCGAGTTGTAACTAGGTGTTGGCCAAACTTAGCGAAGAGTGTATGGCTGTTGTGGGGTTTTCGTACTGGTCACACAGCTGACAGCAATCAATAGACTGGTGAGTTAGACCGGGGATTGGCAGGGTGTGAGCATGTGGGCATGACGTCATCGGGCGGTGCGCTCTGGGAACTACAGTCCAAAGAAGCAACAGAGGCAGGCAGACCCACAGACGTGACTTCACATCTGCACTCTCTCGCATCCAAGGCACAAATTCCCAGCTCTGCCCAGTGAGTTATAACCCTGAGGACATCTTTTCCCAGTCCTGCTCCTGGTGCATGGAGCAGTGGGACACTAGGTGTGATAAAGTGTTCTGGTCTGGATTATGACTTCATGTCAACATCGTCTTCACTGTATGATAGTCTTAGATAAGAATAGTTAATTGTGTTATAAATGTTGGTGTTTATTGGTCATTATAAGTAAATCAGTGAAGGGGAAATCCACATACTTCCATCATTACAGTGTAAATAAACTCATGTGTAAATTACAGTGTAAGTAAAGTGCTTTAAAGTTAAAATACTGGGTTGTAGAGAAACAGAATTCTTTACAGTGGTAATGATAACCAATGGTTGCCATGTCTACAACACAAATACACCATTTTATTCATTATCTACTAGTGAACTTTTTTCATGTAAGTTCATATATGACATATTTATAATGCTAAAGCAGCAGAAAATTGGGGGACTAATTAATAATGAAAGCCCCATGAGCCTGTCTGGGTGTGTTGTAAGGTGAGCATTTCTCCAGGTAATTGTGTGACAGTCCCTAACACTACAGTTACAGTGATACAGTGCTAAGCAGCGATATAATGAGCTCACTTTAGTGAATGAGCGTCTCTCTATACATGATCGCAAAAACTTGAACACAGTAAACCCTCAGACACTTTCAGGGAACTGTTAGTCTGCTTGTACACAATGTGAGCGCATTTTAAAAGAACACATGCGCACGATTAAAGGAAAAGGAGAACCAACTGTTCACCATGGAAACGAGTTAAGAAATCGTGTCCACGAATAAAAGATAACGGTTAAAGGAAAACGAGGGGTCGGTTTACCAAACGTCCTCATTAAGTAACTTCTATTTTCACCGTGTCCCCTCCGGGACTCCGTACTGGTTACTCAGCGTCGGTTTCTGTATCGTTAATCTGCGTGAGGACCAGATTGGAGAACGGCTGGGCTGTGGGTTGACGGGACCTGGACTTTGCTGGCCTGTAGATCCGCTCCTGAAAATGGACCTCACTAAAATCTGCTCCTGAGAGAAAAGCAGCTTCACTAACTTCATCATTTCACACCAACAGATACAATCAAACCGACTGTCAGGGTGGAGCCTCAGAGCTCAGTCTACACCAGAGACTCAGTTACTCTGACCTGTAAGCTGCCAACATCTCCTGATGGATGGTCTGTTACCTGGAAGAAAGACGGTCAGGATATAAAATCGCAATGGAACATATACAGTCTAACAGTGTCTGATCCAGGAGAGTACCAGTGTGGAGGGTCACGCAGGGGAGGCCTTTATACAGAGTACAGTGATCCTGTCAGGGTTCCAGGGAGAGGTATGTTATATTACCTGTTGAATATATTTTACTTACTGTATTATTTTATAAATGACTCTTTAATTTGGTAAAATTATTATTTTACACATATTTGTCTTCTTTAAACAGAGAGATCAAAAGCTACAGTGAAAGTCCAGCCAGCTGATCATGTACTGATGGGAGAGAGAGTCACTCTGACATGTGAAATAGAAAGTGGAGATTACTGGAATTATGAATGGTATAAGAATAATAATCTTCTCAGTGATGCTAAAAGGAAGGAATATGAAATCTCTAATGTTGGTCAGGATCATGCAGGTGTTTATACCTGTAAGGGAACACAGTCAACCGGCCGAATCTACACACACACCAGTGCAGCTGTTACACTGACTGTATCAGGTGAGTGTGGAGTCTCTCTCTCTGTATTTCTATCAGTAAGAGATTAAAGTGTAGAGATTCATTACTGATGTATAAACATCATCCTGTACTGAACATATCAGCAAAGTTCTCTGTAAAAACACAGAAACTCAGAATTCTCACTGAGCTCTATGTACAGTACTTTGAAAATGTCAGAGACCATGAAGTATTTGATGAAGAAGTTTATGTTTGGACCTGCAGACTTTATTTAAGTTTAGTAACTCTGTTCACTGTAGCCATTTTACATACCAGCAATAAATAAACTATTGAACTATTTTTTACAGTTGTAAAATTGTACACAATATTTTTTCTGTGTTAGTCTATATGAAAATTCTGTATAACCCCCAGATCATATGTCATATTTTAAAGAGTAAAGCTGCATAGCAGGGATACAACATTCAGGAACTGTATCTGGATTTTAAAAGGTGCAGTAATAGCAATGCAAAACTGGCCACTGCAAGCTCCTTAAACCTTACTAACTCAGCGGGATATGTGATCCCTTCCATTGTTGTGCAACCTTCCCATGCTTTGTGTGACTAATTCTCAAATACATATGTACGAGGAAGAGAAGCACATCCTGTATTTGTACATGTGCATGGCCCAGAAACTGCCTGCTGGATCTCGTATACCAGTTTTGTACATAACACACAAAGAGAACACATCCTAATCCCATCTAAACCAGCACAGACAGCTCAAGCAGTCAATGTAGCTCATCTCATAAACACTCAACATCAGCTGATAGAAATATATGGCTTTTGTATAAAATGTTTATTAGTGTTTGTCCAGAAAGTGGAAGGAAAAGAAGAGCAGCAGTAATCAGCTTAACACACCTGCACCAAATTCTCTCTGTACACTAATAGAGAGTGAATGTTGTACTGTCCTGCATGCTCAGTGAGAGTGTATGAGATTTAACAGTACCTGTCTTCTTTAAACAGAGAGACCAACAGCTACAGTGAACGTCCAGCCAGCTGATCATGTACTGATGGGAGAGAGAGTCACTCTGACATGTGAAATAGAAAGTGGAGATTACTGGAATTATGAATGGTATAAGAATAATAATCTTCTCAGTGATGCTAAAAGGAAGGAATATGAAATCTCTAATGTTGGTCAGGATCATGCAGGTGTTTATACCTGTAAGGGAAAACAGTCAACAGGCCGAACCTACACACACACCAGTGTAGCTGTTACACTGACTGTATCAGGTGAGTGTGGAGTCTGTTTAATCTATTCTCCTCTGTTAACAGGTAAATCTGTGGTAGAATATTCTGGACTTTATTTCAGATTAAAATGTAAATGTGGTTTAATTGTGTATTTAAATTTGAATTTCCTGTGTTAGTGCATCACTGCTGGTAAGTGTTATAATGGCAGCAGTAACAGATGCTATTCCTCCTTATTCT
The DNA here is from genome assembly GCA_024036415.1 of Prochilodus magdalenae. Taxonomy (NCBI): domain Eukaryota; kingdom Metazoa; phylum Chordata; class Actinopteri; order Characiformes; family Prochilodontidae; genus Prochilodus; species Prochilodus magdalenae. Next base: position 19,371 of record JAMWET010001687.1, on the reverse strand, counting down.
AAACAAGCATGTAGTTACACACCAGAACCACCAAATATTAGACTACTGTGCCTGTTTCTCTTACTAAACACCACACATTTAAAATCCCCTCCCCACATCCCACCCACAGTGTTTGATTGACAGGACAGCCTTAAAGATGCTGTAAGTTATTTTAAACATTTCAAATATGTTATTGTAGCTGAAGCATATGGTGATGAAATGTAATATACATGAGTAAATATATTTAGGTTTTAACATTCAGCACAGTGAAAGGGAAATAATTTATAGGATTCTGCTTTTCCTAATTAAAATACCAAGCTATTACCATTTTGAAATTTGCATTTAAAAATAAAAACTTCCTAAAACGGTTATGAGCATGTATATCCCAAACTTTTTATCATCTTTAAACAGAGAGACCAAAAGCTACAGTGAAAGTCCAGCCAGCTGATCATGTACTGATGGGAGAGAGAGTCACTCTGATATGTGAAATAGAAAGTGGAGATTACTGGAATTATGAATGGTATAAGAATAATAATCTTCTCAGTGATGCTAAAAGGAAGGAATATGAAATCTCTAATGTTGGTCAGTATCATGCAGGTGTTTATACCTGTAAGGGAACACAGTCAACAGGCCGAATCTACACACACACCAGTGCAGCTGTTACACTGACTGTATCAGGTGAGTGTGAGTCTCTCTCTGTGTTTAACATTGTTGTTTGATACAGAATTTCAGATTCTTAAATGTTCAGAATATCCTTTGTCAAATTTTTATTTCATAATGTGTCATATATTTTAATGAGTGACCGGTCTAGACTGCATGCAGGCCAGTTTATCACCTGAGATCCTTTACTATAGTGCCATGCTGTTGGAATACATGCCGATTGTGTTTGGGGATCTTAATGGCAGTGTTGTGCCCTGTCCCGTGCATATAGAGATTTCTCTGGATTGTTTACACTATGGCCTTTAGCACACCCAAATGCAGCCACTCCTTTTTAACAATCATTAACATCTTTGAACAATTTTCATAAGAAAACACACTTAAGAAGGTAAAATAAATCACTCGCTGTGGTAAGGTTGTTTACTTTGCCATGGCTACAGAACATTCTCTGAAACATCCACACATTCCTGAGATTTCAAGTTTTTTTTACTTCATCTAAATTATGGAGCTGTTCAAATATGACTTTGGTTAATGACCATTCAGTCCAGATCTGTAGAAGCTCTGAGTTGTTTTTATTAGGTGTTGAGTTACAGTACATTGTTCTGAGAACTCCAGCAGCTTCTGCTTCATCTATTAATACATGCATCTAATTATAGATCTTTTAGAAAATCATGTGGAAGAGAATCTCTCATGGGCTTCAGTAATTAGCTGAACGTATAATTCTGAGAAAGTCTCACCTACCCCAGTTATTGTTTCCACATCCATCAAACTTAGCAGTAAAATGACAATCAGCACAAAGGAAAGTGTAGAATCTCACTCAACAGAAACTCTACCCTACATGAGATCTTTAATTAAACCTGTTTACTTTATTATTATTTTTTACACAGGAAGGATTGATAATAATAATAATAATAATAATAATAATAATAATAATAATGTTTATATATTTATTGCTAGAGCACATACTGGTGGTGGTTCAAAGTGCTTTACTGAGAAGTGTTAACAGTAATAGAGAAAAAACAATGAAATAATGAAACAGGGAAATCACACAAGCCGATTACACACATTACAATGACACATTAAACGTGTGCACTGAGCTTGACTGTCTAATAAAGGTGGATCTGAGTTTCACTGTTTGGAAGTATAATACCTGAAACAGGTTTTCTGTATTTTACAGAAGGTTGCTGTTCAGTATCTGCAGATCTAAGATCACATGGTGGATTATAAACAGACAGACATTTTGTGATGTAAGCTGGAGTTGAAAAATCAGTTAAAGTTTTAAAAACGAGTAGCAGACCAGTAAACTCTATTCTAAATGATACAGGCAGCCAGTGCATTTCTTTTAAATGGGGTGATGTGTGCTCGTTTTTGTTAGGAATGGTGCAGCTGTGTTGTGTAGGAGTTGTAGAGGATAGATTGTTTTCTTAGGAAGTCCGCTGAAACGAGCATTGCAGTGATCAACTTGTAACAAATGTAGGAACGAGTTTCTGTGTCGCTCTGAGATATAAAAGGCCAAACTTTGTCACTATAATTTATTATATTCTTATTAATTAAATAATAATTAATATCTTAGATCTTAGACTCTGAGCTCTGTTTTATGCCCGCGGGATAGAGCTCAGAGTCTAAGATCACACCCAGGTTTCCTACGTTAGGTTTGCTATACAGAGATGAGGAAGTCAGTTTGTCTTCAAGTATTTCTCTATGAGTTTTAGTACCAAGAATCAGTATTTCAGTTCATGTGACTTTTATTTTTCATGATTTAGTTTCCACCATTTCTTAGTCTATTCATTCTGACTAATTTACTGCGACCGCTTTACGTTTGATTTACTTCTGTTTCCTAAAAAAGTCAGTCTTGTTGGAAGGGTTTCATTCCTTAGTGTCGTGTTGTGAGTTAGCTCTGCTGTCTGTGTTACTGTAAACATTAAACCAACAAGTTACATTACTAAATAGAATAACTCTAACTGACTCAATTCTGTTTAACTTTGTTCTTCATCAACAGTAAAAGTCACACCTACAATCACCTCAGGATATGAAGGAGCTGTACTGACAGGAAACACAGTGAATCTGTACTGTACACTTCCTCAGTCTGCTGGATGGACGTTCTACTGGTCCAAACACACACAGAGCCCTGAGAAGAGGACCACCACCAACACCTACACCATCAGCTCAGTTAGAGTCTCTGATGGAGGTCAGTACAGGTGCAGAGCTGGCAGAGGATACCCAGTCTTCTACACACACTACAGTGATGCACTCTGGGTAAACGTTACGGGTGAGTAAGAGGTTTTCTCTGAGTGATACTATATAGTCCTGAACTGTAACAGTATATGAAGCATTAATGACATATTACATGTTTTTAAAGGCTTTAGAAATCTGAGGGTCTGATTATGTAGTAGTTTGGTCCCGATACATTGTTCACTCGTATTTTCAGTTTAAGTCTTTCACATCTACCATACATAATACAGGGAACAGATGCTGGAATATGGAGAAATCTAAGTCTATTATAGAATATTGATTTTAATAACAGTGTTGGGAACTGTGATTGTCTTACAGAGAGTAATAAAGCCATGGTGAACATAAAGCCTGATAAGCAGGTGTTTAAAGGAGAGCCGGTCACTCTGAGATGTGACATACAGGCAGGAAGAGACACTGAGTGGACTTACAGCTGGTATAAAGATGACGGTTTGTACCCAAACAGAAGAACACAGGAGTTCCCAATCAGCTCTGTTACAGAGTCTAACGCTGGTAAATACACCTGCAGAGGAGAAAGAACAAATGACCTTCAGAAATCAGAGATCAGTGATGCTGTTACACTGACTGTGTCTGGTGAGTCTGTGGATCAGTTTTAATCTTCTCATTAATTATACTGTATGTAATAATCTTATCACTGTGTAGAAACTTGATTTACTCTGTTCTATTCTCCATCTTCTCTCCGTCAGATGTAGCTCAGGCAGTACTGAGTGTGTCTCCACAGAGCTGGCTGACTGAAGGAGACTCAGTGACTCTAAGCTGTGAGGTTACAGGCTCCTCTACAGGCTGGACATTCAGCTGGTACAGAGCTGTTCCCTACAGACCAGGCTTAAACCAGATAAGAGACGCTCATGGCAATGTTATGTATGGTGTAGAGCTCCTGTCAGACAGCAGGAGAGAAGCTGGAGGCTCCTACATTCTCAGTCCTGCTGCTCTACATCAGACAGGAGTTTATGTGTGCAGAGCAGAGAGAGGAGAACCAGCCTATCAGACACAGTACAGCTCTCCACAGCCTCTATGGATCACTGGTGAGGAGATATAGAAATGAACTGGTATATAAATATGCTGTATTTATCAAATCCATTCTTTTAGTGAACTGTTTATTTGTTTAGCATTAGCATTTAGCAACATGCTACATATGTATCTTCTGTGCATGTTCAGATACATCTCTTCCAGCCTCTCTGATCATCAGTCCCAGCAAATCTCAACACTTTAGTGGTCACTCTCTCTCACTGAGCTGTGAGGGACAGAGTGACTCTACTGGATGGAGAGTGAGACGATACACACACAGTGGGGATGTGTCAGATTGTTCATCAGTTACAGGATCTACATGCAGCATCAGCTTCCTCTACAAATCCCACACTGGAGTTTACTGGTGTCAGTCTGAATCTGGAGGAGGAAGTGATCCTCTCAACATCACAGTGCACAGTGAGTCTATATTATTCACTGACAGGAACTCATACAGAGTTCTTTACAACGTTTCTACTGTAGAAGTTTGATGTACTTTTTGCTTCATTATAGAACCGTTGGTGCTAGGATTGTCTTTCCCCTCTCCATTAGTCATATTGATCTTGTTCTTTTAACTGTGGTATATTTGAGTTAAACTGTATGTACTGTATTTGATTCAGTGGAAATGTGACTAGTGATCCAGCAGTGTTTAAGCAGCATCCTTCTGTTCACTGTTAAGTAATTTAGCACAGCTTCTCTGGGGCCTTGAATGACAGGGCAAAGAAAATCAGAACAATGTAGAACTACAAAGCACACCTGATGAAATGGACTGTGAGTCACTGGTCCTTGCATATATTCTGAGGAAACATACTTTATATTACAATACAGAAATCTGATTATGGAGATAATTCATTAGATATTATTCTGCACAGAATTGGTTTAACAGAGCTGTACATGTGAGAAAATAAGACATAGAAGAATGTAAAACAAGTGAGATCCAGTATCATGCTAAGTTGAAGTCAAGTTTAAGGTTGGTGTGATTGAAATAGTTCACTATCCAGACAGGAGAACTCTGCATTCCACTTTACCACACGGTCTCTAATATCTACTAATGATAGAGTTCTCTGTGTTCAGACCATCACTGTATTCTCCACTCTCTGTTTCTCTATGGTCTTACTCTCTCCTACAGATGGTGATGTGATTCTGGACAGTCCTGTCCATCCTGTGACTGAGGGAGACTCTCTGACTCTCCGCTGTTTATATCGCTCCACAAAGCCCTCAGACCTCACAGCTGATTTCTATAGAGATGGATCACTGCTCCAGACCCAGACTACAGGAGAGATGATCATCCGTACTGTCTCAAAATCTGATGCAGGTCTCTACCACTGTAAATACCCAGAGAAAGGAGAGTCACCAAAGAGCTGGCTCTCAGTCAGAGGTCTGCTGCAGTAAATATCTAATAATCATAATTCATATTTCCATGAGGATGTGTTTAACAGTGATCTCTGTTCTACAGTACAGTGATTGTATTGTGTGTGTATCAGGGTCATCCAGTTCAGGAGCTCCAGTCTCAGTGCTCAGCGTGCTCAGTAGTTTAATGGCAGTGTCTCCATATTTGCTAGTGTCCATCGTGCTAGGGGTGAAATGCTACAGAGCTCGAGGTAAGAGCTCTAAAGTGTCAGTAGTGTTTATATAATAGTATATAACGTCTGATGAAATGCTAATGAGAAATATTCATCACTGTGTTTTTCACAGCTGATCCTGATGAAGAGAGCAGACCATAGGCAGGGATGGAAGCTGGAGCATCTTGAATGCTGAACTCTGAATGTCAAGTTATTACATTATAGTTATAATCAGTTAGAGACGTGCCTGACTTAGTAGCAGTGATTTTAAAGGTTGACGTGTTTTTTTTCAGAGATAAAGTCATTCTAAGTGTTTTGATGGTGGTAACAGGAACCAGGGATTGAAATGTCTACAACACAAGTACAGTTACCTTATTTATTAATCTGGTGGCTTTAAGAGTCATTAACCCTTCAGATATCTGACACTGTATTACAGAAACATGAAACTCAGAATCCCACCTGTTTAGTTCCAGTCAGGTAAGATAGAATCCCTGAATCAAGATCTGGTAGATTTAAACATTCATTTGTTAGTTATTTTGTTTTTATATGATTATATATTTTCTGCATTTGTGTGTTTTAATGCTAAATGAATTTTAGGTCAGTTGCTTAGTTTCATCTTTTTGTTTTTCATCTTATTATAATGAAATATTAATAAACAAATGATGATAAAGTAGGTGATGAAATGTTTTTGCAACCCATATGCCTTGCTTGAGTGGTCCTTTAATTAACTGAACATTACTTTAATATTGTAACAATAAAAATAAGCATTACATCAATATATTATATACATTGCAATCCTCATAAAAATAATATTTGCACCCAGAAGGAAGTGTCAGATCTCAGTGCTGCTGGGAGGGAAGATTACCTGGAAGGTTACCAGGAAGAATAAATTATGTTAAATTTAGACTGATATGGGAAATATTTATTAAGCTACACATATAGAAGTGATGTCGCCCAGTACGGTGTTGGGTCTCCATGTTTTGCTAATGCAGCATGCCAGGCATCTTGGCATAGAGTTGTATAATGTTCCAAATGGTGTCCTGTAATAATCCTTCTCATGCAGCTTGAATATTCTTATGTAGTTCTTGCAGATTTTGTGGTACGGGTGGAGGTGGAGTAACACCAGGTCTTCTGGACATGTGCCCCATGACATCAAACCATTTATCTTCACACTTATTACATCTTTCTACATCAATGTTTTGGTGTTGCTGCCCCTGAGTGGGGGAATGAACTTTACCTTGAACTCTGTACTGCAGTCACTTCTCACGCTCAGCTCTTTTCTCTGTGGTCTGAAGACACGCATTACATTTACATTTAAGGCCTTTAGCAGACGCTCTTATCCAGAGCAACTACTTAGAGTTCCATTGGATAATATTCCAGCTAGTACAGAAAGCTGGTTCCTCTATCGGACCTGAGCTGCTTCGCTGGTCTTCTAGCTGCGAAGGATCTTCGCAATGCATTGATGCAGCTGGTGGTGTCCATAGATTCTATAACTTCAATGTGAACACCTCTCGAACACATACAATTGAACAGAATAGCCCATCTTTTGCTGTGAGCGGCATTTCCTCGGATGCGTAGAGTGACCACTGTCCATGATCTAAATACGTCCAGCCCCACGTAAGTGAAAGGTGGAGATGTATAAAGCTGCTCTGGAGGGAGGTCAGCCATCTTCTCACTTTGAAATTCCTTCTGAGTTTGCGGCATGTTACGCAGTGATAGAGTGTAGAACTAATCAGCCTCTTGCCAAAAACGATCCACAGTCCTGCCGCCCTAATGGCTCCTTCAGTGAAATGCCGCACCTGGTGTTTTACTTTTGTGTGGTAGTGTTTCATGAGCAGCTTGCTTACATAACTTTACTTTGAGAGTATGATAGAATTTTTTACCTCTGATTCAAGGGAAGTATGTCCTCCAACTCTCAACAACCCATCACTCATGTAGGGGTCAAGGTTCAAGATTGGACTTGAACTAGAGACTTCTTTGTTTGCTTGAAGAGCGTCCCTCTGAACTTACTCAAAGATAAACCTCTTAGCTGCTGCAAGTTCTTCCAGGGTTCGTGGCCTGCTGCATCTGTGCCATCCTTTGCACATGTGTATTGATGCATCTGTAGGCCCTGTGTTGTGGGAATTGGAATTGTGCAGAGGTAAGTTTCCTGGTTTCGATATGAGTAATGAAAGCAGTTACTTGTGGTCTGACTTCCACATCTGTCTCAGGGTCTACAAGTTGGAATAGCTCATGCACTTCAGGTTCTGAAGGCTTGTGAAGAAAGTTGGGTCATTTGAACCACATAGTGTCCATGACCTGTGATGCAGGTACATACCTGATGGCTAGATCGGCTGGGTTCTGTGATGCATGTGATTATTCACATACACAAAGAAGTGTTTACAGATGTAACCAAGAACCAACTTACTATCACTGTAGAATTTTACTGAATCCAGCTTGTGGTCCATTTCCCCCAGTATAAGTTCTGACATCTCTACCACAAGTACAGCTCCACATAGCTCACAGGATTCTGGGCTCTGGCTGTGGTACTAATTTTGCTTTTCCAAACACAAATCCCATTTCACAAACAACCCTCTTCTGTAACTGCTTGTAAATAAGCCACTGCTCCTATGGCCCAGTTTGATGCGTCAGAAAAGATACACAGCTCTGTGTACACAACTTCGGAGAGTGACATGGGTACATAGCAGCGGGGTATGTGGAGGCTGTTTAGCTCCTGCAGTGATGCTTTCCACAATACCCATTTGCACGTTTCCTTATCAGGAAGAAGGGTATCCCAAACCTGGACTCCCTTAGACAGTTCCTCGCAACACAAATCTGCCTCTGATTGTCACTGGTGCTGTGTTATCTGTATGCCATTCCTAAAGGTTCTGTCCAAGTCGTGGTTCGTGACAATGCTAAAAACATGGTAAAGGCAATGAATGTTGCTGGACTGCCTAGCTTTTCATGCATTGCACATACACTTCAGCTGGCATTAAACAACGGTCTGCTTGCACAGCGGAGTGTCGCTGACACTGCAGCAGTCGGACACAGAGTTGTTGGGCATTTCAGACATTCTACTTTGGCGTATTCCCGCTTAGAAGACATTCAGTTGCAGCTCAACCAGCCAATGAAATGTCTCCAACAAGTCATGAAAACACGGCGGAACAGCACATTCTGTATGCTAGAATGATGCATTAGCCTCTGACGTGATTCCCGCTATCACCGTATTACAGAGACTGCTGTCGAAAGAAACCAATGAGGAGCAGGGTATCAAAACAATGACACGCACTTTACTTACAGCTGTACAGAAGCGATTTACTGACGTGGAGCAAAACCCACTCTTCTCCACCGCAACGCCTCTCGATCCAAGGTAATATGCGTGCACCTCATGTTGCTAATGTATTGAGGGTGGAATGCGGTAAAATACTAAAATAAAAGATGGACAGTTCCAGAGATGAACAATAAGGCTGTCTATTCAATTCTAAAATGTCAAACAACAAATTGATTAATTTATACTTGTTTACTGTAGACTGTGTCAGTCTATAATTAATTTACATTTTATTCTCTGGACTACACTTCAACCCTCTAAGGTCTGCGTGTGTGATGATGTCGCCAAAACATTCAACAAACTCTCATAAATACTACTTTAAGTAGTCATCAGAAGCTGACATTTTATTTATTTGTAGATCATTATTTTAAAAATATTTACGTTAAAGTGAGCGATAACTTAGCTCAGTGGCACACATTGTCACTGAAAGCATGGTGATTAATGTTTGTAAAGGTAAAAAGTTAATGTTTAAATAAATTACAGGTCATGCCCTGTCCCATGTTGGTTTTATATTGATTTCATTGCCACATTTTACATTAATAACTAAACTATTACATAATGCCCTGATTGCCTCATTCTAAGTAAGTATTGGTATCAGTATTGGCAAGTAAAAAAAAAAAAAAAAAGTGTACAGAATGTTGTTTTTTTCTTTATTTTGCTCCGCTACTGGGACCACTAGTGGGATTATATGCACTGTCTAAATACAAGGTGCTGATCCACTTTCCCTGACTCAAGGCTTCCAGAGACTCTTCTATCCTAGGCATTAGTCTTGATGTTGAGTTGACAATAATCAACACACAACCATATTGACCTATCCTTCTTTTGAACAACCGCTATGGACGAAGCATAACGGTTAGTACTAGGGCTCACTACTGTATGTTCTACTGATTCCTGTATTGCCTTAACCAGATCATACTGTGATGGAGGAAGACACTGATACCTCTCCCACACTGAAGTTGAATCCAAAAGGGGGATGTTGTGTTAAACCAATGTAGTATAGCCCAAATAACTGTCAGGCACAAACATCCTACTGTCACAGTGTAGAGAGGACCCAAATGCAAGGACACAGGGCTGGCCAAACCTGTCCTTTACTGTAGCAGTGGAGGATTTATGTTTTCTTTTGGAGTTATATAATGGGTGAAGCTCTCTCTCCTTGAATTGAGGTAGGCAAGAGGTAAACGCAGCCACTACGGAGAATAACCTGTAATGTAAAACACGTTATGTTTTTATTTTGTCGTGAAGTCAAGTGCCGGGTTGTCAACCAGAAAACCCCTCAATGTACTGTGCTGACCGAGCGTGCGAGACGAGGTGAAACTCTCCCTCGGACAGTTTATTTCTGTTCGGAGGCGCTGTTTCTCCTAGCACTAAGCTCCGTTAGCATTAGCCAAACCGGCTAACTCGGTCGTTAAGTTTAGTGAAGTTCTCTTTCCCAGTGAACTGGACTATAAACTTAAAGACCAGAAGCGGGTGCTCATCCTACACCAACTCGGGAAAACCAGGCAGCAGTCTAAGTAATCGTGGGCTCAGACTTCCTCTGGCAACGCTGGATTCCCCTCTCCGAAGCAGGTTAGCAGCAGCTTCTTCCCCCCGTTCTCTATCATGGAACCGGATTGAGTCATAACAAGGCGAGTGTTTTGTGAAGAAGCGCGAAGCGGCCATTTTGTTCGAGGCCACCGCGTTCACAAGCAACGAATGGGCCGCCACGTTTGAGACCCACTCCGAGAACTAAAGGGGTACCCCTTATTTATTTTCTTTTATTTAATATTTCTGACCAGGTCAGTTTAAAGGGTTCTGATACAATCTGAATGAAAGGTGGCCCACAGTGTTGGTGTGTATTAATCTGCAAATTCATACTTGAAAAACAGTTGTGTAATGTTTTTTTTATGTTTATGTAATTAAAGGGAATTGATATTTGGAATTAACTTACCATATTATTATTATCATTATTATTATTATTATTATTATTAGATTATTATTAGTATTATTATTGCTATATTTAATTTATCACTGAGGTAAAATATTACTCAGAAGGGTTCTTGGATTAGCCTGTCTTGATAACAATTCCTGGTTTATTTAAGCATTTAGTAACAGCTCATAATTAAAGTAATAGAGCACAAACTTAGCTTACTCATATAGCATAGCCTAGAGGGGCTAACAGTGTTCTCTTAAGCACAATCCACTATCAGTACATCTCCCCCCTTTCGTCCTGTCTTTTTTTTTTTTTTTTTAACAAGATGCCCCAAAGAGATATAACAGTAACTATATAAGCACAATGGAACATTAACTGAAAACTCTAGGAATTAAACTCCAACAACTAGGACATTGGGGTAGACTGCCCTCTGTCCACAGCAGCATAGGGATTATTCTGCCCAAACAGCTACTGTTCCTACAACTGAAAAAGTGTCTCTGTAACGTGCAGGTAATCTAATCACCCTGCCACTGGATGTCACAGTCTCTGACTGAGGTAAGGCTGGCTGCAAAGTAGCCCTAGGTGTGTCTTCAGAAGTTACCAGATGAGGAGATAGCGCCTGAGAGCTGGACTGCTCACATGGCTCAACAGCTACACAGTTGTCTCCACTAGGTGGTGCTGGTGGAACGGCTTCTCCAGGCTCTGGGACTGGCTGAAGGTGTCGCCGATTTCTTCTGGTTACAGTGCCATCTTCTATCTGGACAACATATGATCTTGGCTCAGAAGACTTACTCATGACTGTAGCCGGTGTTCGCCAAAGTTTTTCAGTGTCCAGCTTGACTCTTACTCTTTGCCCAGGTTGCATCTCAGGAAGTTGGCGTGCAGAATGTCGCCTGTTGTAAAAGAACTGGTAAGCCCTTTTAGCTTTTTGATCCCTCCACCTGACTTCAGCATTGCTGATAGGGAGAGGTATCATCTTCTTTTCCAGCATTGGAAGTGATGTGCGAATTTGACGACCCATCATTAACTGTGCTGAGCTCGCCCCAGTAGCACTGATTGGGGTTGAACGGTAGCACATCAACGCAAGATGTGGATCTGGCTGTTTCAGGATGCGTTTGGCAGTTTGAACAGCTCTCTCAGCTGCACCATTCGACTGCGGGTAACGGGGACTGGATGTTGTATGCACAAATCCATACTTCTGCTGAAACTCTCTGAATTCAGCAGAGACAAATTGTGTCCCGTTATCACTCACTAGCTCTATGGGAATGCCCCATCTTGCAAACATGTTCTTGAATCTGCCAATGACTTGCTGGCTGGTAATGCAGGATAGTTGAGCTATCTCTAAAAACCTAGAGTAATAGTCCACTACAATGAGGTTTTTCTTTCCCTCATACTCACATAGATCTGCAGCAATCTTTTGCCAGGGACCCTCAGGAAGAGGTGTTGTAATCAGTGGCTCCCTCCTGTAGGATGGTTTGTTCTCCACACAGAATTCACAGGATTTTACTTTCCGTGTGATATCCTGGCTGATTCTGGGCCACCATACTGAAATTCTGGCTCTTTCTCTACATTTGGTCAGCCCTTGGTGTCCTTCGTGAATGCGCTGCAATACATCCTCTTGTTGAGATGCCGGAATTACTAGCCTATCTTGATACAAGATTATGCCATCCAGTTCTGAGAGATGAGCCCGTGCAGCATGGTATGGTCGAAGTGATGGAGAGAGTTTAAACATCTTATCTGGCCAACCTTTCCTGATGTGTTTGAGTACCTCTTTCAGTATGCCATCCACCTGAGTTGCTGTTCTGATGCTTTCCAATCTGTTTTCAGATACAGGCTTCAGAGTCGTTATTGCTGACACATGCTCTTCGACTCCTTCTTCTGTGTCTGACCGTTCTCTGTTCTCTACAGGATTCCTAGACAGAGTGTCTGCAACTACGAGTTGTTTACCTGGCACATGAACTGCTGTCACATTGAAGGCCATTAGCCTCATTAGCAGCCGCTGGCATCTCAGTGGTACTTGATCCAGATCGTAGGAATTTATCAAAGGCACAAGTGGTTTATGGTCAGTCTGTAGCTGAAAGCTATCCATGCCTCTCAAATAGCGCGAAAAACGCTCACAAGCCCAAACTCCCGCCAGACATTCTTTTTCGATCTGGGAATACCTTTTCTCAGTTTCCGTAAGGGTGCGTGAACAGAAGGCAACCGGTTTGAGCTCACCTGCGTCCTCTTGTAGCAGTGTGGCTCCAAGGCCATAGCTGCTTGCATCAGCACTGACTACCGTAGGCTTCTTTATGTCATAGAAAGACAATACATGTGCTGAAGTGAGCATTTGTGGCAGATTGTTTGTTTGTTTTTTTCCTCATTTAACAGTTAGGAAAGGGTTAATATGGGTGATTGTGGGACGTCACTCTAAGCCCTATAAAAAAGGTGGAGTAGGAGGGTGTGTCGTTTTGCCCTGTTTGGCTCCTCCCCTCACGGTGAACTTGACCTTGTCGGTGGTTTGGCCCGTGAGTTCGCATGTGGTTTGGTGTGGTGGGTCGAGGCACAATTGTGGCGTTTAGCTATTGATCAGTTCAGGTAGGACCATGGGTGTTGGTACTCCATTTCTATTTATTGTGGGTTGTAGTGTGTGTGCAGTAACAAGGGGTTTGTTTGGTATTTATTGGTAGTGATTGGTTGCTGTGTTGTGCCGTGTGGTCCGAGGCCTGCTTAGGCTCCGCTTCGCTTCTTTGCTGCTCTGTTGCTTTATACCTGCACTATTGCATTGCTGCCCAGCTTTACTCCAGGTAGGCATGGTCCTTATTTACAATGTGTTTTTTTTATTAGTTTTGGTATTTATTTTAATTATATTTCGCTAGAATCGTCACGCTGCCCGCCACCCTCCCTCCTCTACCAGTCGTCGCGTCTCATAACGCCGGCGCAGACAGTCCCAGCTCCGTTAAAGGAGGCTTAAGTTTGCTAGCTGCTCCTCAGTCCGTGGTGCTTCTGTTTTTCTTGGTTCTTCCCGTCTTGGTTACACCACATGCTGGTTGTTCCGCTGCTTTGTGATTACAGCCGTTTTGGAACAGCTCCAGGGGCTGTAATTGTTGTTTTGTTGTCGGTTTTCCTTTTGTTCGGTTCGACGCAGTTAATTTCATTTGCGGTATTTGTGTTTTTTTGTTTGTGTTTTCTACTTTTGTGTTATTTTTTTTCGTTTTCATTTTTTGAAATTCGTTAGATTATATTTTTGTTAGCATTTTGGAAGTAGTTTTGTGGATTATTTTCTGTTGGTTTTTCCGTTAAAGGAGCAGGCTTTATTTGCTTTCGGCCATAGGCCTCACCTGCTACTTGTGTTTGTTCGTTTTTGTTTTTGATTTACTTTGGCTTCTTTGAGTGTGCATATTAGTTTTCCGTGTTTGTTTTTTTTTGGTTTATTTCTATTTGACTTGTTTGGTTATTCTTTTTGAGTTTATTTGAATGAATGTTTTCTTTTTGGGTTTAAGTATATTATTTCTTTTGATTGGTGTTTATTTTTTTTCTTTTTGAGCGGCTGGCAGCCAGTTTATTCAGTGTCTGCCATTATTTTATGGTAATTTTAATTAATCTTTTATGCCTATTGATCTATCTCACAGCAATAGCTAAGTGTTTTATTGTTTTAGTCTAAACATGTGAAGTTTTAATTTGTTTGAAATAAACAAGTTTTCTGAACATAAAATTGTGATTGTGGAAAAACAGGTCTCTGTCTCATCAACAATCGAACCTGGGTTGCCTTGTACTAACTGGTACTTATTAGCCAGGGTAATTTCCTAAGTTGAGATTCCTCAGGTGGCGTAGTCGGATTCTTATTTTTTATAACCAAATTCTTAGTGGGTGCTATCCCTCTTTTGACCACTGGGGGCTTAGTAATTTAATGGGTATATGGTAAGCCGCGTCACACATTGACTTCACCTTCTCGAATGTTTGTTGCTGTACTCTTGTCCAAATCCATGGCGTATCCCTTTTTAACAGCTCAGTGACTGGGTGGAGTACTGTTGAGAGGTCAGGAAGGAATTTTCCTAGGTAGTTCACCACCTAACATTTGCCGGAGCTCAGTGACGTTGGTGGGACTTGGCAGTTCTGTGATTGCTGTGACTTTATCCATGTCTGGTTGAATCCCATCTTTGCTTATGATGTGCCCAAAGTACCTTATCTCATTTTTGCAAAAATGGCACTTGTCTTTGTTGAGCTTTAACCCAGATTTCTCCACTGTCCTCAACACTGCTCTTAGGTTCTGGTCATGGGTTTCCTGGTTTTCCCCATACACCAAGACGTCATCCATCACTACTACTACCCCTTGATGGTCTTTCAGCAGTGTGCTCATCTCTCGCTGGAAGATTTCTGGAGCAGAGGTGATCCCAAAGGGAAGTCGCTGAAAACAGAATCTTCCAATGGGAGTAATGAAGGTCGTTAACCGCATTGAGCTTGGGTGGAGTGGTATCTGCCAAAATCCACTAGAGGCTTACAATGTTGAAAAGACATTTGCCCCAGTGAGCTTTGGTGTAATGTCCTCCAAGGTAGGCAGTATAAATCTTTCACGCTTCACTGCCTTGTTGAGCTTTTTCAAATCAACACATATTCTAACTTTGCCATTCTTCTTAATCACAGGCACCATCGGGGAACACCAGTCCGTTGGCTCAGTGACCTCTGCTATGATGCCTAGTGATTTCATGCGTTCAAGTTCTTCTTCCACCTTAGGCAGGATGGGGAAAGGGACACGCCGTGGTGTTGCGAGGGAATATGGGACGGCGCCTTGCTTTAGTTCAATTTTCACTGATCTGCAGTTCAAGAGCCCCACATCTTGGAAGATGTTAGCAGTGATTTCCTCTATTCTCTTGACTAAACCCATTTCACATGCGGCCATTCTACTAAGGAGGTTACTGGTACACAGGCCATCAATTACATACATCCAGCACTTGTATCTGTTCCCCTTGTAAACACAGGTAGCTAGAAATTTCCCTAAGCATTTTAGTTGGCCTCCAGGACTGTGAACGGTACTACCTGCATCCACCAGAGAGGGGCGCTGTTTCATGCTCAGATAAGTTCTCAGCGGCATTACAGTAACGTCTGCGCCAGTGTCTATTTTGAACTCGGTTACTGTGCCATTTACCGAGATGTGCACATTCCACATGTGATCATCCTTGTGCTTTTTACTCACTGAACCTAAGAAGAAATCCTCCTGCTCCACGTGAGCTGTTACCTCCTTCACCATCTTCGTTTTGCACACTCTCTCAAAATGTCCCACTTTGTTGCATTTCCTACATGTTTTGTTCCTTGCTGGGCACTGCTCCCGACCGTTATGCGACCAACCACACCTTGTACAGTTGTCTCTCTCCATTTTGCGTCTCTCTTGTTTGTTATAACTTGTATTATTTGCTTTTGTGTTGCTGCGCCGCGCCATTTTGCTTCTCAACTCATCCACATGTTTCTCTGCCCTTAAGTTCGCCTGCTGCTTTTTAATTTGCTCGGACTGGCGTGCGACGGTTATGGCTTTTTCTAGTGTCAATTCGGGTTCCAACTGCAGTTTCTGTGATACATCACTGTCAGTCAGGCCTATTACTATTCTGTCTCTAATGTGTTCATTTTTCGCTGTGCCGAATTCACAGTACTCTGCCAGCTCGTAGAGGCTGCGCACAAATGATTCTACTGGCTCTCCGCTGTTTTGGACTCGTCTATGGAAACATGCACGTTCGTGAATAATGTTGCGCTTAGGCACAAAATGCTGGTCTAGCTTGGCGACCACAGTGTCGTAATTCTGTGCCTCGCCGTCCCCCAAAGAAAATGAGTTAAACACCGCTTCTGCCTCCGCACCCATGGCATAAAGTAGAGAGTTCACCTGCACCTCGCCGCTCTCTTTATCCAGCTTCGACGCCACCCTAAAGCGGGAAAACCTTTGTTTCCACAACGGCCATGACGACGGCTGAGAAAAGTCAAACGGGTCCGGCGGTGAAAACTTCGACATAGTTGTGCCTCACGTTGTCGGAATGCGTTGGTTCTTTGTAGTTTAAGCTTCTGACACCATGTCATGAACTCACAATAGAGACTCAAACTTGTGTTGGCTTGGAACTTTTATTAACGCTCTACGTCCTTACAGCTTGCCTGATTTTTTCCGTCTGCCCCACCGCCCCGCCTACTCCTCGGTTTTTCCATACATGACATCACATGACTAACAGTGTTCTCTTAAGCACAATTCACTATCAGTACAGCTGTTACAAACTTTTTGGCTAAGGACATGATGCCGGTGGAAAACGAGGGCTTTTGGAAAAGGATGTTAGTCGAGAATAAGAATAAGAAAAAGCCTCTGTTTTAATTTAAAGTGAAGGTTATTTATATTGAAAATGCCTGGAGGTTTATGTTTGACAGGGATGTCATGTTTTTGTATATGAAGGCTATGTGCAAATAAAAATGAGCTTTGATTTTTTTGGACCATTTTTATTCATTTTTAAGTATTATATAGTTTTATGTGAGGAGGTTTCAAAGAATTCAATTTAATTTTTAGACTGTTTTAGTTACAGATTTTAAAGTAAATTTGTAAAGTTTTTAAGTATTTATATCGATATCGGAATAATATTGTATCGACCGAAATTAAGGAATATATTGCAATATAAATTTTGGCCATATCATCCAGCACTAGGTGTAACGGACTTAGCCGGCCTTGCTAAGTAGCCTGACGGTATGCTGGCTAGCATTTCGGCAGCTCCGCCATTCTGAACTCTTCAGTTCGACGAGGGACGATCACCTCACCCAACCCTTTCCTTCGGCAGAAGACGGACTCTCCACGCCACCATTTCTACGCTCCAACTGCGTTCTGCCAGTACTGGCTTCATCCATCGCTTTTATTCAACACCTCTGCTTCATCCAGTCGCTTTCTCATTTAGTTATCTCTTTGGAGTGAAGCGGCCGTTTGTTTTTGGTCTCTACATTCCCGAGCACCGAACCAGGCCTGCAACGTTTTGTATTGTTGTCCCTTTCCACCCGTTTTGGGGTATTGTGCATGAGCAACATTCCATTCTTCAGTACGGGCTAATGACATGTTTTTGTATTATTTGTTTCTAAGGATTACTAAACACAAAGAGGTATTTTGAAGGTTGTCATTAGAGACTGTGGGGTTTATTATATTTTAAAATTGCTAAGTCAGGTCTTATTGGTGTATAAAGAAAACATTGAACGTTTAAGAATCTTTACAGTGAAACAAACTCAAATATACAGTAAACTAATTTTATTTCTTCTATATCAGTGTGAACTGTTATTATTCTTTTAAAGGTAGCATAAGGGTTTTGGGGAAGACGGTAATCAGTACTGGTAAAGTCGTAAAAAGAACTCAGGGACCCCTGTCTCTAATATTCAAACAGGATAAGGGTTACACTTGAGCTGTGGAATGGGCCTCAAAAGAACAGGAAAGTCACATGCTGTACAAATAACTCCTGATAACACCTATATTCATCCCCACCACACCTGGAATGAAAGGCTTAAAATGCTGAATATTAACCACATAAGAGCTTTTAGGTAAAAGCCTTACCAAGAATGTGTACCTATATCCTAAATGTCCTAAGTAAGGTATGTCTAGGCCTTTGACTGCTTTTAGCTGTAGCCAAGGACGTGACTGTAGAGAAGGCTGAAGCTGTTGTAACTGCTTTTCAAAGAACTGAGAGGTAATGGGGATCACCAGGGACCCAGTGTCTAACAGACAAGGGATAGACAGACCCCCAATCTCAATCTAACTATGGGACACTTCCCAATCAGCTGAGCTGCACAAATTCGAGCCTCCGTTCCTGTACTAGTCCCCTGCTAGTTTTCCTGCTGTGAGGAGGTAGCGAGGTGGGGTAGCCCCCCTAACTGCCCCTATTACCTTCTGCAAGCCAGTAATGGACTTGACACGGGGAAACAGTGTCTTTATAGACCAAATCCATGGCTTGCACCAACCTCGCAGCGCCACTAGATGGCAGGCGTAACTTAATCATTAGCCATTGGACCCTGATAAAAAATGCAATCGGCTTCTAGGACTGAACTTTGAAAGTGTGGAAAAATATTCCAACAGAACAATTGAAAGAAAACTATTACATACTTAATGTACTACTAATGATAAGCACAATTTTCATTTAATATCACAACATTGATTTTATTACCTGTGTTGGGAACTGTGATTGTCTTACAGAGACTACTAAAGCCGTGGTTTCCATAAAGCCTGATAAAATGAGTCTGTTCAATTCTTCATCTTCTCTCTGTCAGATGTAGCTCAGGTGTTACTAAGTTTGTCTCCACAGAGCTGGCTGGCTGAAGGAGACTCAGTAAATCCAAGCTGTAAGATTACAGCCTCCTCTACAACCTACAGACAAAGGAACAGCTCTGTAAACCAGCTTTCAAATAAGAGATGCTCATGGCAATGTTATGTATGGTCTAGAGCTCCTGTCAGGTAGCAGGAGAGAAGCTGGAGGACTTACACACTCTGTCCTGCTGCTCTACGTCACACAGGAGTTTATGTGTGCAGAGCAGAGAGAGGAGAACCAGCCTATCAGACACAGTACAGCTCTCCACAGACTCTATGGATCACTGGTGAGGAGATATAGAAAGGAATTAATGTATGTATGCTGTATTCATCAGCAATTTAATGGACATTATATTTATTTAGCACTAACATTTAGCAACATGCTACATGTGTATTATTTGTGCCTGTTCAGGTACATCTC
>JAMWET010001686.1:40000-74689 GCA_024036415.1 Prochilodus magdalenae | reverse complement strand
GCCGCCCACCGCGCAGGATGAGGAGCCCCCCCGGGTAAGCACCGCCCCACCGAGCTCTAAGTGGGCTTGGTAGTCTGTGTGGCAGTCTGTCCTGCCGTTGCAGGTCGTTTTGTGATGTGGACCGGGCAGTCCGAGCGTGGCTGCCGTCGCTGGAGGCTTGTTCTAATGCTTCCTTCATGTGCTCGTCAGACGGTCCGGCTTAGGAAGGGCTTTATGGTCAGGTGCAGTAGCTGGCCCCTCACTTTCTGACCGCAGTGCTGCTAAACTAGCCTGAACTGGTGTTCCACATCCTCCCGACGGTCTCCACCGTAAACATATATCATATTCTAGAAGTTTAAGAAGTCCGGGGTATCTAGGCCTGGAAACCTGCTACCAGCAAACAGGGCTCGCCCCAGACACCCGGGTCGGAATCCCGTTTCCCTGAGTGGCCCGTTTTCCAAGGTTTCTGATCAGGTCCTCCGTAATTGAATCTGCGTTAATAGAATGATCACACACTGTCCACCGCAGGACCTGTCCTTACTGCCCGCGTGGGAGGCAGTGCAGCTCAGTAGCAGGGATCACGCAGGGGTCAGGATTGGAATCTCCCGCTAGGCCTGGACGATACCGTAAACAGTCAGGACCTGTTTTACTGAACTCTGGAATCATTAAAGGAGTTTCCGTTTGAGTGGTGGGTCCCGTGATCATGTGGGCTCATGGGCTCCCTCCGGCTGAAGGCTGTCCTGTCCAGTTCAGCCAGGCCTGAACACGGTGGTGGCCACAGCCGGACTGTAGCATCGTTATTGTGTGACTTGTCAGTCATCTGCAAAATCCGATACCATCCGCCTACCGTCCGGTCCTAGCTCCAGATGTTCACGTGCAGCTGTTAGGACAAGAAGTTGTGGGAGCACATGAAGCCAGCATGAACGTGGCCTCGCGGAGGGTTCCGGAGTGAGCTGTGTAGGAGCTCTGCTCAGCTGCTGTTGGTCAAGCCTAAAGTGTGTTTGTCACATCACCGTCCAGCCACACATGTATCACTGAGTGACCCTGCCTGTCTCTCTGGAAGGTTCCGGTAAGAACCACCTCTAGGTCTCCTGTGCTCTCTCGCCGGGAATCCCCTCACCAGGGCAGCGGGCTGCAGGCTCAGAGGAGTGCTGGAAGGTATGTGTGTGCGCCGGTGAGTGTGTCTGTGTGTGCAGTTGCGCTATGATTGTGTAGGCTGTGTTTTAGTGTGGGTGTCATACAGTCATGCCTGTCTCCATAGTAACGCTGAGCCACGGTTGCTATGGGAACGTGTAGAGAGGATGGGCCCCAGGCCCAGCAGTAGCAGCAGCTCATCAGGGTCTAGTTCCACCTCCAGCAACTCCAACACTGGATCAGGAGAGAGATTCAGACCACGGGGTGAGTACACACACGCGCCCACACGACGTCCAGCTGACCACTGGTCCAGTCTGGCGATCCAGCTGCTGACCGTTTTAATGATGTGTGTATCTGAAATGTGTGCTGTATCACTGAGGGTTTCCAGCGGTGTCCAGATGTTCACGCTGGTTCCTGTAAGAGCTGGATGCGGTGCAGGAGTGTATAAACCAGAATGCCGTGGTGCTGATCTGCAGGCCATTCTGAGCTCCCCCTTTAGGCTGCTCATAGAAAGCAGGCAGAGGGCCCGGACTGGAGTCGCAGGCGGGTCTGTGCCGTCTCCTGTGCCTCTCCACCCGAGAGGGTCGGGCTTTACAGTCCACAGGCTCTGTAGTAACGGCGCTCCGGCTGAAGGTCTGGAATTCAGCTGTTGGAATTTGCCTAGCTGGAAGAATGGCTCTCCTGTAAAGCTCAGAGGTAGAGTAGGGAGGATCAGTGTTTGATACAAAGCGGAGAGGTCTGTAGTTTTTATCGGAGGCACACTTCACCTGTGGGAAACAGCAGCCTCTTTCTTTTACTGCATGAAGTCAGTACACCACTCAGTACCTGGATTTACCTGCACCTGTTTGAACTCGTTACCTGTATACCAGACACCTGTCCACACACTCAATCAATCACACTCCAACCTCTCCACCTTGGCCAAGACCAAAGAGCTGTCTAAGGACACCAGGGACAGAACTGTAGACCTGCACAAGGCGGAGGCGGGCTACAGGACAGCAGAGCAGCTTGGTGAGGAGGGAACACCTGCTGGAGCGATTCTTAGAAACCGGAGGAAACACAAGACGAGTCTCCCTCGGTCTGGGGCTCCATGCAGGATCTCGCCTCGTGGGGTAAGGATGATCCTGAGGAAGGTCCAGTATCAGCCCAGGACTACACGGGAGGACCTGGACAATGACCTGAAGAGAGCTGGGACCACCGTCTCAAAGAGGACCATCAGTAACACCCTACCGTCATGGAGCTACCGGAACGTCTGACCTCTGTAACTCACAACACAGGCTTCTGTACCCGACACCCAGTTCTGATGTTCTACTGTGTAAAGACCTACTTCATGAAATAAAATCCAAACGAGTCATTAAAAATCATACCATGTGACTTCCTGGACTCATTTAGATCCTGGACTCATTTAGATCCTGGACTCATTTAGATCCGCCTCACAGTAGCAGCGTTCCTGCGATGAATATGACAGAGCTGTCCGCTCTGTTCAGCAGTGTATCACATACTGGCTGTCCCATGTGCATATAGGGGTGTGAGATTCCGTGCTGTGTCCGTACTGGTGCCTGGTGGAGCTACGGCCAGCTGGGCAGCAGCGTGTGTCCAGTTCTCACTCTCCTGTCTCTTCCTGCAGCCTCTTCTAAATCTGAGGGTTCCCCACAGTGGCCGGAGCACGCGTCCAAAAGAGTGGAGGAGAAGAAGGATGTAGCCCGGCCGGGGCGTGTGGTGGTGAGAGCACTGAGATGTACAGAGGAGTGCGAGGGTGTGCGAGTGCGCGAGTGTGAGACAGAGATTCTGTGTAACAGTTTGAAGTGTCTGATCCAGCTTCTCTTTCGGAACCTGCAGGTTTGGTTGTTTATTTGTTTCCATGTTTGTTGTTGTTTGTTTATGACTCCGCCCCCGTGGACCTGCATCGCTGTGCGATCCTCTGGTGGGGTTCTGATAGGCTGAAGTGGTAAGCGTGCGGATTGTGCGATGGCTGGACAGCAGTACTAATGGCTTGTCTTCTACTAATGGTTTCTCAGGCGTGGACTCGGCATCACGTAACTGCATTAACACTGATCACTACCACACGCTCGCTGGTCATACAGGCTGGGCTGGGGGTGGTTGGGGCGCTGGGAGTGGGCGTCAGGCATCTGCTTCGGGGTGTTTTGCTTTGCTCCTGTTGTCTCTGAGTCTTTAAACACGCTGTTGCAGGCCGCACCATTAACCCCACAGAACAAACAGCCGCTATAGACAGAGCGCCATCTGGCTGACGCTGAGAGAAAGCATGAGAGAGAGCCGAGAGAGGAATCGGAGCTGATAGACGTTGATGCTGCAGTGTGTAAAAAGAGAGAGCTTAGACCTGGAACCGTGTGTCCTGTCTGTCTTTAACCTTTGACCCCTGTACCACAGGATTTGACAGCATTGGCCAAAGAGTTGCGTGCAGTGGAGGACGTGCGGCCGCCCCACAAGGTCACGGATTATTCCTCCTCTAGCGATGACTCTGGAACCACTGACGATGAGGACGATGAAGAGGTGGATCAGGAGGGAGGAGAGGAATCCACCTCAGGCCCAGAGGACTCGCGCGGGGGGTAAGCCCACCATAGCATGCCCAGTCTAAACGTATGCATGGGGATGCCCATTCACCCCATACCCGTCGGTGAGTGTGGATCCACTTCCCAGCTGCATTATGAGGAGCCCGTATCATTCACCGGCATGTGGGATGGAGAGCCCCTCTCTAGCCCCTCCTCAGCGGTCAGTTTCAGTCTGATACCCCGCGGTGTCCGTGTCACTGATATGGTAGCGGAGTGTGCGTGGGTGGGGTAGAGGGCTGCTGATAACGGTAACAGCTGGTGAGCCTCGGTGTGTAACTGGTCTGAGGGTGCCCTCTGATGTAGTGCTGGTGAGGGGACGCTAATTTTAGCTTCTGTTAGCTGTTAGCAGAATTAGCATTGCAGCCTAACTGCACCATACGCCTCTGCTTGATTTCCAGCTCATCCAGGCTGAGCAACGGTGAGACGGAGTCAGTGAAGACCATGGTCGTCCATGAAGATGGAGATGATGCCTCCTCCACCCCGTGCAAAGACAGCACGCTAGTCGTCCGACAGGTGCCCCCAACACACACACCCACACACACAGGCTGTCCTACGGTATGAGAAGCACATTCAACCCCATCTTCAGGGACCCTCAGGGTGCAGATACGGCACTCGCACTGAGGGGCCGTGAAGATGGGGTTGAAGCCCCCTGACCCTCAGTGCCTGATGTTTCGTTTTGTTTACTCCACCCTTCAGCATGTACCAATCATTCCACATCATGTATGTCATACCCCTAAGGCCGTCACACGGTGAACCGGGCACACTGTGCCCGTGTACAGGATTCCCACTGTGGAGGAGCGAGAGAGGGACGTGGAGCTCCTCCTCTGATGTTGGCGTAGCAGCTCCACTGAATGGCGTTTGTAGCTCTGTTTGATCTGCTGCTGGAGGAGCTGATACCTCTAGCCTCTGATAAAGTTCTGTTAGCTGGAATTGGGCTGCTCCATCGGCTCGGCCGTAGTCATGCCGACCGGTTGGTGCAGCATGTTTTTGTTGCTGGTGAAAGTGTCTGACTCTAACGGGAATAACTGAGCGCTCCTAATACCAGCAGATAAATCTCACGGCAGACCTGGGGGTGTACCGGAGGACGTTCTGGAGTCTGGGTGAAACTGATTTGTATTTTAGGCTGTCGCAGCCGCACCTTAATATCCACAAGGTTAGGACACTAAAGCTGATATGACCCCACCTGCCGGTAACACCACCCATACGGTGTCCATTGTAGCTTTAGCTGATTGTTGTGCCGAATAAAATGAGCTGCTGTTTAACCAGCCAGGGTGGAGAAGTACACCACCGTCCTCCAATCAGAACCCTGCAGGGGTAGCACTGCAGTTAGCAGCAGGCTAGGAGTAGCAGGCTGCTGGTGCTGCTCTAGCTGGGAACCGTAGGTCCAGGCTAACACTGCGTAGCCTATTGATGTGGACATGATCTAATGAGCGACTCGGACTCAGACTTGGACTCAGACTCAGACTCGGACTCGGTTCTGCTGGTTAGGATCCTCCTGAATGAGGTTCTCAGCTAGCTGTGCTCACCAGCCAGGCCACCGTAGACAGTCTACCTCTTCTCAATTCCAGAGCTCAGTGGCAGGGCCAGGCTTTGCCCCCCCGGCTGGTGCAGTCCTGCAGGGGATCCCGGACCGGAACGGCTTTTCGGGCCGAATTCACCTTCTGCCCGACCTCCTCCAGCAGAGTCAGCCCTCGCCCCCCTCCTCCTGCCCCTCCACCCCCTCCACGTCCTCATGCCACAGCAGTCCAGCCTTGTCCCCCCTCACGCCCCCGGACAGGTCATCCTGCCCTATGGAGGTATGTCCTGGCGCAGCCCACAGCGCCCCCTTCTGGGCTTCTTACTAACCACATGCGAAGCACCTCCCCGAAAGAAGCCCCCTAGAAGTAGAACCACAGCCCAGTAGCTCTTTCTCTCTGGGGTCTCCCGCTCTAACCGATCGACTGATACTGAAGGTCTGCTTTCACATCACTCCGGCCTCCCTTTTAACCCTCCTTCATTCTTCTCCTCCTCTCTCCCTCCCCTCACCCTGCGACTGCGTCCAGTCCTCCCTGCGGGACAGGGTGGGGATGGTGGTGAGTCTGGACGTTCCCTTCTCTGACCATATGGCTGCTGGAAGGATAAATAACAGCCTGCTGGGGAATCTTATGCTGCCTACTTCCTGCTGCTCACTCTTTAATGAGCCTTTGATCCAGGACGCGTAACCGAGGGGCTCGCTCTGACGAACGTCCCGGAGACTCCATAACCCAACTATCATTTTCCATTCCTCCCTTCATTTTCCACCTTTCCGCCACTTTCCGTCCAGCCACCATCAGGAACGCCCTGTGTGCGCGAGTGTGTGTGCGCGAGTGTGTGTGCGCGAGTGTGTGTGCGCGAGTGTGTGTGCGAGTGTCAGGATGTAGTCTTCCCATCTAATACCTGAAGCTAGTTACCATGGCTACAGCTGTACTAACGCTGCTGTGTAGTTTAAGCCTAGTCTTTCTCAGGTGTGCTGCATGTTTCTATAGACTGATGATGTCATTACTGTCCCTGCCGTATAGCCCCGCCCCCCGTGCCTGTGCGGGCCGGTGTTGAGTGTTCTCCTTTGTAGTGACTAAAGACGTTACAGTTTCAGACCCTGAGAATCCCACCCATGTTCTGCTCACCTGGTAACGTGTCCTAACCTCTGCTGTGTCCGCACGCAGTCCCAGTCCACCACCATGCAGAAACACAAGTCCTCCTCCTCCTTCACCCCCTTCATCGACCCACGCCTGCTCCAGATCTCTCCGTCCACTGGCAGCGCCCTCAACAACGTCGGTAAGTTAACTCCGCCCACACACACACACTCACACACACACTCACACTCACACACACACACACACACACACACACACACACACACACACACACTCACACACACACTCACACACACACACACACACACTCACACACACACACACACACACACTCACACACACACACTCACACACACTACACACACACTCACACTCACACACACACTCACACTCACACACACACTCACACACACACACTCACACACACACACACACACTCACACACACTCACACTCACACACACACTCACACTCACACACACACACACACACACACACACACACACACACACACACACACACTCTCTCACACCCACTCTCTCACACACTCACACACACACTCACACACACTCACACACACACACACACACTCACACTCACACACACACACACACACACACACACTCACACACACACTCACACACACACTCACACACACACTCACACACACACACACACACACTCACACACACACACACACACACACACCCACTCTCTCACACACACACTCTCACACACACACACTCTCACACACACACACACACACACACCCACTCTCTCACACACACACACACACACACACTCACACACACACTCTCACACACACACACACACACACACACACACACACACTCACACACACACTCTCACACACACACACACACACACACACACACACACACTCACACACACACACACACACACACACACTCACACACACTCACACACACACTACACACTCACACTCACACACACACACACACACTCACACACACACACACACACACACACACTCACACACACTCTCACACACACTCACACACACACACACACACACACACTCACACATAAACACACACTCACACACACTCACACACACACACACACACACTCTCACACACACACTCACACACTCACACACACACACACACATAAACACACACACACACACACACACTCACACACATAAACACTCTCTCACACACACACACACACACACTCACACATAAACACACACACACACTCACACACACACACTTTCCCACCAGAGTGTGCCCCCCGGTTGGACTGAGCGACGTGTTCCGCGGCGAGGCTGCTTTAAGGGGAAGTGGAGAACCCTGGAATGAGTCTGCTGGTGTTAGGGACTCCACAGTGAGATATCAGCTCTCCTGGTTCAGTGTGATCTTTAACGTTCCACTGTTCCGAGCAGGACTTCCAGATCTACGGAGCGTCATTACAGTCACTGTATGATTTTAAAATCCAACAAACCGGACACAATATTCCCACTGCAGATGGGCTCGGCGGATTCCAGCTGCTCCTGAAGTCTGATTCCTATTTTCCAGGTCTCCTGGTGGTGGAGGTGCCAGACTGGAACCAGGGCACCGTTTAAGACTGTGTGATCGCCTGTGTTCTGTATCTGTGGTTGGTCTGTGTGAAGGCGCTCTCTGGCGCTCTCTGGCGCTCTCTGGCGCTCTGACGTTCTCTGACGTTCTCTGACGCTCTCTGGCGCTCTCTGACGCTCTCTGACGTTCTCTGACGCTCTCTGACGCTCTCTGACGTTCTCTGACGCTCCCTGACGTTCTCTGCCGTTCTCTGACGCTCTCTGACGTTCTCTAACGCTCTCTGGCGCTCTCTGACGTTCCCATTGGTCAAATGAATCAAACGAATTATTTCCCGGTTTTCCTAGTTTTCCAGGTTTTCCAGGTTTTCCCAGTTTTCCAGGTTTTCCCGGTTTTCCTAGTTTTCCAGGTTTTCCAGGTTTTCCCATCTTTGTTTTTAATGGAGGTCTAATGTAAGCTCTTGTCCTCCAGGTTATGGGAACGACGCCCGACTGCAGGAGGCCCTGAGGCAGGACGCGTCTCGTAAGGGCTCCGTGGTCAACGTCAACCCTGTGAACACCAGGCCGCAGAGCGACACGCCCGAGATCCGCAAGTACAAGAAGAGGTTCAACTCGGAGATCCTGTGTGCCGCTCTCTGGGGTGAGTACGGACACCGCACACCCAGCACGTCGGCCCTCTCGGGTTCTAATGGAACCGTCAGTGATCTGTTCTTTCCCCCTCAGGTGTCAATCTGCTGGTCGGCACTGAGAGCGGCCTGATGCTACTGGACCGTAGCGGTCAGGGCAAGGTCTACCCCCTCATCAACCGCAGACGCTTTCAGCAAATGGACGTCCTGGAAGGCCTGAATGTGCTGGTGACCATATCAGGTACTGTACACTGTCTCCCCCTGCTGGCTGGTTATGGACACAACCCAGAGAGAATCATGGAGTCCCTTCATTCCTCCTCTTTCCAATGTCCTCTGGGTCCCCCATGCACACCGCCAGAGAGCAGGGGGCCGAGTATCCCACCCAGGCAGAGTAGTCCACCGTGCTTCTCCCTCCACTGGGTCAGCACCGCCAGGAACGCTAGAACCCGCCATCACCAGCACTGTTCCTTCATCCCTTCATCCATCACCAACACTGTTCCTTCATCCCTTCATCCATCACCAACACTGTTCCTTCATCCCTTCATCCATCACCAACACTGTTCCTTCATCCCTTCATCCATCACCAACACTGTTCCTTCATCCATCACCAGCACTGTTCCTTCATCCCTTCATCCATCACCAACACTCTTCCTTCATCCCTTCATCCATCACCAACACTCTTCCTTCATCCCTTCATCCATCACCAGCACTGTTCCTTCATCCCTTCATCCATCACCAGCACTGTTCCTTCATCCCTTCATCCATCACCAGCACTGTTCCTTCATCCCTTCATCCATCACCAACACTGTTCCTTCATCCATCACATCCATCACCAAACCCACGGTTTCCTATCATCCCTTCATCCATCACCAACACTCTTCCTTCATCCCTTCATCCATCACCAGCACTGTTCCTTCATCCCTTCATCCAATCACCAACACTGTTCCTTCATCCCTTCATCCATTCTTCAAGTCTCATCCATTGCACCAACACTGGTCCCTTCATCCATTCATCCATCACCAACGCTGTTCCTTCATCCCTTCATCCATCACCAACACTTAGTTCCTTCATCCCTTCATCCATCACCAACACTGTTCCTTTCATCCCTCATCCATCACAAACACTGTTCCTTCATCTATCCATCACCAACACTGTTCCTTCATCCCTTCCATCAGCCATCACTGTTCAAGCATTCATTTCCTTCACCCCTTCATCCATCACCAGCACTGTTCCTTCATCCCTTCATCCATCACCAACACTGTCTTTTCCTTCATCCATCACAAAACATGCTCCTTCATCTCATCCATCACCAACACTGTTCCTTCATCCCTTCATCCATCACCAACACTGTTCCTTCATCCCTTCATCCATCACCAGCACTCTTCCTTCATCCCTTCATCCATCATCAGCACTCTTCCTTCATCCCTTCATCCATCACCAACACTCTTCCTTCATCCCTTCATCCATCACCAGCACTGTTCCTTCATCCCTTCATCCATCACCAACACTGTTCCTTCATCCCTTCATCCATCACCAACACTGTTCCTTCATCCCTTCATTCTTCATTCATTCATTTCTCTACCCATCACCAACACTGTTCCTTCATCCCTTCATCCCTTCATCCATTCATTACTCTATCCATCACCAGCACTGTTCCTTCATCCCTTCATCCATCACCAGCACTGTTCCTTCATCCCTTCATCCATCACCAACACTGTTCCTTCATCCCTTCATCCATTCATTCATCTATCCATCACCAACACTGTTCCTTCATCCCTTCATCCATCACCAGCACTGTTCCTTCATCCCTTCATCCATCACCAGCACTGTTCCTTCATCCCTTCATCCATCACCAGCACTGTTCCTTCATCCCTTCATCCATCACCAGCACTGTTCCTTCATCCCTTCATCCATCACCAGCACTGTTCCTTCATCCCTTCATCCATCACCAGCACTGTTCCTTCATCCCTTCATCCATCACCAGCACTGTTCCTTCATCCCTTCATCCATCACTAACACTGTTCCTTCATCCCTTCATCCATTCATTCCTCTATCCATCACCAACAATCTTCCTTCATCCCTTCATCCATCACCAACACTGTTCCTTCATCCCTTTATCCATTCATTCCTCTATCCATCACCAACACTCTTCCTTCATCCCTTCATCCATCACCAGCACTGTTCCTTCATCCCTTCATTCTTCATTCATCTATCCATCACCAGCACTGTTCCTTCATCCCTTCATCCATCACCAACACTGTTCATTCATCCCTTCATTCCTTATCCATTCATTCCTCTATCCATAACCAGCACTGTTCCTTCATCCCTTCATTCCTTATCCATTCATTCCTCTATCCATAACCAGCACTGTTCCTTCATCCCTTCATTCCGTTTCCTGTCCTCTGTAGGTAACAGACAGGCCTGTAAGTCTTATTCAGTCTGAGTGGTCAGTGGGCCGAGCGGGTTACTGGATGTGGGTCCGCTCGTCATGGGTTCCTAGCGATCTGTGTTGTAGTTCCGGTGTTAGTGAAGGGTTCCCGGTAGCCTCTGTTGGGTGAGGAGTGACTCTCACAGCTCTCTCTGCTTACAGAGAAAGAGAAACTCACCTCCCTTCGCTCTGCGGTCAGTCCGCTCAGGCCTCGACCACATTGAGGAAGGCTCTCTGAGGACAGTGTAACAGCGCTGAAGGAAATTGAGCAAACTGTGTTGCATTCGGCGGATCATGTGATTTTCATTAGACACACAGGATGGTTCCATGACACGACGGCAGCCACAGAGCAGCGGATATTCAGAGGCCTGCTGTCACGGCTGTCTTGTGACGGCCGCTCCAGGTCACTGGGAGAGTGTGGAACAGAGCTGTGTGACTTCCTGAACACGCAGTGTTGGTGTTACTGGTATCGTAGTTTCGAATCCCTCCCTGGTGTGTATCCCACACGGCCCCGGAGCTCGGCCCTGGTTACTCCCTCGGGTTGTTTCCATGGCCACCCTGTGTGTCTGTTCATTCTGAATATCAGTCACATGATGTCATCACTCTGATAAACAAATCAGCACTAACCCTGAATTCCATCAAATCACCTCCTGCTGCACCGGAAGCCGTGTGTGTGTGTGTAGCTCCTGGATGCCGTGTGTGTGTGTGTAGCTCCTGGATGCCGTGTGTGTGTGTGTAGCTCCTGGATGCCGTGTGTGTGTGTGTGTAGCTCCTGGATGCCGTGTGTGTGTGTAGCTCCTGGAGGCCGTGTGTGTTGTGTGTGTGTGTAGCTCCTGGATGCCGTGTGTGTGTGTGTAGCTCCTGGATGCCGTGTGTGTGTGTGTAGCTCCTGGATGCCGTGTGTGTGTGTGTAGCTCCTGGATGCCGTGTGTGTAGCTCCTGGATGCCGTGTGTGTGTGTGTAGCTCCTGGATGCCGTGTGTGTGTGTGTAGCTCCTGGATGCCGTGTGTGTGTGTGTGTGTAGCTCCTGGATGCCGTGTGTGTGTGTGTGTGTAGCTCCTGGATGCCGTGTGTGTGTGTAGCTCCTGGATGCCGTGTGTGTGTGTGTAGCTCCTGGATGCCGTGTGTGTGTGTGTAGCTCCTGGATGCCGTGTGTGTGTGTGTGTAGCTCCTGGATGCCGTGTGTGTGTGTGAATCCTGGAGGCCGTGTGTGTGTGTGTGTAGCTCCTGGATGCCGTGTGTGTGTGTGTAGCTCCTGGATGCCGTGTGTGTGTGTGTAGCTCCTGGATGCCGTGTGTGTAGCTCCTGGATGCCATGTGTGTGTGTGTAGCTCCTGGATGCCGTGTGTGTGTGTGTAGCTCCTGGATGCCGTGTGTGTGTGTGAATCCTGGAGGCCGTGTGTGTGTGTGTAGCTCCTGGAGGCCGTGTGTGTGTGTGTAGCTCCTGGATGCCGTGTGTGTGTGTGTAGCTCCTGGATGCCGTGTGTGTGTGTGAATCCTGGAGGCTGTGTGTGTGTGTAGCTCCTGGAGGCCGTGTGTGTATAGCTCCTGGAGGCCGTGTGTGTGTGTGTAGCTCCTGGATGCCGTGTGTGTGTGTGAATCCTGGATGCCGTGTGTGTGTGTGAATCCTGGAGGCTGTGTGTGTGTGTGTGTGTGTGTAGCTCCTGGAGGCCGTGTGTGTGTGTATAGCTCCTGGATGCCGTGTGTGTGTGTAGCTCCTGGATGCCGTGCGTGTGTGTGTGTAGCTCCTGGATGCCGTGTGTGTAGCTCCTGGAGGCCGTGTGTGTGTGTGTAGCTCCTGGAGGCCGTGTGTGTAGCTCCTGGAGGCCGTGTGTGTGTGTAGCTCCTGGATGCCGTGTGTGTGTGTGTAGCTCCTGGATGCCGTGTGTGTGTGTGTGTGAATCCTGGAGGCTGTGTGTGTGTGTGTGAATCCTGGATGCCGTGTGTGTGTGTGAATCCTGGAGGCTGTGTGTGTGTGTGTGTGTGTGTGTGTGTGTGTGTGTGTAGCTCCTGGAGGCTGTGTGTGTGTGTGTGTGTGTGTGTATAGCTCCTGGATGCCGTGTGTGTGTGTAGCTCCTGGATGCCGTGCATGTGTGTGTGTAGCTCCTGGATGCCGTGTGTGTGTGTGTGTGTGTGTGTAGCTCCTGGATGCCGTGTGTGTAGCTCCTGGAGGCCGTGTGTGTGTGTGTGTAGCTCCTGGAGGCCGTGTGTGTGTGTGTGTAGCTCCTGGAGGCCGTGTGTGTGTGTGTAGCTCCTGGATGCCGTGTGTGTGTGTGTGTAGCTCCTGGAGGCCGTGTGTGTGTGTGTGTAGCTCCTGGAGGCCGTGTGTATGTGTGTAGCTCCTGGAGGCTGTGTGTGTGTAGCTCCCGGAGGCCGTGTGTGTGTAGCTCCTGGAGGCCGTGTGTGTGTAGCTCCTGGAGGCCGTGTGTATGTGTGTAGCTCCTGGAGGCCGTGTGTGTGTAGCTCCTGGAGGCCGTGTTCCTGGATGCCGTGCGTGTGTGTGTGTGTGTAGCTCCTGGAGGCCGTGTGTGTGTAGCTCCTGGAGGCCGTGTGTGTGTGTGTAGCTCCTGGAGGCCGTGTGTGTGTGTGTAGCTCCTGGAGGCCGTGTGTGTGTGTGTAGCTCCTGGAGGCCGTGTGTGTGTGTGTAGCTCCTGGAGGCCGTGTGTGTGTGTGTGTAGCTCCTGGAGGGTGTGTGTGTGTGTGTGACTCAGGGTTGCCGTGTGTGTGTGTGTATCCTGGAGGCTGTGTGTGTGTGTGTGTGTGTGTGTGTGTGTGTGTAGCTCCTGGAGGCTGTGTGTGTGTGTGTGTGTGTGTGTGTATAGCTCCTGGATGCCGTGTGTGTGTGTAGCTCCTGGATGCCGTGCGTGTGTGTGTGTAGCTCCTGGATGCCGTGTGTGTGTGTGTGTGTGTAGCTCCTGGATGCCGTGTGTGTAGCTCCTGGAGGCCGTGTGTGTGTGTGTGTAGCTCCTGGATGCTGTGTGTGTGTGTGTAGCTCCTGGATGCCGTGTGTGTGTGTGTGTAGCTCCTGGAGGCCGTGTGTGTGTGTGTGTGTGTGTAGCTCCTGGAGGCCGTGTGTATGTGTGTAGCTCCTGGAGGCTGTGTGTGTGTAACTCTCCCGACCATCCGTGTGTGTCCCCCCCACGGCTCCTGGGATGACCCCAGTGTGTGTGTAGCTCCGTGGAGGCCGTGTGTATGTGTGTAGCTCCTGGAGGCGATCCCTGTGGATGTAGGTCCGTCGGTGGATGTAGTTGTGTGTGTGGATGACGCTCCTGTGATGACGTCCTGTGTGTAGCTCCCGGAGGGCGTGTTGTGGATGTGGTAGCTCCTGGATGCCGTGTGTGTGTGGATGTGGTCCGTGTGGATGGAGGCGGTGATGTGTGGATGTAGCCTCCTGGATGCCGTGTGTGTGTTGGTAGGTTGTGTGGATGTAGGCCTGGATGACGGTGTGTGTGTGTGAGTGTGTGTGTGTGGTGGTGTAAGCTCCGTGGGATGCCGTGTGTGTGTGTTGTAGCCGTGTGGAATGGATGGTCCCGTGTGTGAAGCTCCTGGAGGCTGTGTAGTGTGTGTGTGACGGCTCCTGTGGAGGCCGTGTGTGTGTAGCTCCTGGAGGCCGTGTGTGTGTAGCTCCTGGAGGCCGTGTGTGTGTGTGTAGCTCCTGGAGGCCGTGTGTGTGTGTGTAGCTCCTGGAGGCCGGGGTCTCGTCTTGTGTACTCGATGTGTAGGTCCTGGAGGCGTGTGGATGACGGTAGCAGTGTCAGAAAAGGTCCTTTGGATGACGGTCCCGGTTGTCCTGACAGTCCAGTGGTGGATGTAAGCCCTCTGGCTGTGAAAGGCCTTCCTGTATTTCACCTGTCGGTGGATGACGGTCCGTGTGGATGACGGTCCGTGTGGATGACGGTCCGTGTGGATGACGGTCCGTGTGGATGTAGGTCCGTGTGGATGTAGGTCCGTGTGGATGACGGTCCGTGTGGATGACGGTCCGTGTGGATGTAGGTCCGTGTGGATGACGGTCCGTGTGGATGTAGGTCCGTGTGGATGTAGGTCCGTGTGGATGACGGTCCGTGTGGATGTAGGTCCGTGTGGATGACGGTCCGTGTGGATGACGGTCCGTGTGGATGACGGTCCGTGTGGATGTAGGTCCGTGTGGATGTAGGTCCGTGTGGATGACGGTTCGACGGTCGGTCCGGTGTGTTGGTCCTGGTGGATGTCGGTGTTGTGGATGACGGTCCGTGTGGATGACGGTCCGTGTGGATGACGGTCCGTGTGGATGACGGTCCGTGTGGATGACGGTCCGTGTGGATGAAGGTCCGTGTGGATGACGGTCCGTGTGGATGACGGTCCGTGTGGATGACGGTCCGTGTGGATGACGGTCCGTGTGGATGACGGTCCGTGTGGATGACGGTCCGTGTGGATGACGGTCCGTGTGGATGTAGGTCCGTGTGGATGACGGTCCGTGTGGATGTAGGTCCGTGTGGATGACGGTCCGTGTGGATGACGGTCCGTGTGGATGTAGGTCCGTGTGGATGACGGTCCGTGTGGATGACGGTCCGTGTGGATGACGGTCCGTGTGGATGACGGTCTGTGTGGATGTAGGTCCGTGTGGATGTCAGCTTCATGTCCTGGCTCTGTATTTACCACCTGCTTTAGCGCTGCTTTGATGTTCCTGTCGTCCGTTCGCTGCAGGGAAGAAGAACAAGCTGCGGGTGTACTACCTGTCCTGGCTGAGGAACAAGATTCTCCACAATGACCCTGAGGTGGAGAAGAAGCAGGGCTGGACCACCGTCGGGGACCTGGAGGGGTGTGTCCACTACAAAGTCGGTATGTTCCATGAACCCCTCATCTCGGTATAAGCTCCGCCTCGTATGTACGCGGGATACTGTAGGAGTGACTGGGCGTTCTGTCTCCGGGTCTGTTATGATGACCGTGTGTCCTCCACCCTGAGTTCGGTTGACTGTACAGAACGTAGATGTGCTCGGAGCGTTGGGGGTCTGCTGCTGATGCCTCTGCTCTCTGTTTCAGTGAAGTACGAGAGGATCAAGTTCCTGGTCCTTGCTCTGAAGAACTCTGTGGAGGTGTACGCCTGGGCTCCAAAGCCCTACCATAAGTTCATGGCTTTTAAGGTCAGTGGGCTGTGGGCCGAACGAGGGTCCCTCGTTGCAGCAGTGGTGGTTTACTGATCCTCGGTGGTCCGGTTTTGGTGGTTTGTCTCAGATTGAATAAAATCGTACTCCTAAAGTAATCATGTGACTTTCATCTCTCCCTCGTCAGTCATTTGGTGACCTGGTACACAAGCCCCTCCTGGTTGACCTGACGGTGGAGGAGGGCCAGAGGTTAAAGGTCATCTATGGCTCCTGCTCAGGGTTCCATGCTGTGGATGTGGACTCAGGAGCCGTGTACGACATCTACCTGCCCACTCACGTACGTGTTATAACCGGACATATAAATAAACCCCGCTGCACATCAGGTGTGCGGTGTCAGTGTAGCTCAACACAGCACGCCAAGTGGTCACGCGTGCGCCGGCACCACCACTCTAAAGCCCCTCCTCCCAAATTCTCCTAGTCCGTGCTTTTAGTGTGTGGAAGTGGTAATACATGCCACACAGGCTGATCTGAAGATTCCACACTTCCAGCACTGTACAGCTGAGCTCAGGATTAACTCTCTCTCTCCTGTTTAGATCCAGACCAGCATCCAGTCCCACGCCATCATCATTCTGCCGAACACGGACGGGATAGAGCTTCTGGTGTGTTACGAGGACGAGGGCGTGTACGTCAACACCTACGGCCGTATCACAAAAGACGTGGTGCTACAGTGGGGAGAGATGCCCACCTCTGTGGGTATGTAGATGAGCTCGTACACACCTGTGCACAGCAGACATCGGTCATTCCTCACAGGAGTGGCCGAACAGTGTCGTCCACTCTAGACTTGAAAATGCCCTTCATCAGTGGTGTGGTTGTAGCCTGACGGTGTTTCCTGATGTTTCCCTGCAGCCTACATTCGCTCCAACCAGATCATGGGCTGGGGAGAGAAGGCCATCGAGATCCGCTCGGTGGAGACTGGCCACCTGGATGGAGTCTTCATGCATAAGAGGGCTCAAAGACTCAAGTTCCTGTGTGAACGGAACGACAAGGTGATTTACTGCTGCACACGTAATCCCAGTTTCCCCAGTGTGCGGGAAGGTTTGGTCAGTAACAGTGCACTCCTGCGACTGTAGTTGTTTTAGCGATGTGTGGTTATTATCCTGAATCGCTATGGTTACCTTACACAGCCCGCATGCTTTAACAACCTCCTCTGTTGGAGTCTTAAAGTAGACACTCCCCAAAAGAACAGCTCCACCCAGGAGGAGTCCACACACAGGAGTGAGGCTTGGTGTGTAGGTGTGACATGCCGAGACATGCTAATGATTGGAGTTTCACACGCGACCGCACACGTGGGGGTCTTATCTCTGTACCTGACTGGCTCTATAAGCTCGTCCTGTTGTGACGGTAGCTTCCTTGCGGGTGAAGTTTGTAAAGAGTTCCAAAGCAGTTTGAGCGAGCAGTGGTGTCCTCCATCAGTCCTCCTGTTAGTGCAGCACCATCAGCAGACGGCTGCACCACGCAGGACTACATGCACACAGACCGTTACCACGACCGTTACCACGGGGGGGGGGGGGGGGCGGACTGTCCTTAAACACACAGCCCCGTCACCGTCACCAAAACACTGCAGTGGTGTCCGTACCAGACTGTCATGGAGGGACTCAGAATGGCAGCCGGGTTCATCTTCCCCCCAGTGACCGAGTCCCGCTTTAATGTCTTGGTGGAGACGCCCAACAACGAATCCGTGTGTGGAGGCAATCGTGGTCAGAACTCAAGATGGGGGACGGTCCTGTTAGTCACAAGCGTCCAGAGGCCTGGTGTTCCTCCACCCTCCACCCCTACCGCAATGTCAGCACATCTGCGCAGGAACTGTGTGAGGATGTTCAAGCTGCATGGGATGGATTATCACAAGGAGGAAAAGAAAAAATACAGCACTCCATTCAGGAAACCTCTACAGGCTCCATACCGAGACGTCTGGCGTGTTGGGGGCTTAGCGAACCATAGCGCCCCCCCCCCCCGCACGCCCATAACTGAGAGACAGACTTCTGTATGTGTAGCTCAATAAATATTGATCATATCAGTCTAAACTTATCATCAGTTATTGATCCTGGTCACCTTTATCTTCCTTCCCCTCACACCTGCACTCCCACACCTCCTTCTGGGAGCAGCTGTTCTCCTGATGTTGAGTGAATATAGATAATCTGGAAATGGCAGCTGCCCATGTGCACTAAGTCCATGACACACAGCCCTGGTTAGCGTCGTAGCAGCCCTCATAAGCCAGAGGAAGTGCACTGCGGACGTCTGAGTGTCCGATCAGGGGCGCGTTGGTGTCTGATTCCTGCGTGTGTAATTTGTTATTCCTTTATTCCCAGGTTTTCTTTGCGTCGGTGCGTTCCGGAGGTTCCAGCCAGGTCTACTTCATGACCCTGGGCCGAACCTCCCTGCTCAGCTGGTAAACGGCTCCACCGGACCTGGAACGACAAGTCCTCTTCACGTTGCTACGACGACAGCATAGAAAAACCACCACCACCACCGCGAAACTGAACGACGACTGGAGTTCCTCGATGTGACGAGCAGACGCTGTGCTGAAGGGATGGCTTGCGCCTGCTGTTGCGAGACAAACTGAGAAGCTGTACAGAAATTTAGACCATATGAAAAACAAACCCCAGCGCGAAACGGAGCGGAGCCGCCGAGGCTCTCAGTATTACTGCTAGTCTGTTTGTTCCTTTTCTAGAATCCCTGCTTGACCGACTGAGGCTGGCTGCCAGAGCTACGTCAGACCAGTGAAGGCGAACTGGGCTCCAGTGCTTGTTTGTTTTAGTTTGTTTATTTTAATTTAATGTTTTATTTTGTTTCCAGTGAGAAAACTGAGAAAGTGAAGTGTGGTGTGGGATGGGCCGAGGAATAAGGCAGAATATTAATAATATTTTTAAAATTCAGAATTTATTATTATTATTATTATTATTGTTATTATTCACTACATGTGTGAATTAGCATATTCTAATTATTTCCAGGGCACGCATGTCCTGTGTCCTAGTATCTGAACTCCTGATTTGTCCCGCTGAAGCCTACGGTGCCGTCCTAGTTGTTTTGAAAAAGCAGAAAGAGGAACACGCATGGACATTTACATATTTAGCTGGCATGGCCCCGCCCCTTTCAACTCACCTGAGAAGTGAGTTTAGGAAACTGGCGTCTTGCCGCACTCTGTCTCTCTCTCTCTCCCTCTCTGTCTCTCTCTCCCTCTCTTTCTGTCTCTCTCTCCCTCTCTCTCTCTCTCTCTCTCCCCCTCCCCCCCCTCTCTCTCTCTCCCCCTCTCCCCCTCTCGCTCTCTCTCTCTCTCTCTCCCCCTCTCCCTCTGCTCACCTCTCCTCTCTCCTCTCCCCCCCCCCCCCCTCCTCTTCTCCCCCCTCTCTCCCCTCTCGCTCTCTCTCTCTCTCTCTCTCTCTCCCTCCCCTCCCGCCCCCCCCCCCCCTCTCCCCCCCCTCCCCCCCACCTCATCGCTCTCTCTTCGCCTCTCGCCCTCACCTCCCCCATCCTCTCTCCCCTCTCCCCCTCTCTTTCTTCCCCAACTTCGTCTCCCCTTGCCCTCCTTCTCCCCCCCTCCTCTCTCTCCTCTAGTTAGAGTTTTATAGACTGTGTCTGAAATTATATAGCTGCTGTGAATAAGTGATATGAGCTGAATTGGAAGTAGAGCTGTGTGTCCTCAGTCGTGTGCGTACGTGTGCGCGTACGTGTGTGTCGGCGGAAACCAGATGATTTTGGTTTGATCACGTCTTGTGACACCGCCGTGCAGAAAACACACTGGCACGTCTTTCCCCAGGTCTCGGATATGAGATGCACTAAGGAGTGTGGAAACTGTTTTGTGGCGAACGATGGAATGAAAAAGGCATGGATCCGCTGTTCTTCCTCCTGCACGGTGTAGGACAGAGACCCAACCTGTCCGGTTCTATCGTACGAGGGGTCAGGGTGCCGGGTATATTTAGCTTTGTCGGTTCCGTTCCCCCGTTGGGTTCCGTTTATTCCGTGTATCGGTGCCATTCTGTTCGGCCTCCTGCCTGCAGTCCCGCCAGGTGATGGACATTAACCTTCTTCAGAGCTTAACACGTGTGGTCAGCAGTAGCAGTGGTCTGTGTACCGTCGTGCTGTGCTGAGGGTGCACACGCACCTCTGTGGAAAGCAATACCAGCCCCAGCACCGAGGCCACCTCGCGTGGGCATGGGTACGGGGCACCATGACCCATAGCATCATTCCTGGCATTGCGGTGACTCTCTTCCGGAACATGTGACGCTGATCAGCACATCTTAGAACACGCTGTGGTTCTTACTGTAGTTCATGTTGTACTGCAGGCTGTGGTCTCAGCGCCCTGATGCCGAGTGCCGCCGCACTCCGTCTCTCTCCCTGCAGCCTCTGTTCCGCTCTGGAGCCGAGCGGTTCTTGGGCCGTACTGTTCCTCTCCGTGCTGGTGTGATCTCTAGGGGCTCTTTTTCCATCTGCTGAGCTGCTGAATCAGAACCAGGCAATATTAAAGAAACATGAAGCTAACCGCTAACAGGCTAATCGCGCTACGCACAGCACGCACCACAAACACATCCGATTCCTTCTGTCTCTCCAGCTCCGTCTCTCCCAGCGAGACCTCGGGCTCTCTATCCTGTAAACAGGTGATATTAAGGCAGTTACTGAACTGAGGTGAGTTTAGCCTGTAGCTGCTAACTAGCATTAGCATTAGCATTAACATAGCCCAGCAGGATAGCAGCTGAAACACCACAGAGCAGTTCTGTTTAATCTGTTATTTCAAAACACCAGATGTTCAAATTACTGATCTCTGATGGCTTCAGTGCATTAACCTTTGATCAGTGTTTGCTTAGCCTAGCAGGCTACAGGTCAAAGCACTGCACAACAGGTTTAATCTCAGATCTATACAGCAGACAACCAACACCTGTACTGGGGTGCTAGCTTAGCTGAGTTAGCCAGTAGAGAGGAGCCTAGCTGTAGCCTGGCTGGGAGAGTTAGGTGACCATGTCTGAGCCCGGTTTTGGGCGTGTGTGGAAGTGTCAGTGGAGCGTTTCCTGTCCGAGCTCAGAACCGTTCGGCCCTGCGCTGTTGCTCGTTGTGGAACTGGCCTCGTCCAGCTTACGGCTTTATGAACTGTGGTCCAGTGGAGTGACGGTCCGCCTGGTTTGGCGGGGGGGCGGTACCTGCGCTCCTCTACCTGTTGTAAACTAATGCGGTATGAAATGCGCTGTTCATGCGTTTAAACGGGCTTTCTCACAGCCCCGCCCCCTCACTGGGGTCACTAGCCTGGTCCTCCTGCGTCTCGTGGAACTCGCTCTTATCCCACAGTGCTGCTTCACCTTTCCCATCAGCCACCACACTGACACGCACATGTGCGCACACCAACACTCCACTGCTCACTGTGTTCTGGTTTGTCTGGTTTTATTTAAGTGTAGTGATTAACGAACCTTCACCTCCTGCTGCACGCGTTCAGGTTCCTGCTCGTGGGCTTCTGTTCTGCATTAAGAAGGAATGTCATTCTGGAGAAGTGGAAAGCCGTGTTAGGATCCACTACACCGGATGGAAGGCCCATGTTTGGGCTCCTGTTTAGAGGGGTTCTGGGTTCTGGGTTCTCTTCAGTTCTAGACATAGTTCAGCATCTTGACGCTAGATGGTGTCTGTCACTTGGGTTGTTTTCCTCCTTCGGTCTTACAGCTGTATATCTATAATGACCTAACCTAGTGCTGAGGTAATCTAACGCTCACCTGTCCGGAATGTTTACAGAGGCGAGTCTGTTACACTAATGTTCATCATATTTATGTTCTTTTGAAGAATTCTTTGCTTTTATTTTGTATTGATCTTTTTCTTTTTCCCGTCAGTATTTCTCTGCTCCGTTGTGTTAAAGGAAAACCGTTCGGGACGGCGTTCTCTCAGTGCTGTGCTGACCTTTCGGAAACGTTCCCGGCTGATTGGATGTCTGTGTTTCGGTCGTGGCGCTGTATCGTTTGTCCTCTGTGTATGGCAGGAAGTCCTGTATTTTCTTGATGGTCCTTTGTTTTTCTTTGACAATAAACTCCTAAAGTAATTTAAGGAATTTCCTGGAATTTCCTTTACGTGTCTGAGGGTCTCGCTTCCTGGTCAGTAGCTCTGTAGGAATCCATACATACCTATTTAGTATATAATGTTTTCTGCTTCAGGTGTTCCAGTCACTTCCATGTCCACAG
Source organism: Prochilodus magdalenae (assembly GCA_024036415.1). Taxonomy (NCBI): domain Eukaryota; kingdom Metazoa; phylum Chordata; class Actinopteri; order Characiformes; family Prochilodontidae; genus Prochilodus; species Prochilodus magdalenae. The sequence goes on along the minus strand of JAMWET010001686.1, from coordinate 52,497 downwards.
GTGTCCACAAGTACCTAGACATCTAGACCCAAGCTCCAACAGACATCAGTGAGAGAATGGGTCGCTCTCAGGAGGGAACTCCAGCGTGGTACCGTGATAGGATGCTCCACCTGTGCTACAAGTCCAGTGGTGAAATTCCCTCTACTAAATATTCCACAGTCCACTGTCAGTGAGATTAGGATTGGGAACGACAGCAGCTCAGCCACCAAGTGTTAGACAGCGTACAATGACAGAGCGGGGTCAGCGGACGCTGAGGGTCATAGGTCACAGCGGTCACCAACTTTCTACAGAGTCCATCACTACAGACCTCCAACCTTGATGTGTCCTTCAGATCAGCTCAGGAACAGTGTAGAGCTTCATGGAATGGGTTTCCATGGCGAGCAGCTGCATCCAAGCCTTACATCACCAAGCGCAGTGCAGAGCGTGGAACGCAGTGGTGTAAAGCTCCGCCCCTGGACTCTAGAGCAGTGGAGGCATGTTCTCTGGAGTGACCAATCACGCTTCTCCGTCTGGAGATCCGATGGACGAGTCTGGGTTTGGCGGTACCAGGAGAATGGTACTGGTCTGACTGCACTGTGCCGAGTGTAAAGTTTGGTGCAGGGGGATTATTGTGGTGGGGGGGTGGTGTTCAGGAATTTGGGGTTGTCAATTCCAGAGTCCTGACCTCCACCCGATAGAACACCTTGGATGGATTAGAGCGGAGACTGAGAGCCAGGCCTTCTCGTCCAACATCAGTGTCTGACCTCACTGATCTGCTTCGGGAAGAGTGGTCAGAAATGGGCTGTTACGGTACAGGCTGTTACAGTACAGGGTGTTACGGTACGGGCTGTTACAGTACAGGGTGTTACGGTACGGGCTGTTACGGTACAGGGTGTTACAGTACAGGGTGTTACGGTACGGGCTGTTACGGTACAGGGTGTTATGGTACGGGCTGTTGCGGTACGGGCTGTTACAGTACAGGGTGTTATGGTACGGGCTGTTGCGGTACGGGCTGTTGCGGTACAGGGTGTTATGGTACGGGCTGTTACGGTACGGGCTGTTACGGTACAGGGTGTTATGGTACGGGCTGTTACGGCACAGGGTGTTATGGTACGGGCTGTTGCGGTACGGGCTGTTACGGTACAGGGTGTTATGGTACGGGCTGTTACGGTACGGGCTGTTACGGTACAGGGTGTTATGGTACGGGCTGTTACGGTACAGGGTGTTATGGTACGGGCTGTTGCGGTACGGGCTGTTACGGTACAGGGTGTTATGGTACGGGCTGTTACGGTACGGGCTGTTGCGGTACAGGGTGTTATGGTACGGGCTGTTGCGGTACAGGGTGTTATGGTACGGGCTGTTGCGGTACGGGCTGTTACGGTACAGGGTGTTATGGTACGGGCTGTTACGGTACGGGCTGTTACGGTACAGGGTGTTATGGTACGGGCTGTTACGGTACAGGGTGTTATGGTACGGGCTGTTGCGGTACGGGCTGTTACGGTACAGGGTGTTATGGTACGGGCTGTTACGGTACGGGCTGTTGCGGTACAGGGTGTTATGGTACGGGCTGTTGCGGTATGGGCTGTTACTTTACGGGCTGTTACGGCACAGGGTGTTATGATACGGGCTGTTACGGTACGGGCTGTTACGGTATGGGCTGTTTCGGTACAGGGTGTTATGGTACGGGCTGTTACGGTACGGGCTGTTACTTTACGGGCTGTTACGGTACAGGGTGTTATGGTACGGGCTGTTGCGGTACAGGGTGTTATGGTACGGGCTGTTGCGGTACAGGGTGTTATGGTACGGGCTGTTACTTTACGGGCTGTTGCGGTACAGGGTGTTGTGGTACGGGCTGTTGTGGTACGGGCTGTTGCGGTACGGGCTGTTGCGGTACGGGCTGTTGCGGTACGGGCTGTTATGGTACGGGCTGTTGCGGTACGGGCTGTTACTTTACGGGCTGTTGCGGCACAGGGTGTTATGATACGGGCTGTTGCGGTAGGGGCTGTTGCGGTAGGGGCTGTTGCGGTACGGCTGTTGCGGTACAAGCTGTTGCGGTACGGGCTGTTATGGTACAGGCTGTTGCGGTACAGGGTGTTATGGTACAGGCTGTTACGGTACAGGGTGTTATGGTACAGGCTGTTACGGTACAGGGTGTTACGGTACAGGCTGTTGCGGTGCGGGCTGTTGCGGTACGGGCTGTTGCGGTACGGGCTGTTGCGGTACGGGCTGTTGCGGTACAGGCTGTTATGGTACAGGCTGTTGCGGTACGGGCTGTTATGGTACGGGCTGTTACGGTACGGGCTATTGTGGTACGGGCTGTTATGGTACAGGATGTTATGGGACAGGCTGTTACGGTACGGGCTGTTGCGGCACAGGGTGTTATGGTACGGGCTGTTGCGGTACGGGCTGTTGCGGTACGGGCTGTTATGGTACAGGCTGTTACGGTACGGGCTGTTACGGTACGGGCTGTTACAGCACAGGGTGTTATGGGACAGGCTGTTGCGGTACAGGCTGTTGCGGTACGGGCTGTTGCGGTGCGGGCTGTTGCGGTACGGGCTGTTGCGGTGCTGGTTGTTATGGTATGGGCTGTTGCGGTACAGGCTGTTGCGGTGCGGGCTGTTGCGGTACAGGCTGTTGCGGTACAGGCTGTTGCGGTGCGGGCTGTTGCGGTACGGGCTGTTGCGGTACGGGCTGTTGCGGTACAGGCTGTTGCGGTACGGGCTGTTGCGGTACAGGGTGTTGCGGTACGGGCTGTTGCGGTGCGGGCTGTTGCGGTGCGGGCTGTTGCGGTACAGGCTGTTGCGTTGCGGGCTGTTGCGGTGCGGGCTGTTGCGGTGCGGGCTGTTGCGGTACAGGCTGTTGCGGTACAGGCTGTTGCGGTACGGGCTGTTGCGGTGCGGGCTGTTGCGGTACAGGCTGTTGCGGTGCGGGCTGTTGCGGTACGGGCTGTTGCGGTGCGGGCTGTTGCGGTGCAGCTTTAACCCTGTATTATCAGAACACCGTGTTAGACTTTAGTAAAGCCAGTTATGAAAGTAAAGGCTGATGGTGGTGGCGGTAACAGCTACGTAATATTCATGTCACCAGGATGTGTAGTGATTTACGTAGAAAGGCCACTGTGTTAGGGAACCACTGTGTGTGTTACGAGCTCTGACGTGTAGTTTCCTGGCTGCGCTGCGGCAGCGCGGATTTCCTCTTCGTTTCCTCTGGTGTTGTGTTTTTTCCTTCGTATGTGCTGAGTGGGCGTTTCACCTTCTACAGCACTTCAGTAGACGTCCAAACCTCCAGAACTTTACCCAGACCAGTCCCCATCACTTTAAACGGATGTGTGGTGGAAGTGTGATCACTGGTGGATATGTCTAATGTGAGCAGACTGGGAAATAAAGAACTGACTTTCCACCTGACACTGAAATCCCCACCTGAGCAGTGTTATCAGGACCGTTAGAATTCCAGGATTTCTATTTATATCTTTAAGCTGCCAAACGCTCTCAACCTGTATCTACACTGGGCTGGTGTAATAAGAGAGATCACAGAACCCGCAGGCCGTGACCCTCCGCATTTCCAAAAGAGGACGGGGAAGTGTGCCAATTCCCAAATCCTACACTGTTACAGAACTGACTCATTAATATTCACACCCCCAACATTTACATACCACCACACCGGACCTACAGAACCAACATGGTGGACTATGTGGAGAACTCCAGCGTTCCAGGCTGGGGAGGGGAGGTCAGCACTTTCTATTCCCTTCCCAAGGATCCCACCTGTCAGCGGTACATGGTGGATGTTCATCTTTAATCCAGGCTGGAGTTCTTCCTGTTCACCAGCTTCCTAATCCAATGTTCCGTTCCACCTTAAATACTGCAGCTGGTACAGGAACCAGAATGTCCTGCAGCTCCATTTAAGGTGGAACAGAGAATTCCCAAACCAAGCTGGAGAACAGGAACTCCAGCTCCACATCTTTAACAGGATCCCGGAACACCTTTAATCCTGCAGTCTGCACATTCCACTCCGGACAGATTCCCAAACCTCTCTGGACAATATGGAGCAGCTCCGCTCAGCGTCTGACCCTGAAGAGACTGAAGAGAGGAGCAGCTCCACCTTTATTAGCACCACCACCCCAACAGCAGCCTGTAAGTAGCAGCCATGCTGTGTGATTGTATCCGTGTGTGGCGGTTGGAGCAGATCATCTTAATATAGTGAGGATCAACTTTACTCTACTGTGTGTTGGTGTCCAGATGGAGCCAGTAGCTAGCACAGGGAGCGTTAGCTACTAGCATTAGCTCCAAGTAACTAGCATAGCTAATTAAATAGTATGAGGGCGGAGCTTATTTACACAGAAGCTATTTAGTCTATTTCAACATGGTGATTCCATGTGATCATAAACTGGCCAATCAGAGCAGAGCTCATCTAACTATTCATGAAATATCACCAAAAAAGGAAAAATCTCATTTCATTCTAGAACCGGATCATAGGGTGGAAACGGGGACAGTGTAGAACCTTCTGAGCGAACAAAGTCACATACGTTCTATGTAGGACATCAGAGAACAGCTTAAACCCTGACTACATGAGTTCTATGGTAACCTGAAGTTCTAGAGCAGCTTCTCTACAGTGGTACAGTAGTGGACCTTACGGTTCCAGATCAGAAGCTAGGGTGAGAGGTTGTTTAATCCTAACTCTGCTAAAACGAAACCTCAGCATGCTGTGGGCGTGACTCGGTGAGATGAGGTCACTATGAGTAGTGTGGTTGGATATGAGATCATTTTTCCACGATAAAGGTGAGGGGTCATCCGAGTGGCGCGGTGACGGGTCACAGCTTCTTGTGAGAGCCTGTACGTGTGTTTGTGCATGTGTGCGCCTGTGTGGGTGCGCCTGTGTGTGTGGGTGCGCAAGTTGGAGCCTGTGTGTGCACACCTGTGTGGGGGCACCTGTGTGGGGGCACCTTTGTGGGGGCACCTGTGTGTGGACGCCTGTGTGTGCCTCTGCCCCTGCCTGTGTGTGTGTGTGTGTGTGTGTGTGTGTGCGCGTGTGCCTGTGTGTGTGCGTGTGCGCCTGTGTGTGTGTGTGTGTGTGTCTGTGTGTGCCTCTGCCCCTGCCTGTGTGTGTGTGTGTGTGTGTGTGTGTGTGTGCGCGTGTGCCTGTGTCTGTGCGCGTGCGCCTGTGTGTGTCTCTGCCCCTGCCTGTGTGTGTGTGTGCGCCTGTGTGTGTGTGCGTGTGTGTGTGTGTGCGCGTGTGCCTGTGTCTGTGCGCGTGCGCCTGTGTGTGTGTGCGCCTGTGTGTGTGTGTGTGTGTGTGTGTGTGTGCGCGCGTGCGCCTGTGTGTGTGTGTGCGCCTGTGTGTGTGTGTGCCTGTGTGTGCGTGTGCGCCTGTGTGTGTGCCTGTGCGCCTGTGTGTGTGCCTGTGCGCCTGTGTGTGTGTGTGTGCGCCTGTGTGTGTGTGTGCCTGTGTGTGTGTGTGTGTGCCTGTGTGTGTGCGTGTGCGCCTGTGTGTGTGCGTGTGCGCCTGTGTGTGTGTGTGTGTGTGTGTGTGTGCCTGTGTGTGCGCGTGTGCCTGTGTGTGTGTGTGCGCCTGTGTGTGTGCGTGTGCGCCTGTGTGTGTGCGTGTGCGCCTGTGTGTGTGTGTGTGCGCCTGTGTGTGTGTGTGTGTGCGTGTGCGCCTGTGTGTGTGCGTGTGCTTGTGTGCGTGTGCGCCTGTGTGTGTGCGCGCGTGTGCGCCTGTGTGTGTGTGCCTGTGTGCGCGTGCGCCTGTGTGTGTGTGCGCGCGCCTGTGTGTGTGCGCGTGTGCTTGTGTGCGTGTGCGCGTGTGCTTGTGTGCGCCTGTGTGTGTGCGCCTGTGTGTGTGTGCCTGTGTGCGCGTGCGCCTGTGTGTGTGTGTGCGCGTGTGCGTGCGCCTGTGTGTGTGTGTGCGCGTGTGCGTGCGCCTGTGTGTGTGTGCCTGTGTGCGCGTGCGCCTGTGTGTGTGTGTGCGCGTGTGCGTGCGCCTGTGTGTGTGGGGAGCACTGTCACTGCGGTGTAATCATTCTAGGGATTCCACAAGAAGCACTTGTTTTGGAAGAATTCCCACACAGTGCAATCGCGTATGTGTGTCCGTGTGTTCTCTGACACAACGCCTGTGCTGAGAATTGTGTCATGGTCTTAAAGTGAACCGTCACGTCATCCAGAAAACAGGAAACTGACATACGTGTATGTTCTCCTTACAGATACAGAACTCCACAGTGTGCACCACCGCATCCTCTCACGCTCCGTCACTGGTTTGCAGTTTGTGTAGGTTCAGTGCTCCATGATGGTGTTGCAGTGCTGCAGGTTATTGTGCGAGAGCCAGGGTGCCCGTGCGTCCTGCCCAGGCTCTCGGGGTGTTAGGCCTGCTGTGCTAGCTGCTGAGTCACTTCACTCACGACTCGTCATTTCTGGGGATGGAGTTTCATGTATGACGTGTATTTTCCATATGACTTTCCACAGGGACTCTGCTACATCACCCTTTATTTGGAGTACACGGTAACATGGTAATAAGACGCACTTGCTGTCGCCTGGTTACTGCACCTGGGCTGCAGTCTCTATCACCTGTAAAGAGCATACGCATACGGAAGCAGACCCTGTTTAACCGGACGCACTCAGTAGCTGTAAACAGTCTCGGAGTAGCCGAGCGCTCCAGGTCCGTCACAGTCTAGTAATGCTCAAGGGTCGTGTCCATATTCACATGTAGCTGGTGCTAATGAGCAAAGTTACAGTTAGCTCAGTCACAGAGTGTGTACCCCTGAGGGAAGTCTGTCTTTCACCGTCACCTCCTTCTTTAGTGAGGCACTCTCAGCTCCAGTACGCTTCTTAACACGTGCACTGGGGCTGAGGGTCCCATCATTCAGCAGGCCACAGTTCTGAGTTCCTCATCAACAGTCCAACAACCTGCCCAGGTATCCTTCTAGATCTTTCCTTGTGGTGAGAAGGAGGAGAGGAGAGTCTGCAGTTCTTACACCAACAAAGAAAAAACAGATTAGCAGCAGTGGGCTCTAATGCTAGCTAGCCAACCTCACTAACCTATCTTAACGTAGCTAACCTAGCTAATCTAGGTTAGCTAAACGGTAGCACCCTCTACCCAAACTGGCCCTCTGTGGAGACCCTTGGAACTGGCCCTCTGTGGAGACCCTTGTGGGTTTTATAGGGGGGTTCCTGCTATGAACCCACGTCTTTTGTGTTTTGGTTGTCAGGCTTGTCGGTCAGGTACGGGCTGATTAGTTAGCATTAGCCAGCCAACACAGAAAAAGGGCTAACAACTGAGACACAAAGGGTTAATAGTAGGAAACCCAGAGACTCTATTAAGGGCCTCCACAAATTCCAATTTTGGCTTCTGGCAGTGGTGTTAATATTAGCTAGGCTGGCTAGGTTAACTAGATGAGGTAGGTTTGGTAGGCTAGTTATGTTGCTCCTTGAGTAAACCGTAAATAGAGGTATGTATATTACTGCCATTTATTAAATAGACCACACTGCATCACTGTGTGACGGGGTCGATTCAAGCCTCCGCGGCTGTGTATCTGTATCTACATGAGTCTGCACACAGTCGCGTTGATCAATAGTCCTGTGACACCAGACAACACCAATGCCATGTCCTAGCTTAGCCTAGCCTAGCCTTCCTACCCCACTGTATCAGTATCTGCCTCCAAGTCTAATAGCACCCAATCGCACGTCCCTGCCTAGAAGCCTGACGCAGACCAGCAGAAATCCGCACGGACCCGCACGGGCCCGCTGATCTAAGCTGCGTTATTGAGCAGGGTGTACACCACCCGGCTCAGAACTCCTCCCCAGGTTAACCTGTACCTGAGGACTAAGTACAGCCCTGCTGTGTACTTTAGTTATTAGGTAATGCTGAAAGTCCCCCTGTACACCCCCGAGGTGTTAGGCCCTCGTTCAGGGACGTTTAGAGAAACACTTGTTTGCTCAGCTTCATTCAGCCGCTTCCATGTACACACATTACACAGCCAGGTGCGTCACGTGTGCGGTCTGATTGTGTTAGAGTGAGGACAGACTCATTCACTGCAGACGCGACTGTTGGGTCACCTAGTTCCCCTAATAACATGAGAGCTTGCTCCCTGTCAAACGTGGACATCGGTATGTCTTCAAGCTGAATTCAGACACTGCTGGGGTCTATTGGAACCATTCCCAGAGACCCGGCCGGGCGGCTCCGGATCAGGACCAGCTATGTTTACATGTGTATACGCGCTGAGGCTTCGTGTATATACTCATGTGAGTGTGCAGGTACTAGACAGGCTTATCTCTGATATCTCCAGGCACCCTAGGCTCCTCAGGGTTTAGCTGGAGAGTGTACGCTGGCCTGTGTGTTTATCTGTGTGAGTGTGTGTGTGTGTGTGTGTGTGTGTGTGTGTGTGTGAGTGAGTGTGTGTCATGGAATGGCCTTCTGATTAGGAAAGTCAAGGAATTTCCAAGCTCACGCGAGGAACCTTAAAAACTTGTAGGTTCCCCCTACACCGCCTACAGAACACACGGACGAAAGGGGAACTGCTCTATTTCCCTCCCTGCATCGTATGTGCCTATATCTCTGTCCACGTCTGGCTGTCCTCCTCCTTCTGGCTGTCTCCTCCACCCGCAGCACTCCATCCCCTTTTACTTCACCATGAGGACCATCAGACAGCAGGTAAGACGTGTGTTTGTCTAGATGAGGTGCGGGTTCCCTGGGGGTGGTGTATCTTCACGTCTTTATTGATGGATGGTTAATGTCTGTTTAGTCCTGCAGTGAATGTGCACCAGTGTCAGTCAGTCAGAACAGCTCCATGTAAAACTCCAGTGTCTGAACAGAGAGTCCTCCTCGTGTCCGGCAGTAACAGGGCTACGGTGTCAAAACAGCCAGTGTGCTAATGTACACCCGGAATTGAGGTTCTACACCTCTTCATTTAGTCAGCACATGTGGAGTTTAGGATCACTGAGTGACCCGTGTTGTTGGATATGTGGGCTGTAAATGATATTTCTCGTGTGTCTCTCAGCACTGCGTCCTCTTAGTGTGGTTAGCGTGTATCTGTCGAACCGGTTTAGCATTTTTAACTAGGAACCATATACAGGATTCAGATGGAGATATTTATCTGGGATACTGGAATATTCAGCTGAGGTTAAGCCTCCATATCTGTGAGGGGATGTTCTCTAAATCACAGTTATTTAAAAACAGTTTAATGTTTTCATGTCCTTCTGGTCACCAGGGCTGGTTTATGTGGTTAGAGCTGTCAATCAAAACACTTAAAGCAGCATATTATACAGTATAAGCTCGGATGATTGAGATATCGTCGAGAGAGACTCAGTTTCAGAACCTGTTTCTCTTCCTCTGTACACACCAGCATAACCGGTACCTGGATTTAGCTGGCGCAGTTTGTAGAGATCACTGAATGAAAGTCGTTGTACATGTAGGTTCTTAATTATTCGGGATAATTATCAACAGGTATCATGGTGTACCTTATAGTTCCCTCGGACAGATGCAGACAGACCTGAACAGGTACGGTCAGACTCAGTGACTGAGGATAGTAAGGACAGGGGGGTATCCCGGGCGTTTGTTAAAGCACTGCAGCTGGGGGAACAACATGGCAGCAGATAAATAACCAGTGCTGCTATAATCTCATACTGAATAACCACAGACCAGCGTCTGTGTCCGTCAGGATTTCAGTCCCACAGTGTGGACGGTCTGTACTCCCAGAATTCCCTAATCTCCCTGCAATCCCAAACCGTACGCAGAGAGGTGTGGACTCTGTTTAAAAGCTAGATGGTGTGATTCATACCAGGACGTAGCCACAGCCCCGTTTCATGAGGAATCTGAATAAGAGGTGGAGGAGTGAAGGAGAGGAGCCTGCTGGCCAGGTTTATCCTCCTTCCCACACAGCTCCGCGTGTTCCTTCCGCACCCTGGATCTGACTGTGCTTTATCCAGAGCGTGAAGAGCGTGTTAATGTTTCCGTGCGCTGTAAACACGACAGCAGCTGGTACACCTTAACCGTGCTGGAGTCCAGGAATCCGATCCCCTGCAACTCCTACATCCACCCACAATTCCCAACTGCATCCCTGGTTTCTAGTGGAACCATGGAGGTGGCTGTAGCCCAGTGATCTCTGTACCAGATGGACTTTATCAATCCGCCCACGCGTGAAGGACCAGACCTCCTAAACTCTAGCTAACCTTAAACCTGTGGAACCGGAAAGGGTTCTGCTCCAGCTAAACCTCCATCTGACCCTGGATGATATATCTACTGTCTGTATCTGGATGGTGTACGGGGACGGTGTGCGGTTATGCGATGCCTTTCTGTCTCTCCCTTTAGGGTGTCTCTGGATTCGGCGCATGGGTTTTCGTGTGCGTTAGCCTTGCCGCTGCCGGCGCAGCACCTGTAACAGGTAATCTCACTATGACTCCTTCAGGAAATCAGTGGCCGTAAAGCTTGATCCGCTTTGCAGGACCTGCAACAGAGCGCATGTTGAGATGATCTGTTGTGATTGGTCTAGACGGCTGTTTGATGCTGGGTCCGGAGATCCCAGACTTCCACGCCCAGGGGGAAGCGGTGGCCATCAGGTTCCCATTCCTTGAGAACCTCATTACCTACAACGGACTACAAGTGAACAACAGCACCACATTTCATGTCTCCCACAGTAACCGCAGCGACCTTCACAACCAGAGCCACAGGGTCATTCAGAAGGAATGTGCTGTTTGGCTCCTCCCATCTCTGCCCTCGGACTCCGGAACCTACACCTATGTGTTCAGGTGGGCCAGCTGCTGCAGGGAATTGGTTAACCCCACCTAACCTGTGTGTGTGTGCGTGCGGGTGTGTATGTGTGTGTGCGCGTGCGGGTGTGTATGTGTGTGTGTGTGTGCGCGTGCGGGTGTGTATGTGTGTGTGTGTGCGCGTGCGGGTGTGTACGTGTGCGTGCGGCTGGGCTGGGCTTCAGACAGTCCTTTAGCTTTGAGTGACGCTGTATCTTAATTACGTAATTAACACTAATGACTGAACATTACAGTTTGTCACCATACAGACTGAACACCACCATACATTACTGAGTGTTTCGGTCGTGACTCGTTTGATGGTGACCGAGCTCATTTTAAACAGAACTTGAAACCACTAGCCAGGACTAGCTAACTTCAGATAGCAGGAGCTGTGGGCCACACCTGGCAACGGTCTGTCTATCTATCTGTCTGTCTGTTTGTACTGGCTCTCTCTCTCTCTCTATCTGTCTGTCTGTCTCTCTCTATCTGTCTGTCTGTCTGTCTATCTATCTGTCTGTTTGTACTGGCTCTCTCTCTCTCTCTCTCTCTATCTATGTCTGTACTGGCTGTCTGTCGCTCTCTCTCTCTCTCTATCTATCCATCTATCCAAACAGCTTTGCACAGTTGCTGACATGCAGCCGTCGTTCTCCTCGCCAGGACAGGGGACGGTTCAGAAAGCCGGTTTCAGTAGAGGTGGTTCTGAACGTTCCACACTGATCTCAGACTTCAGGACACACTTACCTTAACACACTGATCCAGATGCTCACCATGTGGCCATGAGCGACAGAGACACAGTCTCACTTCCTGTTCTACAACGCAGGGGTGTGGCTAAAATAAGGCCCCGCCTACATACTGAAATTCAGTAGAACATGAAAAAGTGGTATTTTGATCCTAACCCTGAGATACCGGAGATCTGAACGCGTCACTCCGTTCAGTACTCACTGCAGACTGAGGTGAATCAGTAGAATGGATGATGTGCTGGACGTATAGAGTAAACAGGCCCCTGTGGGGGTCAGGGACCGGTCAGTCCAGATTCTAACAGAGAGGATAGTTGGTGTATGTCATAATGTGTGAGTGCTGAGTTACTGTCCCTGTCATCGCTGTAGGAGCGGCACGTTCTGCTTTATGGGGGAGATCACTGTGACCGTCTACGAGACAGGAAGAGAGGACATCGACATGATGTCACATCCTGTTTCTGCACACCCCGACAGAGACCTGACCATCATCTGTCCTCACACAGACCATTTCAACAGGAAGGAAAGTCCACGGTGGTACAAGGTACATTTCAGAGAGAGAACGGAGTGTAGATGTGTTGGGTAATAGGAAGACGGGCGGTCAGTCAGTCTAGACTAGCTGAACCCAGATGCTGAAATGTCCAGTGCTCTGCGTCGGGGGCGTGGCCAAATTACAGACAGCTGTTTCGGTGGTGTGGCCGGCTGCTGGGGAACGAGAGAATCTGGGGCTAAAGAACCTGAAGAACCGCACACGTTACCGCACCCTCAGATAACCCACCTCACATACTGGTCATAACTCTGAGGTGTGGGGGTTACAGTAACTGTAACCTGATCCAGTAGCACCAAAACAAGCACCATGTGTAACCCAGAACTTACCCCAACACCACCCAACACTCCAGACTCAGGACCTGCACTGCTGATTAACAGAACGATGATCGGCGGTGATCTGCAGAAGTGATCACTGAGCTCACGTTCAGATCTCTGGACACACATTAACATTTCCCCCCTCGTTCAGAGACCTGCTGGTTGGTGCTCAGGACACTTCACTCTGTCC
>JAMWET010001686.1:27500-35000 GCA_024036415.1 Prochilodus magdalenae | reverse complement strand
CACAGCACCCACAGTACCCACAGCCCCACAGCGCCCACAGCACCCACAGTACCCACAGCACCCACAGCACCCACAGTACCCACAGTACCCACAGTACCCACAGTACCCACGGCACCCACGGCACCCACAGCACCCACAGCACCCACAGCACCCACAGCACCCACAGTACCCACGCCACCCACAGCACCCACAGTACCCACAGCACCCACAGCACCCACAGTACCCACAGTACCCACAGCACCCACAGTACCCACAGCACCCACAGCACCCACAGTACCCACAGTACCCACAGTACCCACAGCACCCACAGTACCCACAGCACCCACAGCACCCACAGTACCCACCCCACCCACGGCACCCACACTGCCCACAGCACCCACAGCACCCACAGTACCCACAGTACCCACAGCACCCACAGCACCCACAGTACCCACAGCACCCACAGTACCCACAGTACCCACAGTACCCACAGCACCCACAGCACCCACAGCACCCACAGTACACACAGTACCCACAGCACCCACAGTACCCACAGCACCCACAGCACCCACAGCACCCACAGTACCCACAGCACCCACAGTACCCACAGCACCCACAGTACCCACAGCACCCACAGTACCCACGCCACCCACGGCACCCACAGTGCCCACAGCACCCACAGCACCCACAGTACCCACAGCGCCCACAGTACCCACAGCACCCACAGCACCCACAGCGCCCACAGTACCCACAGCACCCACAGTACCCACAGTGCCCACAGTACCCACAGTACCCACAGTGCCCACAGTGCCCACAGCACCCACAGCACCCACAGCACCCACAGCGCCCACAGCACCCACAGCACCCACAGTACCCACAGTACCCACAGTACCCACAGCACCCACAGCGCCCACAGCACCCACAGCACCCACAGCACCCACAGCGCCCACAGCGCCCACAGCGCCCACAGCACCCACAGTACCCACAGTACCCACAGCACCCACAGCGCCCACAGTACCCACAGTACCCACAGTACCCACAGTGCCCACAGCGCCCACAGTACCCACAGTACCCACAGTACCCACAGTACCCACAGTGCCCACAGCACCCACAGTACCCACAGCGCCCACAGCACCCACAGCACCCACAGCGCCCACAGCACCCACAGTACCCACAGCGCCCACAGCACCCACAGTACCCACAGCACCCACAGTACCCACAGCGCCCACAGTACCCACAGTACCCACAGTACCCACAGTGCCCACAGCACCCACAGCACCCACAGCACCCACAGCACCCACAGCGCCCACAGCACCCACAGTACCCACAGCGCCCACAGTGCCCACAGGCTTTAGTGTGGACCGTTAGGGTCTCGTTTTCCCATATCAGCTTCTCCTGTTAGTACTCAAACCCCACCTCATCTCCGGGGCTGTAATCCAGCATCAGATAGCTCTCCGTCACAGCTGGTGCAGATAAGGCACAGTCTACACACTGTGCGGTACGTGTAACACACTGATTCGAACGCGTGTGTAGACGTAGTACTGCGTAACTGTCCTTATTCGGGGTGAAGGAAAGAGGGCGGTCCTTACGCCTCGGCGTACGCTCTCCCGGTGCTGAGGTACAGCTGAAGGTGTGGTCTCGTTAATCTGGGGTGAGATCTTCGCTCGGTTGTGTGTTCGGGTAAACTCGAACTCGAGCTCAGCTTTCGCACGGCCGCATGACGGGCCCTCAGGAACAACCCCCTTCTGCTCCCATACCTGAGCCCCTGTACGTACCGACAGGTGACACTCAGGGAAGCACAGGGTTAATGATAGATCAGCAGCCTCCTGTCCAGCTCGCTCCAGCGGGTACCGGTTCGTTTGGGAGAGGAACGAGAGGAATGATGGTCTGACTGACGCCCTCTGATCTTTTGTCCCCCGTCTCTCTCTGTCTGCAGACTCCACGCTGGTGTGGCTGGTGACGGCTGCTATAGCCGGCAGCTTCTTCCTGCTGGTGGTCAGCGTGTTCCTGCGTCTGCTGTGTCCTAGAGGAAGGAAACAGAACCAGTACACACTGGCCCGGCAGAACAGCACCTTTTCATCCTCCCAGTACCTTCCCAGCTCCCCCTCTCTCACCTTCAATGACCCTAACCCAGATTATTAGAACCCCCCACTTTACACTCCCACTCAGCGGCCACTTCAGGAGCCCTAGGTCAGTTTACAGTCCAGTCGAGTGTCACACAACACAAAGCTGGAAGGACTGGAGAGGACTACTCTAGAGTGCGGCTGTGTTTGTCGTGTCAGTGGGAGGAAGTGTTCGGGACTGGGTATCTCAGAGCTTCTGTGCTAACCTGTCTGCCTCGCTGCTGAATTGTGATATCGTGAGCTGATGTGACCGGGTAACTGTGACCTGCTGGTCATGTGCAGTTACAGGATCACTTCTGGGGAAATTATTTTAGAGTTTTAAGCTTCTTGTTTTTCATTTCGGGTCTAGTGATGTCCCAGACCCGGCCCAGAAGCAGCGCTGTACTCGCTGAATCATTCGGTGAAATCAGCCATGAGAATAAAACTTCATTAAAGGAATTCTTCAGAACTAAAATCTTATTAAAGCCCAAATTCATCTTTCAAACACTTCATACACGTTGTCATAGAAACTCCAGATGATGTCTTGATGTTTAGTCTCAGGACTCTGAAAGTCTCTGCTGCATCTGTGCCCCTCACCTGGACTGTAAGTCCCCTTCACAGGCCCTCCCGAAACGAGTACAGTTACAGGCTGTAGCCCACCTCCTGTCAGTCATGTCCCCTTCTTCGTCACTGGTCAGTTTCAAACACGTCCAGCCAGTGGAAGCTCTGTGGTCAGAAACTGAGCGGTGATGAGCTAGAGGTAGGTCGACAAATCAGGGGATCCTGGGTCTGTAACGGAACCGCAGGAGAAGGCTGCGGAACTGGGCCGAGTGTTTCAGGTGTTTGTGTGGAGGCGGTTCTGATGAGGTTCCGACTATAGCGTTTGGTCTAAAGATCAAAGTCAAGCGGTCAGTGTGCTCTTTCACCTGCTGGAGTCTACCTGGACTCTGGGTGGAGGCTGTTGATGCGTGGCGTGATATAACTGTGATATATTAATATATTAATGATGTAAACAAATAAAGTGAAACTACAAAACACAGCGACCCACCCGTCCAGCAGGCTGGTCATGTGACTCCGAGCCCGTGTCATTGTGGATCTAAAGAGTTTCATGTTTAAAGGGATGTTACAGGTGTACACCCCACCGCTCCTCCCCCGGTGTCCCCCTGTTCCTTAGAGGAGCCTGTGAGGAGCAGATCGGGAGGAGAGTTCGGACTAACAGGACAGTGGCCCAGAAGCAGTGCAGGGGTTCGGGGTTTACATACCCATTAACTGCTGCTCAAATGAGGCAACCAATCAGAAAAGAGCTCATTTACATACATGAAGAAGCCCCGTCTGTGTAACGCTGCGGGACAGGGGCTGAGTGGTTAGGTGATGTTTGTGACTGGGACTCCGTACGGGGTGAGGTCCAGGTCGATTTTTGGCCGAGAGGACCAGCGTGTCCTCTGTACCAGGCCTAGGGCTGGAGCGGAGCCCGTTAACCCGCCAGCCTGCCGGGTGATGGTTCTGTTCGTGAACACCTTCACAAGCTGTACACCAGTGGAGTTGCTGATGTGGGCTGCCCTACTGGGGGATCGGGAGAGGAATCTGGGGGGCCTTTTTTTTGAGAGGAGCTCAATCCGGAACTCCAAACACAACACTGGTTCAAGAAGCTCGGAGCCCAACAGATCGCCCAACGCCATGCTCGTGATCGATCACACCTGCTGCTGGAATGTCCTCATCAGCTTCCAGCTTCTCATTTCTCCTTTGGGGAAGTACCCCATCCAAAGCAGGGGTCTTCAGCTCGGGTCCTGAAGGACCCCCAGTAAACACACCTGGTTCAGCTCACCTGTTAATAAGGAGGGTTCGTTTGTGTTTGAGCTGGAATTCACCAAACGGCCCTCCTGGACCGGAGCTGATTACAGGAATAGCTGAAGGGAAATTTGATAAGTGATGATACACTTCCGAGCTGTGAGCAGAAGTCCCAGATGTTTAATAATAGGAATGCTGAACGAGTCACTACGAAACTTCACTTCTGCTTTTACGCCTTACGAGACGGAACAGGACGTGTAAGCCCCGCTGCTCTCACCACAGCGGGCTTTAGGTTCCCCCCAGCGCTGTGAACCCGGTGCTGCCAGGGCAGTCCAGCAGTGTTTCCATTTTTAATCCTGGTCGTAACCATTTCTCCCAGGAGCGGCTCCGGCACCGGCCCGAAACGTGACAGCGGCCGCTTCTCAGCAGACTGTCCCCACATCCGTCACCCCCTGTACCTCACCCCTCTCCTCCCTGTCAGTGGAGCTCCTGTATGTAGTACTCCCCTCACTGAACACGCCCTGCTATTCCCAGCCCCCTCCTGGAACTCTCACCCACCTGAGTTACTGCAGACACCAGCTCTTCGTTACTCCACACACTTCAGATGGGTGAGAATCCCACTGCCCATCTCCTCACCTTCACCCACTCACACTACCACACTCCCAGCGTGCTCAGGGAGGTGTAAGCTATCAGTTATGATAGGGGGTATGATACACTGTTAATGATGAAGGGGAAAACTCTGACCTCCCAGAGAAGTGCTGCCCCCTGCGGGCAGTCAATCAATCAATCAATCAATCAATCAATCAATCAATCAATCAATCAGCAGTATCCAGTAAATGTACTGAGTAAGATGAATATATAATCACTGCAGTTTTTCAGGAATCGGACTGATGTGATGATGTCACTGTCACAGCTGGAAATAAATGACAGGCCTGTAAAGCAGTTCTAGAGTTAGATTTCAGGGTTTGGTGTGAGGTGTGTACAGAGTGAGGGAGAGAGGGTTTGGTGTGAGGTGTGTACAGAGTGAGGGAGAGAGGGTTTGGTGTGAGGTGTGTACAGAGTGAGGGAGAGAGGGTTTGGTGTGAGGTGTGTACAGAGTGAGGGAGAGAGGGTTTGGTGTGAGGTGTGTACAGAGTGAGGGAGAGAGGGTTTGGTGTGAGGTGTGTACAGAGTGAGGGAGAGAGGGGGTTTGGTGTGAGGTGTGTACAGAGTGAGGGAGAGAGGGTTTGGTGTGAGGTGTGTACAGAGTGAGGGAGAGGGTTTGGTGTGAGGTGTGTACAGAGTGAGGGAGAGCAGGTTTGGTGTGAGGTGTGTACAGAGTGAGGGAGAGAGGGTTTGGTGTGAGGTGTGTACAGAGTGAGGGAGAGCGGGTTTGGTGTGAGGTGTGTACAGAGTGAGGGAGAGAGGGTTTGGTGTGAGGTGTGTACAGAGTGAGGGTTTGGTGTGAGGTGTGTACAGAGTGAGGGAGAGAGGGTTTGGTGTGAGGTGTGTACAGAGTGAGGGAGAGAGGGTTTGGTGTGAGGTGTGTACAGAGTGAGTGAGAGGGGTTTTGGTGTGAGGTGTGTACAGAGTGAGGGAGAGAGGGTTTGGTGTGAGGTGTGTACAGAGTGAGTGAGAGTGGGTTTGCTGTGAGGTGTGTACAGAGTGAGGGAGAGAGGGTTTGGTGTGAGGTGTGTACAGAGTGAGGGAGAGAGGGTTTGGTGTGAGGTGTGTACAGAGTGAGGGAGAGAGGGTTTGGTGTGAGGTGTGTACAGAGTGAGGGAGAGAGGGTTTGGTGTGAGGTGTGTACAGAGTGAGGGAGGGTTTGGTGTGAGGTGTGTACAGAGTGAGTGAGAGCGGTTTTGGTGTGAGGTGTGTACAGAGTGAGTGAGAGAGGGTTTGGTGTGAGGTGTGTGCAGAGTGAGAGAGGGTGGGTTTGGTGTGAGGTGTGTACAGAGTGAGGGAGAGAGGGTTTGGTGTGAGGTGTGTACAGAGTGAGGGAGAGAGGGTTTGGTGTGAGGTGTGTACAGAGTGAGGGAGAGAGGGTTTGGTGTGAGGTGTGTACAGAGTGAGAGAGAGAGGGTTTGGTGTGAGGTGTGTACAGAGTGAGGGAGAGAGGGTTTGGTGTGAGGTGTGTACAGAGTGAGGGAGAGAGGGTTTGGTGTGAGGTGTGTACAGAGTGAGGGAGAGAGGGTTTGGTGTGAGGTGTGTA
Organism: Prochilodus magdalenae; assembly: GCA_024036415.1. Taxonomy (NCBI): domain Eukaryota; kingdom Metazoa; phylum Chordata; class Actinopteri; order Characiformes; family Prochilodontidae; genus Prochilodus; species Prochilodus magdalenae. The sequence goes on along the minus strand of JAMWET010001686.1, from coordinate 28,940 downwards.
CAGAGTGAGTGAGAGCGGGTTTGGTGTGAGGTGTGTACAGAGTGAGGGAGAGAGGGTTTGGTGTGAGGTGTGTACAGAGTGAGGGAGAGAGGGTGTGGTGTGAGGTGTGTACAGAGTGAGGGAGAGAGGGTGTGGTGTGAGGTGTGTACAGAGTGAGGGAGAGCGGGTTTGGTGTGAGGTGTGTACAGAGTGAGTGAGAGAGGGTTTGGTGTGAAGGTTTGGTGTGAGGTGTGTACAGAGTGAGGGAGAGCGGGTTTGGTGTGAGGTATGTACAGAGTGAGAGCGGGTTTGGTGTGAAGGAGTGAGTGAGGACTGTGATGGCGCTGTAATGGCGTTACTCGGCCAGTAGAGGTCAGTGCTGGACTGTAATGGCGCTGTGATGGCGTTACTCGGCCAGTAGAGGTCAGTGCAGGACTGTAATGGCGCTGTGATGGCGTTACTCGGCCAGTAGAGGTCAGTGCAGGACTGTGATGGTGCTGTGATGGCGTTACTCGGCCAGTAGAGGTCAGTGCAGGACTGTAATGGCGCTGTGATGGCGTTACTCGGCCAGTAGAGGTCAGTGCAGGACTGTGATGGTGCTGTGATGGCGTTACTCGGCCAGTAGAGGTCAGTGCAGGACTGTGATGGCGTTACTCGGCCAGTAGAGGTCAGTGCAGGACTGTGATGGTGCTGTGATGGCGTTACTCGGCCAGTAGAGGTCAGTGCAGGACTGTGATGGCGTTACTCTGCCAGTAGAGGTCAGTGCTGGACTGTGATGGCGCTGTGACCAGAGAAATGCTCCGTATACAGTATGGAGGTCTACTGTAGGGAGTTTGATTAGTATTATGGGGTCCTGTGGAATCAAAATCTGGAATTCTGTTAGGAAATCCAGCATCCCTGATGTATGTGCTTCATACCTGCAGGGTTTTGTCCTGGGTCCAGTTTACTGTAGTTACATATGAACTTCCTGAATGAGATGAGGTTACTAAAATCAGAACATTGTCATGTTTCCATATGCTTCTGTTCCCATAGTAACACTGCAGAGCTGTTCCCAGTGGAGGTGAAGGTAACCAGACGTCCCCTCTAAACGCCCCCTTCTAGAAATTTCCTCCAGGAGGTGGTTCTGAATACGCTGCCTGATGTCTGAGACGTGTTTATGATAGTGTGGAGAAGATAAAGAGTCTATATGTGTGTTCTACATATGGAGAACCCTGGTTCCCATCACCACCACTGTACAGAACATCAGAACCACCTCACACCAAACCCGCTCTCGATCGCTCTGTCTACACCTCACACTCTGAATTTTGGGGGGCTTTCTGTAGAGGACGTGGTCTCCGTCACCGGAAGTGTGATGTTGGAAGTTGGGGATTTGGATTTTCAGCTCTTCACTCCACATATAAACCAGAGCCGTGTTCACATGGGAACGCCACTGACACCGCTCTCCGAGTTATCCTCTACTGG
>JAMWET010001686.1:12500-20000 GCA_024036415.1 Prochilodus magdalenae | reverse complement strand
GTACTAGCAGTGTACTCGCAGTGTGCAGCAGTGTACTCTCAGTGTACTCGCAGTGTGCAGCAGTGTACTCTCAGTGTACTCGCAGTGTGCAGCAGTGTGCAGGAGTGAGCAGCAGTGTACTCGCAGTGTACTCGCAGTGTACGTGCAGTGTGCAGCAGTGTACTCACAGTGTACGTGCAGTGTACGCGCAGTGTACTCGCAGTGTGCAGCAGTGTACTCGCAGTGTGCAGCAGTGTACTCTCAGTGTACTCTCAGTGTGCAGCAGTGTACTCTCTGTGTACTCTCAGTGTGCAGCAGTGTACTCTCAGTGTGCAGCAGTGTACTCTCTGTGTACTCTCAGTGTGCAGCAGTGTACTCTCTGTGTACTCTCAGTGTGCAGCAGTGTACTCTCAGTGTGCAGCAGTGTACTCTCAGTGTGCAGCAGTGTACTCTCAGTGTACTCTCAGTGTGCAGCAGTGTACTCTCTGTCTATTAGTCCTCTCTCTGTCTCTCCTGCTCCTAGTTCCGTATGTGGGCCATTGGCATTGTTAGCAAGCTAGCTAACGGCTCTCCATCAATCGGTTTGTATACGGGAGCGGAGGAGGGACTGGGGTGTGGATGAATTATGCAGCCGGATACAGAAGCAATTATGGGATGTCTTACAGACAAATAAGCTCAAGGTTGCTTAGAATAAGTGGACTTGGCATCCGTCCTTGCTCACTGCGGCCGTCTCTCGGAGAACTCTGTGGGAACTCTGTAGTAATGACGGATCGAGGGCTCTGTGTACGGGACAGCAGCTTTGGCACTGAGGACATGCGGCCGCTCCCAGCTATGTTCCTGTCTGATGTCCAGGCTGCCGTTCCAGAGGAGTTAAAACTCATTCCGACTTTTAAGCTGACTGCTGAAGTGTTTTCCGCTGAGGCTGTGGGAATGAGGAAAGGTTCTGCTTGTGCCTATGATGGGAATCTGGCCTGCCCAGTCCTCGCTCTGTGCAGTCTCTCAGACAGTTTATTAACCCTCTCTTGACCCTGTCAGGATCTGTTGTCATAGTTACCCAACATCAGTCAGCAATGGAGGATGGAGGTCTGTTTATAGAGAGAGCGCTCGCACTACACTAACGAAGAAGACTTCTCAGATTACTGACGATGGAAAAACACATCACCGTGTTCACTCCTCGTATTGTTGGGAACAAGCTGCACAGAGAGCAGCAGCACCACAAGCTCCTCCTAGGTTTCATCTGTTTCCTAATAAAGCCTTTGTGTTGGAAGATATCTGTTGGAGATCATCTGTGCTGATTTTTAGGAGCACCTGGAAGAGTGCATTTCCCAAAGGAAGTGCGTAACGGGTGCACAGCTCAAGTGGTCCAAACTTCCTGCTGGGCTGTGGTTGCTATAGGAGGAATGAGGGATGAGTGAGGGTCAGAATGGAGGTGAAAATGAAAGGGAGTCTTTGGGAGGAATGAGGGACGTCGGGACGAAGTGCAGGTCAGACCAACATTGAATTCCTACACAGGGGTCTGTCCTGGGATACCTGAAACGGTGTCCGTGGGTCGAGCAGAAGTACAGTAGAGGGGCGTGTACTTTTCCCATCCCACTCTTTCTTAATGGGGGAAAGTTCCAGAAAAATCAGATAACAACGTGGACAGAAAGAAGGAGGAGGAGGAGAAGGAGGGGAAGGAGGAGGAGAAGGAGGGGATTAAGATACTGTCAGTATTGCACAGCACCGATGGATGATGATAATGGATGAGGATGGATGATGGAGGATGATGATGGATGAGGATGATGATGGATGAGGATGGATGATGGAGGATGATGGATGAGGATGGATGATGGATGGATGATGATGGATAATGATGGATGAGGATGGATGAGGATGGATGATGGAGGATGATGATGGATGAGGATGGATGATGGAGGATGATGATGGATGAGGATGGATGATGATGGATGATGGATGGATGATGATGGATAATGATGGATGAGGATGGATGAGGATGGATGATGGAGGATGATGATGGATGAGGATGGATGATGGAGGATGATGATGGATGAGGATGGATGATGGAGGATGATGGATGATGATGGATGAGGATGGATGATGGATGAATGATGATGGATAATGATGGATGAGGATGGATGATGGAGGATGATGGAGGATGATGATGGATGAGGATGGATGATGATGGATGAGGATGGATGATGGAGGATAATGATGGATGAGGATGGATGATGGAGGATAATGATGGATGAGGATGGATGATGGAGGATAATGATGGATGAGGATGGATGATGGAGGATGATGCTGGATGAGGATGGATGATGGAGGATGATGATGGAGGATGATGGATGATGATGGATGAGGATGGATGATGGATGAATGATGATGGATAATGATGGATGAGGATGGATGATGGAGGATAATGATGGATGAGGATGGATGATGGAGGATAATGATGGATGAGGATGGATGATGGAGGATAATGATGGATGAGGATGGATGATGGAGGATAATGATGGATGAGGATGGATGATGGAGGATGATGCTGGATGAGGATGGATGATGATGGATGAGGATGGATGATGGAGGATGATGGAGGATGAGGATGGATGATGATGGATGAGGACTTACTCAGATGTCCCACCTTGGTTGGTGCAGAATTCCATGTAAGGTGGAATGGAAGGCTTGTAATGAAGCCAGTGTGAGGAAGTCTAGGACAGGTCTGGTGGTGGATGTGAGGTCACTAACGGTGTTGAGGCAGAGAGACAGTTAGACTGGGGCTTAGCACTGTGTGGGGGCTCAGCACTGTGTGGAGGCTCAGCACTGTCACACTGCGGCAGTACGTATCACTAGAACCCTTTAGAACCCTTTAGAACCGACCCTGCAGCACGGCGCTGCTGTGTGTTCAGGTTTATGGTGTGCTGTAGATAAGAGAGTGATGGATGAAGGAGGAGGAAGGCACGCGCTGATACAGGTCATGCTGTTGCTCATTCTCCTGAGAAGGGAGGACACGGTGAAACCTGGAGGGGGAGAACCGGCGCTCAGCTATCCCTTCATTATTCCCAGTTGAGGATGGAACGCTTAGATAAACAGCCCAGCGAACAGGAACACAAAACAAACATGCAGTCTCCCGTCTCTGACCGGAGCGCACGCCCGGGACACAGGGCAGCAGTTAGCGGGACAGGTGATCCACACCTGTTTGCTTTGAGTTGGGGCTGATCAGAATGGGTGTGCGGATACTCGATTTGAACAGGTAACAGGCCGAGTGTCACGTTCTGCACGGTGGACGCGGTTACAGTGTCCCCAGTTCCTCCTCTGCTGTTACAGTCTGTTCTGAACAGCGATGGGTCACTGAGCAGCTCAGAGGGACTCCTGGCCAGAGGACTCGTGTTCCTCTGTGCACGAATGGACAGAAAGGCTGAGCTCCTCGGAGACTGATTGGCCTCCTCTACATTTATTAGAGTGTGAATCATTTGGGTCGCCTCTCTCCTTCCTCTGCTGCTCCTCCGCTCATAAACAGACACCAGCAGCTCATCAAACAGCCCATGTCCTGCCTATTCCGTGTAATGGATATTGTTCCAGGTGGTGATGATGGATGTCAGTGAACAGCGTTTTAACAATAAGAGGAAATCGGTGTCTCCATGATTTGGAAGCTTTGGAGATTCTTTTGGAGGCCTGTTTTTGCCGGGTCAGAGAGGGAGGGGTGTCTCATGAGGCGATGGTCCGTCCCTGGGTCAGAGATGCTTTTCTAGACGGTTAGTCAAGTTCCTGTAACTCAGACCGGCCTGGCTGCTGTCCCCGGACCTCTCCCGGGACGGCGTCTGGAGGCTTTGTGGTGTCCATGCACTGTTCTGGCTAACCAGTGACGCCTGTGCCTGAAAACCCGGAACCGGCGGTTTCTGATGAACTCAGTCCATCCTATCTGGTACCAGCTGCAATGCCGCAGTCACTGCCTGTGTCCCAGCGTTCTGCAGCTCAGCACTGTGGGAGCCCATTAGAAATGACCAGAACGTACAGATCACACTTACCCCCGTACCCTTATGGCCCGACACCAGCACTGATCCAGCATTGTTAAAGACGAGCGGGCACACAGACAGTTTCCACCACAGTTTCTCAAAGGACCGGACTCTCACAGGACCGGACTCTCACAGGACCAGACTCTCACAGGACCAGACTTCTGATCACACCTGTGACCAGATCTGAGAGTTTCTCAGGCACTCAGTGTTCCTGGGTTCACACTGTCATTATACAGTCTACCAAAACAATTTTGGAGGGCAGAAGGTTCAGTCGGCCCAGCCGTACGTAAGTTTACACATCGGCTAGCTAGAAAATAAAAGCTGTGCAGTGTAGCATCCCGTACCCTAGCCTCATGTAGCCAGGTATCTCTTAGCTTAGCATCATGTAGCGGAGCTCCACAACACTGGCAGGGTTTTGAGCGTCTCCGAACACGCTCGCTCTCAGTTACTACCTCTACCCAGACTGACTGTTCACCAGCTGAAAAGGACGCGGCTAGTAACTCTAGCTAGGCTAACAGACCGTTAGCGTTAGCCTGTGTATGTAAAAGACTGGCTGCCTTTCTCTGTGTACAGCTCAACCACATTACTAAATCACACAGGCGGGTTTATTAAACTTCAGTACTGAATATTTTTCCTTGAGGGAAGACGTGTGACATGAGTGACATTTAATATCGTACTTGAGAAGGTCCTTCATATCCTACAGATCTACACATGCTCCCGGGTGAACTGGAGAACTGCCACATTAACAGATCAGTCCAGTGAAACAGGATCTTCATACTGACCACACCCACCACATGATTCCTGTGAGGTACAGAGAGACCGTTTATCCGGATCACAGTAAATGCCTCCGTGCTGCCAGTGAGCCGTTTCGGTAAACTCAGCTGGAACGGTGGAGCGCTGTTCTGTGGATTTAGGTTCGGCTCAGATCGTCACTCTGGTTTAACTCTCGAGCACAAACCGACACAGACCTGTTGTAACACAGTCCGGCTTGTGTCCTGGTGTTGCAATCGAAGTGGGTGTTGTCAAACCTGATTATGAAACAAACAGGCCCAAACGTGCAGCAGCAGTCCCCGGAGCCCTGCCGAGTCAGTGCTTTGTAAAAGCGGAACCACCGAACTTCCTAAAATGTTGATCCCTGAAAAGCAGAGCTGGGTTTCCTCCGAGTTCCTTCGTTCACTGTGAATCAGAATCACAGGTCGCTGTCCTCCGTGCAGCGAGACCGTAAGCACCAAGCGGCTCACTCAGAATTCCGATGTGTGTTGGTGAACCTGAGGCCGGCCCTGGCGTGACCGTGATGCTGGGTCAGCAGCTCTGTGTGGACGGAGGGGACGTGTCTGGGACTTCCTACTCTCAGGTCCTGTTTTATCAGAGCGTGTCCTATTTTAATGCTGCCACTCCCAGGTTTTTGCTGGTCTATGCGGATTTAGTTCCGCCATGCAGTCGCCACACGTTCCGGTTTGGCTGGGAGGCACGCAACCGGGTTGGAGCATGGGTTCTCTAGTACTTAGAGTCATTGAGTTATGATTGTTCAGCTGCAGCGTGAGTGAGTGTGTTCAACTGCAGTGTGAGTGAGCATGTTCAACTGCAGTGTGAGTGAGCATGTTCAGCTGCAGCGTGAGTGAGTGTGTTCAACTGCAGTGTGAGTGAGTGAGTGAGCGCGGTTTGGATATGAGAGACAGGTTTTCCCGTGGTGTGCCGAGGGCCGTGATTGAGGCGCTGTGATACGGAACCCTACGCGGGTTTCCTGAGCGAGGTCCGAAAGCTGTTCTGTTAAATAACAGAGGAACCTCGGACTCGCGTCGCCCACCGTCACTCAGGAACGGCTCTCATCTCACCCGGACCTCCATTTCCTGGAGATCAAACAAAATCCTGGTCCTGTGTCCGTAAACACAGGCGCTCCTTCCTGTTACTGCTCTCTTCTCTGTATCTGGTTCCTAAGGAAGAAGGCACTACTGCACACTACTGCACACTACTGCACACTCTAATACACACTACTGCACACTACTACACACTACTGCACACTCTAATAATCTGGAAATACTAAGTTCCTTTGGGGGACTATTTGACCTCACAGCGCCCTGCAGCATGTATCCCTCCACCATGAATGGAGTTTAAGGCTGAGATCTTCTCCACACTATCATAAACAGCGTCTCAGACATCAGGCAGCGTATTCAGAACCACCTCCTGTAGGAACTTCCTGTGGGGGAGACTTTAGAGGGGACGTCTGGTTACCTTCACCACCACTGTGGGTGTAGTTTAACACGTTGTGGTTGTTGAATGCGATGGGAGTACTGATGTAGGCGTATGTATCTGAGAGCAGGGCTCAGAGCTCATAGCCGAGTGTGAAACAGGAGTGAACTAACCTTTACCTGTGTTTCGTAACTGCAGGTACACGCTGACCTTTGAGTCTGAGGCACAAACACGCATCACTCACTGTCAATATTTACGTCAGTCAGAGTTCAGAGTCCGCGAGCCGCCGGGCCGCTGTTATATGACCGCAGGGCACGGGTACTGAAGCTCCGGTTGTGTTTTGCCGTTGTATGTGTGTTGAAGTCAGATGGATAAGCAGCTCACGAGCAACAACAGCACTCAGCTAATGAGGCCTCCAGCACTAGCGTTAGACCTGCACCTCAGGATAGATACAGGTTCGTCTTTGGGCTTGGCCCGGTGTGGCTCCACTGACTGACCGCTCTTCTGGCACCGTGGGGTGTTTTCCTAAACATGGTCATGATTAGCTGCTTCCAGGAGGCTCTGGTACACCGCGTGTGACCGCAGCTTCACAGTGAAGTACATTCCTTGAAGCCGCTGGTGCGTTTGCTCCTGGTGACTCAGACGAAGGAGTGGAAGAGGCAGAACTGCCTTCCTGTGTTCTCCTCCTCCCACACACGGAGGCACGGCCAGCACACCCAGTTCAACACCCTCACCTGGCCTGCTGCCTGGACAGGACCTCCCCACGCGGTAGCTCAGTGAGGAAACCCTGAGCATGATGTACAGTGAGAGGAATGAATCTGAGCAGAGCAGGCGGGGCGGTCCTCCTGAGGGGCTGCTGCGGTTTGTTTTGGGTCACTGGTTTGGGTTGCTGACCGAGTCCAGGTAGAGGTGTGCAGGTATTTCTGCACTTAATAAAGTTACTGAATCTTTATTACCCCACACAGAGAAACTCCAGTGAGCCATTAGCCGCCTCCCCTACTACCTACCACGCATCCATCTCCCAGCAGTGAACACACGTCCATCTTACTGAGCTGTTGGTGTCACGCTCTGGGGTTTCTGCTCCGCTCAGGTCAGGCTCGGAGGAATTCAGACAGAAGCAGCTGCTCAGTGTGAAAGGAGGATGAGTAGGATGATGCGACGTGTTAAATTCATACTCCAAACACTAGGGGGCAGCATATCACCTGAACATGCTCCTCCTCCCTCTTCACTCCTTACCTGTCTAGAAGAAACGATCATCATCAGACTCCTCCCTTTCCTCTCCAGGAGCGTCTCCAGCGGTGGAGCGTAGCTGCAGTGT
>JAMWET010001686.1:0-7500 GCA_024036415.1 Prochilodus magdalenae | reverse complement strand
CAGCGCTGAACTGGTCGTACTGGAGATAGTCGGACAGTTGTAAGTGGAAGCAGAAGCAGGAAACGCTAATCCAGCCTCTAAGACTGGGATTTGGGGGTGTGTCTCTCTGAGGACCTGGGAGCAGTGGAAGCTGGAATGATGGCGGAGGGGAAAACTGAACAGCTGATATTATATTTAGCTGCTGAAAAAGATGAACTAGCTCTTAAAGGCCAGGTAAACGAAGGGCACAGTGCTGTACACAGAGTTCACTCAGCACTATATCACACTGAGGGTGCCCTCTGGGGTTAGGGTGTAGACCTGGCTCTACTCACTACCGACCTCCTCTGGTGAGATGTGGAACTACAGTCGCTCTAATGCCTGTGTTTCAGGCGCGGTGTCGCTGAGGCCCCAGATGATCGAGCCCAGTAAAGAGAACGTTACCGTGGCGCTGGGTGAGTGACGTCACACAGACAGATCAGATTATTTAATCCATAGATTTATTTCCTGTAAGTTATCAGACAGGGCTCCAGCGTCATCTGGTCATTGTCCTGTACGAGCAGGTTCTCCGTTTGAGAAGCAGTGTCGTGTTTTCATACCTGGCACGGACTATCACACCGTCTTGCTGGAGTGGGTGTTCGGCGGAAGTCCCTCAGAACGGATCCAGCAGACCCGTACCAAGTGAGTAGCTGGTGAATCAGGGCTGCAGGTCATCATGCCCCGAGGGACGTGTTCACCTACAGTAACGATGACCTAGCAACACCTTAGCAACAACCTGTGATGGGGTTGTGCAGCCTGATGGTGTGTTATATGATTACCCTGATTAACCATGTTCCGGTGTGGCTGTCTGATCTGACCACCTGCAAGGTTCAGTCCAGGAAGAACACAGTTAGTCAGATTTCATGGATGCAGTTACATCCACTCAAATCCATCATTATTATTATTATTATTATTATTATTATTATTATTATTATTATTATTATTATCGATCTATTATTATTATTATTATTATTATTATTATTATTATTATCGATCTATTATTATTATTATTATTATTATTATTATTATTATTATCGATCTATTATTATTATTATTATTATTATTATTATTATTATTATTATTATTATTATTATTATTATCGATCTATTATTATTATTATTATTATTATTATTATTATTACTGATCTATTATTATTATTACTGATCTATTATTATTATTATTATTATTATTATTATTATTATTATTATTATTATTATTATTATTATCATTATTATTATTATTATTATCATTATTATTATTATTATTATCTGAACTGCTACATTTCCTATTTTCTCGGTTGTAACGTATCCACAATATTCCTGTAAATATTTTCCAGCTAAGTAACCTGAAAAGCATTTCAGCATCTTCATGTCAGTGTTTTCATCCCAGAGTCTTTAGATGGTGTTGCTTAGGGGTTGGTAAGTGTTTGCTGTGGTGTGGCTAGATGGTTGCTGCGGTGTTCCTGGGTGGTTGGTGCAGTGTTGCTAGCTGGTTGCTACGGTGTTGCTATGGTGTTGCTAAGTGGTTGCTTGTTTGTGCTGCGGTGTTGCTGGGTGGTTGCTGCGGTGTTGCTAGCTGGTTGCTGTGGTGTTGCTATGGCGTTGCTAAGTGGTTGCTAGTTGGTACTGCGGTGTTGCTGGGTGGTTGCTGCGGTGTTGCTAGCTGGTTGCTGTGGTGTTGCTATGGCGTTGCTAAGTGGTTGCTTGTTTGTGCTGCGGTGTTGCTGGGTGGTTGCTGCAGTGTTGCTAGCTGGTTGCTACGGTGTTGCTATGGTGTTGCTAAGTGGTTGCTTGTTTGTGCTGCGGTGTTGCTGGGTGGTTGCTGCGGTGTTGCTAGCTGGTTGCTGTGGTGTTGCTATGGCGTTGCTAAGTGGTTGCTTGTTTGTGCTGCGGTATTGCTGGGTGGTTGCTGCAGTGTTGCTGGGTGGTTATTGCGGCGTTGCTGGGTGGTTGCTGCGGTGTTGCTATGGCGTTGCTAAGTGGTTGCTAGTTGGTGCTGCAGTGTTGCTGGGTGGTTATTGCGGCGTTGCTAGCTGGTTGCTGTGGTGTGCTATGGAGGTTGCTGTGGTGTTGCTGGGTGGTTGCTGTGGTGTTGCTCAGTAGGTGCTACTGTGTTGGTAGCTGGTTGGTTACTCCTGTACCAGTCTGGGTAATGATGGGGTTCTCTTGGTTCTTGAGGAAGCCTCAGCTGTGGCTGATCAGTGGGGTTTGTGGGTATGTGAGATCAGCAGGTTCTGTCTCTGATTGACGCTCCGATGACGGACCTTGTGATCAGACTTTTCCCTGGGTCTGTTTGGTATCACCATGACCACCAGGCTCGATCAGCACACGGGTCTGCAGGTCTGGTCACTTCCGCTGTATGAGCAGGTCCCGGCCGTGTTTCCTGTTTCCCCTGTTTGTATACGGCTGTAAGAGCACCGAGCGGAAGCGGTGGTGAAAGTCTGCTGAGGGGAAGTCGGCAGTGCTGCGCTGTAAACGTGCCAGGAAAATGTGTCGGCAACACCCAGACCTGTACCCGCTGTTCCACACAGCTGCCAGTCATCTTCAGTTACAGTTCATTCACTGCTGCACTTTACACCAGGTGAAAAAAATAAATAAAATAATAATAATAATGATAATAATAATAATAATAATAATAATAATGATAATAATAATAATAATAATAATAATGATAATAATAATAATAATAATAATAATAATGATAATAATAATAATAATAATAATAATAATCATCTATATACTAAAGTACGGATACCTGGCGGTGTGTGTGCGCCGCGGCGGCGACCCCAGTGCGTGAGCTGTTGCTTCGTCCTCGGTCGTCTGTAATCTGCTGTTCATGTGATCAAAGCTTCACTCCGCGCCTCGGAGCAGCTCGCGGTGGAGGGCTTCCCGAAGCTTAGCGCGGTGGTGGTGTTAGTGATGGAAATGGACGATGTGGATCAGTCGCATGACTGAAACTCATACACAGTATAGTTCTGTACTGATGCAGACAGTGCTACTCCGGAACTCTCACGTCACATACTTACCTGCACACCTGGCTGCCTCAACACACATGGCAGCTGCTGCTTGTTGTTGTTCATGGAGAACTGTCCTGTCTCTCCTCACAGTGAAAGCTATGTGGCCGAAGGTGTTTGGTTGGAGACCACCCTGAGGTTTTCTGAGGTTCTCAAGGAGGATTTCGACGTCTTCTTCAACTGCGTGGCGCACAGTAACCGTGGAGCAGTTCAGAGCCACTTCCTACTCCAGCCTGCAGGTCAGCTCCGCCTCCGTACTGACACCGCGTCCTGAACACGGACGCTCAGTTATACATCGCCAGCCTAGAACCAAACACGCTGCCTCTGTTACAGCTCGTACATATGCAAATGAGCGCTGTTCTGATTGGCTGCCCTGTATTGGGCTGGCTCCAGAGCAGATGTTAATGACTGGCTAAAAGGAGGGACTGCATGTGGGCGTGGCCAAAGACCATAGTGTGAAGGAAGTAGCTGAATCTGCAGGTGTATGGAAGCGTACGGTCATACGGGTTCCAGCGTACTCCGTGTAATAAACAATAAACATAGCACAGACGGACGCAGACGGACACAGACGGACACAGACGGACGCAGACGGACGCAGACGGACGCAGACGGACACTGGCGGACGCAGACGGACACAGGCGGACGCAGACAGACGCAGACGGACACCGACGGACGCAGACGGACACAGACAGACGCAGACGGACACAGGCGGACACCGACAGACGCAGACGGACACAGACGGACACAGACGGGCGCAGACAGACACAGACGGACACAGACAGACGCAGACGGACACAGACGGACACCGACAGACGCAGACGGACACAGATAGACACAGACGGACGCAGACGGACACAGGCGGGCGCAGACAGACGCAGACGGACACTGGCGGACGCAGACGGACACAGACAGACGCAGACGGACACAGGCGGACACCGACGGACACAGACAGACGCAGACGGACACAGGCGGACACCGACAGATGCAGACGGACACAGACGGACGCAGACGGACACAGACAGACACAGACAGACGCAGACGGACACAGGCGGACACCGACAGTCGCAGACGGAAGCAGACAGACACAGACGGACACAGACAGACACAGACGGATGCAGACGGATGCAGACGGACACAGACGGACGCAGACAGACACAGACAGACACAGACAGACACTGGCGGACACTGGCGGACGCAGACGGACGCAGACGGACACAGACGGACGCAGACGGACGCAGACGGACACAGACGGACACTGGCGGACACAGACGGACACTGGCGGACACAGACAGACGCAGACGGACACAGACGTGCGATAAAAGGCCCTGAGAGAGACATAGTGAGACAGTAAGACACTGGAGACAGTAGGGACGGTAAAGTGACGTGTGTACTAGCTGGATTTAGATGGAGGATTAAGGTGGTGTGATGGGGCTGGTGTAACTCCAGTGCAGGCTGGTTAACTTTAGGGCTGATTAAAGTGAGGAGTGCGGAGCCATCCCAGTCCCAGTTCGGTTTTAATGGGGTGCGGGGAGGTGCGGTCAGGGTGCTGAGTTTGTGTGTGGAGGGTCAGAAGTGGGAGGGGGGGGCAGAGCAGGGAGAGAGTTCAGCGTCCTGACAGCCTGGTGGATGGAGCTGTCCCTCAGTCTGCTGGTCCTCACTCCTGGACTCCGCAGGCTCCTCCCTGAGGGCAGCAGGTTGTGTATCGGGTGGGTAGGATCTCCTGCCAGGCGGAGGGCTTTACGTGTGAGGGGGGAGCTGTATAAGTGCTGAGGGGGGGAGAGAGGTGTCGAGGATACTCTCCGCGGCCCACTCTGTGTGCTGGAGGCTCCTGCGGCAGGGCGCTGTGCAGGCCCCGTACCACGCGGTGATACAGCTGGTCAGGAAGCTCTCGATGGCCCCTCTGTAGAAGGTGCGCACGATGGGGGGCCGTGTTCAGTGGTTTCAGTCAGGGGGCTTGTTTATTTCTGTATTTATGTTATATACACCTATATACTCTCATATATCCACAGAACCGGACCTGCTCCTGCCGATCGGACTCCTGCTGACCCTGCTGGCCCTGCTGTTCCTGACCGGAGTGTTTCTGTACAGAGAGTTTAAGGTGGAGCTCGTCCTGGCCTTCCGGACCCTCTGTCCTTTCCTTTATGAGAGCACAGGTAGGCTGCACGGCAGGAAACCCACCCCACCCACTGCCTCTTCCACCTCACCCCCACCCCTGCTCCTCACCACCCCCTCCCCTTTCCTATTTATTTTGACACTTGTGTGAAGAAAGCGCTGAGTGGATAGAAAAGGCCACCACAGCAGCTTCCTCAGCCGCACACCAAACAGGAAGGCGCTGACGCACAAACGTACGAGGCTGGTTCAGACACACGGCCTGCGCCTGCTGATTCTCTTCCAACAAACTGGACTTTCCAGCCCAGTAGGTAAAAGCGAGGACGCGAGGAGAGCAGCAGGTGTTTCAACCTTGGTTTATTTATTTATTTATTTATTTATTTATTTCCGTGTTTTGGATATATGAGGAATGTCAGTGCTGTGTTCTGATTAAAGCCTTATCAGTGGGATGTATACCCGGTTTCCATCATACCTGGCCTGTTATTGTTTGTAAATGGTTTCTGTTGTAATCCGGGAATGAAAGGAGGCGGGAAACCCGCTCCACCCTCTTCATCAGTCACACCTCATAAGTCCAGATTTATGATCTGAGATGCACACAACACTCCATAAAGGTCTGTATTTGAAGGTCAGTAGTAGAGCGCAGTCTGTGGTCTGGACACTGTATATGCTCCTGTGCTCAAATATTACATTTAGTTTTTCATCTAAAATTAAAAAAACTTTAGACTTTGGTTACAGCTGCACCAGCTGCAGGAAGTTATTGATCCATGGTGTCACGTAAAAGACAAAGCTCTTATTTCTCTGTAATCTTCCATTGAAATGTGACTATTTGGAACATGATCTGATTTGTGATGGCATCACCGTGCCCCAGTGGGCGGGGGAAATAATATTAACCAGTAACATAACGCTTACCGTGCTGAGCAGCGTTTTTAACATGACCTTTAAAACCATGTTGTAACATGTGGGCTCTGTTTCCTATACATGATCCTTTGACCGTGTCTGATTCAGGTCGACTTTAGACTTTAGCATAACTCTGTTATAAACTGTGTAATAGGCCATAGTATAGACTGTTATAAACTGTTCTAGACTGATATACACTGTGTTATAGACTATGTTATAGACTGTGTTGTAGACTATGTTATACACTGTGTTATAGACTATGTTATAGACTGTGTTATAGACTGTGTTATAGACTATGTTATAGACTGTGTTATAGACTATGTTATAGACTGTGTTATAGACTGTTATACACTGTGTTATAGACTATGTTATAGACTGTGTTATAGACTATGTTATAGACTGTGTTATAGACTGTTATAGACTGTGTTATACACTGTGTTATAGACTGTGTTATAGACTGTTATAGACTGTTATACACTGTGTTATAGACTATGTTATAGACTGTGTTATAGACTATGTTATACACTGTGTTATAGACTATGTTATACACTGTGTTATAGACTATGTTATAGACTGTGTTATAGACTATAGTGATATGAAGTTAGCGTGAGTATATACAGTGACTGCTTAGGAATCACGAGGCGGACATTCAGGATCCTCAGTGCCTGTAAATAAACTAGTTGATGCCGGTTTGTCTCTCGGCCTTTAGAGGGGCTACGCTGAGGTTGGCACTGACGTAACGGATCACTGACCTGACGTTGGTCCAGACGATTTAGTGACTGAAGGAAAGGTCAGAAAAGGGGCTTTTCGGCTAAACAAGGAAGGAAGCTGAGTTTGTCCGACTCTTGTCCTCAGATGGTGATGGTAAGCTGTATGACGCGTATGTCGTGTACCCACGGTTCCATGACGACACCTCCAGCGAAGCATTCGAGATTTTTGCCATGAAGACATTGCCACAAGTTCTGGAGGGGAGCTACGGGTACAGACTGTTCATCCTGGGCCGGGACAGCGTACCTGGACAAGGTAGAGTTCTTCCTCAGCGGGATGTGATGCTGTGTGTAGGTTTTGCTTCTGGTTTACGTTCACAGCCTCGCGTTTATTATCCTCATGACGACACAGAGCAAACTCCAGTAGTATCAGGAGTGAATCTGCGGTGCTGTGTGTTTGATGAATGAGGGTTATATCCATTACACACGCTGGAGGGCCACTGCTGTCGGGCCACTGCTGTCGGGCTGCAGCGATTAATAAATCGAGGCGACTCAAGAACCAGATCAAATGGCGGCTAATTGAATAGTCAATTGGTTGGGGACGTCGTGTCTGATTTCTTGCTCCTGCTTTGAACAGCCTTGGTCGTAAACGCTGGCAGGATGAAGATGTGGGAGGTGTGTTTATCTTCTCTGTCAGCAGGAACATTCAGTAAACCTTCGTCAAACAGTCAGACAACAGTTCATGCCTGAGCGCTACAG
>JAMWET010001685.1:52500-62636 GCA_024036415.1 Prochilodus magdalenae | reverse complement strand
TAAGTAGACCTGGATAGTTGTAAGAGTAAAACACGATAACGATAATCTGGAAGGATACGAACTGGTAGATGTGTAGAGGAGGAAGATGCATGGAGAGGTAGAGGAAGAGAGTCACAGGTGAGAATTTGAGAAGTTGAGTAGAGATAACGGGATGTGTGGTATGACAGTTATATCCTGAGGGATATGAAAAGTATGAGAGAATGAGTGGGGAGGAGAAGAGGACGACGAGTAGAGGAGTGGAGGGATGAGACCACACCAGACAGATAGAGAGAGGGAGGGGCAGACGTGCCCTTAGTTAAAGATAGAGGTGTTTATAACAGAAGACAGAGTTGTACATAGAGGAGACAGAGTGAGGGGCCATGAGAGGGCTGCGACTGAAGAAAGGAGGAGAACAGAGGCGCTTAATTCGCCTGAGTTGTATTTCGGGCGAGGACGTGAGAGAGAGGGCTCGACAAGATAGAAAGAGGAAGAGAGAAGAGAGGAGAAGAAGGAGATGGTTTGAGAGAGAGCAAATGGAGAGGCGAGACTTCTTAAGGGAAGAGAGGAGAGGGGTATAAAAGCATGCAAAAGGCGGGGTGAGAAAGATGGCACGAGTAGACAGGGAGGCAGGAGAGAGAGAGGTAAGTGAATATTAGAGAGAAGTTGACAGTCAAGGAGTAGCAGAGAGAAGGCAGAGGAACATGGTCACGTCAAATAGGAAGAAGCACCGGGGAGGTGAGGACAGATGGGACAGAAGGGAATAGGCGATAGGGACCAGATGTATACATTAACGGAAAGTTGAGACGACAGTCCGAAGTGTGGGACCCCATCTGTTCTGTGACAGAGTAAAAGAGACGGATAGGGACACCTAAGGAGGAGGCCAACAGAGGTAGAGATGAGTAGGTGAAGGAGAAATCGAAGAGAAAGTGAGATGATGGTGAATTGAGAGAGAGAGGGAGGAGGAGAGGGAGTCAAAAGAGGGAAAAAAAAAAAAGGACACAAATAAGAAATTAAAGCAATATAAAAAACAAAGACTTACTCTATATAAGACATTGAATAAAAGGTATAAAACAAAAGGGAATAGGAAAAAACAAAGCGGGGGGGAGGGAGGAGGGAGAGGACGTAGAGTTGTGATTAGTGCAGAGGATGATCGGGAGAGGAGAGAGAGGGTCGAAGAAGAGTAAGAAGAAGAGGAAGACTAGAGGAGAGGAAGGAGAGAAGAGAAGGGGAGAGGGAGGGTTTTGAGGCGAGAGGAGTCTAGACTCTCGCAGCTGTGTCCAAAAAGTTTATTTTGCTGGTAGAAGGGGGGGAGACAGGGGCATGGAGAGATAGTGGAATTTGGTCAGATGCCAGGGAAAGAATAGTGATGTAAGCAGTCAGAGAAGTAGACAGAGGGATAGGAAGAAGGAAGGAGGATATCGAGGATGGTATGAGGTCGGGCATTTTTGAGATATGAGTTGATCCGTGTGCAAATTAATGGAGGAAGAGACATGGGTCCAACTTAGAGGGAATGGTCTGGGCGTGTTGGAGAGAAGTAGATAAAAGGAGAAAAGAGAGAGGACCCCTGTTTACTGAGGGGTAGCGTGACTAGCTGGTGAGGGTGGCAGAGGGATTTGAAGAAAAAAGAGGTCAGAAGAAGGAAAGCAAAAGACGAAGAAGAGAAGCAGATGGTATAGACAAAAGAAATGGAAGGAGAGAGAGAAAAGAGAAGTATGAGGAGGGGATTACGGTTGTTAGAGGGAGATAGAGCCTTTTTACATTTTTTAAATCTTAAAGTAAAGTATATGTGGAGATGAGTTAACTGAAAAAATACGTATGTCAGAATGTTACAAGGAAGAGATGGAGACGAAAAGGAAATTTAAAAACCAGGTAGCTGGAAACTACTTCATCCAAAGAAAACCATATGCGACATTTTGTCCTCTTATTTTAAGAGGAGGGTGAGGGGTAAAGTCGGAGATAGGTGAGGAGGTCAAGGCGAGGATGGGAGAGGGAGGGGATTAGCGACTTTCTGATGAGCCTGCGAGAGGAGGAGATGAGGAGGGAGCCTAAAAGAAGGAAAGTAAAAGACAACCCATTGACGGGGTCGACGAATGGGACACTAGAGGGGAAGGAGTAGGGGGGGGGTGGGCGACCCCAGGGGGAGGGGACGAGAAGGGAGAGACAAGAGCTTCTACACACGGGTTTTATGAAGGAGATTGAGACGACTGAAAAAAGTTATATTTTGGGAAGAGAAGTAGTGATTAGATGTAGGGAGTAGGGCAATAAGGAAATGGAAAGATTGGGCCGGTAAGCGGGAGGGCGAAAAGTATACACGGAGAGTGTGGAGATAAACAGAAGTAAGGCGGAGGATATTAATATATATTAGACAGGATAAAAAAAAAAAAGGAAAAAAACAAAGGGGAGAGAGGAGAAGAACAATAAACAAAAAAAGAAAAAGGGAGAGGGGGGACAGAGGAGAGAAAAAATATATAAAAAAGAAAAATAAGGAGAGAAAAAAAAATGAAGGCGCAGAAGGGAGAGGTAGAGGGTGGAGAGGGAGACCAAAAAAGGGGAGAGAGAAAGGATTTATTTTCACAAAAGGGGAGACGAGCAAAGGAGAAAGCAGAAGAGACAGAGTGAGAGAGAGAGAGAGGGAGAAGGAGAGAGAGGGAAGGAGAGTGAGAGAGAGAGAGGGGGATGGAGAGATTAGGAGGGAGAGAGAGGGAGGGAGAGAGAGGGAGAGAGAGAGACAGTGAGAGAGAGAGAGAGGGAGAAGGAGAGAGAGAGAGATGAGAGAGGGAGGGAGGGAGGAATACTGATGAGACTCTTTGTGGTGTAGGCTCTGAGTCTGAAAGGCTCTGCTTTATGCCATTGTGTTTATCAGACGGGCGGACGGGCGGACGGGCGGACGGGCAGACGGGCGGACGGGCGGGCGGAGCAGCTGGGCTCCTCTGGGTGGAGTGTATCAGCCCAGGAATGCCTGGTGTCTGAATGTGTGACGGGAGCGTATACTCCACCATCTAGCGCAGTGCTGTTACCCCAATCCGGAAAACCGAGCTAGACTAAACCAGCCAGCCTAATCTCCGGGTTAGACTGGAGCTCAGAAAACACAGATCAGCCAGAGGCTGGGAATATCGATCCAGCTACCCAGCGAGAACTTACTTCCCCAAAGACAGGAAACTTACCACAATCACGAACGCAAAAAACACGGAATTTCATCAAAGAGCAGTGGTGCAATGGAATTTCTAATGGTAATGGAATTGAATGTGAATGGGTAAAGGCAAAGAATGGAGGGTTAAATACGGCGATCACTGGGATTACAAAGAGGATATGGAATTTCCCAAAATTAAGAGAATTCCGAAACTAAAGTTACAGAGATTTAAAATATGCATGAAAATAACAAATACCAGAAAGCTCTCTCTCTCTCGCTCTCTCTCACCTCTCCTCCGCTCTCTCTGCTCTCCTCTCCGCTCTCTGTGCTCTCCCTCCTCTCTCTCTAACGCTCTCCCCCCCTCTCCCTTTTTTCTCCTCCTACTATCTTTACTCTCTCTGTCTCCTCTCTCCTACCTCTCTTATCTCTCTCCTCTCTCTCTCTGCTCTCTCTCTCTCTCTTACTCTCTTCTCTCATATCTGTCTCTCTTTCTCTGCTCTCTGTCTCTGCTGTGTTTCTCTCGCTCGTCTGTCTCTCTATACTCGGGTCTCTCGCGCCTCATCCGCTCTCTCAGTCGCCCTCTCTCTCTTCTCTCCACCTCTCTCTCCTTTTTTTTTTCTTTCTCTTCTCCTATCTCTCTCTCTCTGCTCTCTCCCTCTTTCTGCGCCCCTCTCTCCTCTCTCTCTCTCTCTCCCTCTCCCCCCTCCCTTTCCTTCTCCTCTCTTCTATCTCTTCCCCCCTCTCTCCCCTCCCTCATCTCTCTTCACCACCTCTCGAATCCCTCCCTCCTCTCTCTCTCCCTCTCTCCCTCCTCCCCCTCCTGCTGCTCTTGTCTCCTCTCTCTCTTTCTTCTCTACTCTCTCCCCCTCAGTTCTGTCGGAAGACAAGTGCAGTGCTCCTACAGTCTGACCGTATCTCTGCCTCATATATCGTCCAGTCTGAGTCAGGTGATCCCCCCGAGTGAGTCCCTGCTGCTTTGGAGTCTCAGTGGAGTCCCACCCGACCGGTCTGAAAGTGAGTTGTTACTATGCTGTGTCAGAAATGCGGTTTCTCTCTCTCTCATCTCCCACCTACCCTCCATCTCCCTTCCCTACTCCTCCCTCCCCCTCTCTCGTCGTCTACACAGATCACGCCTTCAGTCAGCTCTCTGATCTTATCTCCTCAGAATGAGTCAGGGGTGTTCATCTCCACCACCTACACGCTCGAACCAGACTCACATATCAGCAATTTCCTTAGGAAAGCGACTCACAAAGGGCATACGCCTGCACCCTCGAACCACGCAGCCCCCTCAACGGCTGACCCTGTGACTGCGGAAACACCGTGCCTAAGACCACCCAGAAGCCGCCCCATACCAGTCTGTTGATAGGATTCACACTGCATGTACTGGGACGAGGTTCTGGATGCTAGCACCATCATCAGTGTTTCATACACATCTCTCAACATCATATGAACTGCGCCAATAACTGTCTGTCGTCCAGGGGAGGGCCGGTTGGGTATACGTTGCAAGATCCATTGCGCTGCAGGGCATTAATGGGTATGCTTCGCTGCACTGACGCTATTGGCCTGATAAATGGAGCCTTCTCGCGCATAATATAACACCGTACAGAAAGGAAATCAAACTTTCATCTCAGGCAGGTCCTATCTCCAGAAGCAGTCAGCTACACACAACTGTTTAAATTGTCAAAGGCTCCGAATGGCGTTTGAGAGATTGGGGAACGGGTCAAGTACCCATATTAATGTTACACTGGCCCTCTGGGCGCGAGCTCTACACGCCATATTTGGAGCAGTTCAAATTGGTGGAGTGATAGGGTTAATTTTCTTGATCCATGCTGGGGTGACCCAACAGAGCTGTCAATCATCTGATTAGGACTTTACCTTGATGGTCAACTGTAGATGCCCCTTAACTTGAATTCAGCTACATACAGTATCTATTCCATTCTACCTGACTGTACACCTAAACCTCTATGTTACTCTAGGGACTAGCTGAACCTTGACCCTAGTCCTAGTTCTGATTACAGCACTAAACCTGACTATGAGTTTCAAACAATCAACATTTTCAAAAGTATAAACTTCTTCGGTTGAAGATAAAGGCAAGCTTTACAAGTTTCAGATTAGTTTTAGAAATTTTTTTTTAGAAAAAGAATGGAGAACTATGTATCAATAAAATAATATCAGGTAAGAACGTCCTAACAATTAAAACCTAAAACAAATATCTAGAACTTAGTTTTACTGGAAAAAAAGAAATATTTCTATATCCAGAAAATTTAGAATTTAATATAACTAAAATAAGCTAAATTAATTAATACAAATTTAAATTTAATAGCTATACTGAAATTCAAAAAACATGGAGAGAGTGACTTTCATATAAAAATAATACCAGATCAAAGATGAATTATGTTTTTAACATAAAATGTTACATTTTTAATTTTATATCATCTAAAAACTTTTAAATAAATAAATTAATTAATATTCAGAAAGACATTATAATATATGTCATCTAATTGCCTTAGATTTCTAAATCCTGAGGTAATTCATGACCATAGTAGATTATTTATCAATTATTATCTCCTTTCCATGATTCCTGGAAAATGAATGTAATATTTAAAGTTTTGTGTGAATATAATTTACAATATTCAGAAGAATTTAGCATATAGCACAATATATTCGCCTGGTAAATAAGTTTTAAAACCTGCTGCGTTTCACATCTGATTCTCAATATTACCAGTTTAAGCCATATTAAATCTGATGGCCATGTTCATTACCGTGGCGATTCCCAGCTCATCCTATGAGTATCTGGGCTGTCCAGGGAAAATGGAGGATGAGGAGTCTAATGCTTAAAAGAGTCTTGGTCTGCTGAAAAAACCAAAAAAACAAAACCAAACCCCCTCTTTGAGTAATGAAGTTGAAATCCTTCGTTGACTGAGTTCATGGGTGGTGGTGTGTCACGTTTGGTCTACCAAACTATAAAACACCTACAGTGCATCACAAGGGCTGCTGCCTTAGCGCATCTATTAGCACCTCTGATTTCAATCACGCGAGGCCGCCGAGCTCAATTAAGCTGATTATGTCACACTCGGCAACTGTTTGAGTTAATTGGTTTCGAGGATTTGAACAGAATGAGGAACAGCAAGATGTTTGCCCGGTGTGTGGTGTGTGTTGGAGAGATTAATGTGCAGGGAAAAGCAAAAAACTCGAGTTTTTTATTTTAGTGAACATTTTTTCATATAAACAGATGTCCAAAATGATCAGATATATATCCCCAAACAGTCAGCTAGCTGGAGAGCTTTCAACACAAAGCTGCGACGGCTTGATTTCATGGTTGTTTTAGTATGGTTTACTTTTGAACAATGCAACGCCTGCAGCCAACGACGGGAGTAAACTAAAATTCTCCACCCTAGACTCAACTGGGCCTCACAACTCATAGACTCAGGCTTGACATTCAGAGACTAGACTCAAGACTCAACTTGGACATGCATCTCAGAGACCTTAGACTCAACTAGTGACTCCAAACACCACTAAGACTCACATCCCAGAGACCCAGGACATGACTTCGGCCCTAACCCTAGAGGAATGTTAAAGCACTAAGAAACAAGACTCAAACCCGCAAAGCACTCAAGACTTGCACTCATAACCAGGTCCACTAGGATCCGTGAGCACTTGAATTCAGACTATGCCTTAATAACACTCAAATATCTCAAGCACTTTTTTTTTTTCAGTCAGACTAAAATCTTCCAGAAAATCTCATAACTAGACTTAAACCCCCGGAGACCTCTAGACATTGCACCAGAGTAACCTGAGATTATAATTTAGACTGGCGCTACCCCAAACCTCTCAACAGTTGACTTTAGACTTCGGTCCCAGAGACTAAAAAACTTAAATTTGGGCTCATTAAACCCAGAGAGAGCTCAAGACTGAACTCAGAATTTAAACCCAAAGATGACAAGACTCGACTCATACCAAAAGGGACCTGAGATTCAGAGTTGCACAGCAGACACATAACAGCTGAATGGACTTGAGACCCAAGACTTGACTTGGGCTCTAAACCCAGAGACACAAGACTAGACTCAGACTCAAACCTCAGAGACCCGACTCATATCAGAGTGACCGGAGACGTGATTCAGACTTGCACCCCAGATACTCAACAGTTCACTTGGACTCGACCCACAGAGACTCAAAACTAGACTCTGGCTTTAACTCCAAAGACTCAAGACTTGACTAATACCAGAGGGACCTGAGACTTGATTTAGACTTGCATACCAGACCCAATACTTGACCTGCACTCTAAACCCAGAGATTCAAGACTAGACTCTGGTTTAAGCCCCAGAGAATCAAGGGTCACCTCATACCAGAGTGACCCAAGACTTGATTCAGACTTGCACCCCAGATACTCAACAGTTGAATTGGACTTAATCCCCAGAGGCCCTGGTTCTAAACCCAAAGACTCAAGACTAGAGTCAGACTAAAAGTGTCAGACAGAAACTCATAACTAGACCTAAACCCCATATACTCTAGACTCGACTCATACCAGAGTAACCTGAGAGTTAACTTAGACTTGCAATACTCAACAGATGACTTGGACTTGAGTCCTAGAGACTTGAAACTTGACTTGGGCTCTATCCCCAGAGACTCAAGACTAGACTCAGACTTAAACCCCAAAGATTCAAGACTCGACTCATACCAAAGCGACCTGAGATTCAGACTTGCACAGCAGACACATAACAGCTGAATGGACTTGAGACCGAAGACTTGACTTGGGCTCTAAACCCAGAGACACAAGACTAGACTCAGACTCAAACCCCAGAGACTCGAGACTCGACTCATATCAGAGTGATCTGAGACTTGATTCAGACTTGCACACCAGATACTCAACAGTTGAATTGGACTTAAGCCCCAGAGGCCCTGATTCTAAACCCAAAGACTCAAGACTAGAGTCAGACTAAAAGTGTCAGACAGAAACTCATAACTAGACCTAAACCCCATATACTCTAGACTCGACTCATACCAGAGTAACCTGAGAGTTAACTTAGACTTGCAATACTCAACAGATGACTTGGACTTGAGTCCTAGAGACTTGAAACTTGACTCGGGCTCTAACCCCAGAGACTCAAGACTAGACTCAGACTTAAACACCAAAGATTCAAGACTGGACTCATACCAGAGTGACCTGAGATTCTTGCATACCCAAGACTTGAGACCCAAGACTTGAGACCCAAGACTTGACTTGGGCTCTAACCCCAAAGACACAAGACTAGACTCAGACTCAAACCCCAGAGACTCGAGACTCGACTCATTCCAGAGTGATCTGAGACTTGATTCAGACTTGCACCCCAAACACTCAACAGTTAACTTGGACTCGAGTCCCAGAGACTCAACACTTGACTTGGGCTCTAAACCCAAAGACTTAAAACTTGACTCATACCAGAGTGACAAGAGACTTGATTCAGACTCGACCCACAGAGACTCAACACTTGACTCGGGCTCTAACCCCAAAGACTCAAGACTTGACTCAAACCAGAGTGACCAGAGATTCTGACTTGCACCTCAAATGCTTTAAACTTGACATGGGCTCTAAGCCTAGAGACTCAAGACTAGACTCAAACTCAAAACCTGGTTACTTAAGACTCAAGTTGGACATTCTAAATGTAGATTCACATGACGGGACATCTAGGAGACTTTCTTACGGAAGAGGTGAAATTCCTAAACTCCTATCAGAACCTGCAGGCTGGAAGAGAGTGCCTACAGTATTCCAGTATCTGTGTGAGTGTTCTCACCTGCGGTGACGGGTTTCACAGGTGTGGAGTTCGCTCTGTGGCGGATGCCCACGCCTGGTTTGTTATTGGCAGGTTTTCCCTGTGAAGAAGAGGAGGGTCTCACAGCTTTCTCCTCACTCCTCACCACCTGGGCTACACCTGGAAATAGAGCAGTCACCATCGTAACCCTCATTACCAGAATCAGGAAACATGTTATTCTACTACTACCAATTCTAAATGGTTTGTACTGTCTGATAGGGGCAGATAATGGTGGTCTTAATGGTGATCCATTTTTTTTCCCTTCGGAAAAACCAGTACCACCGCCCATGAATCGGGTATCTATAACGGTGGTCAAGGAGTGCAAAACAAATGACGATTTCAGAAAACAAAATTAGAAAAATAAAAAACGAATTTACAAACAAAACAAAATTACATTCAAGAAAACAGAATTACAAAAAAAAAACAAATTTTCAAGTGAAAAAAAAGAAAAACATTCTGAAAACAAAATTACAAAGCAAAAACAAACTTACAAACAAAACTAAATTTCATTCAAGAAAACAAAATAAAAAAATAAAAACAAATTTAGAAGTGAAAAAAAATTACATTTACAAAAACAAACTTACAAACAAAACAAAATTAATTAGTGAAAACTAAATTATAATAGCAAAACTTATTTTACATGACATGAAACACTTTTACCAATACCGAAACACTTTTTCAAACTGCAAATTCTAATAGAAAGGGCGGGTCTAACACACAGGAAGTGCTTATTTGCGGAAGCTTGTCAATCAAACTGTTTGGTGTGATAACATCCTAGCAAGCATCAGGAATACCATAGCCAATACCAACCGCCTAGCAACACCACTGTAACCTCTTAGGAAACATTAGCAACTACTTAACAACACCGAAGCAACCACTTTGAACAACATAGCGACAGCTTAGCAGCATCTTAGCAACAGTCTAGCAACACCTTAGCAACCACTTCGGATACCATAGCAACTGCCTAGCAAAATACCTGCAACCTCTTAGGATACCATAACAACTGCCTAGAAACACCATAGCAACAACTTGTGATACAATAGCAACCTCTTAGCAACATCAAAGCAACCACTTTGAATACCGTAGCAACCGCCTAGCAACACTTTACCAACCACTTTAAAAACCATAGCAACACTTTAGCAATACTTTAGCAACCACTTTAAATACCATAGCAACCGCCTAGCAACACTTTAGCAACCACTTTAAATACCATAGCAACTGCCTAGCAACACATTAGC
>JAMWET010001685.1:17500-40000 GCA_024036415.1 Prochilodus magdalenae | reverse complement strand
TTTGGTGTGCTTTGCCTTGTTGTTAGTGGAAGGCACTGTGAGGGTGGTGGTGGTGGTGGAGGCATTTGTCTCTGTGGCATCCTGGGTGGGTGCAGATGGCTCTACTAAACTGTCCTCAGAAACTGGAGGCAACACTGCCTCGCTCAGGGTGGCCTCTAGGGTTTTCTCAATGTGAGGCCCAACAAAGTACTGAGGAACCTCCTGATGGAGCTCATTCACAGAGCCCACATCGGGCCTCCTGGATGAGCTCTGCATCTGACTCTCCTCAACACGGAGCTGCATTGATTCCTGAAGGGGCTCTTCCTGGAGCTCGTGCACAGGGCCCACATCGAGCCTCCTATATGAGCTTTGCATCTGACTCTCCTCAACACGGAGCTGCATTGATTCCTGAAGGGCCTCCTCCTGGAGCTCGTTCACAGGGCCCACATCGAGCCTCCTATATGAGCTCTGCATCTGACTCTCCTCAACAGGGAGCTGCATTGATTCCTGAAGGGCCTCTTCCTGGAGCTCGTTCACAGGGCCCACATCGGGCTTCCTATATGAGCTCTGCATCTGACTCTCCTCAACAGGGAGCTGCATTGATTCCTGAAGGGCCTCCTCCTGGAGCTCATTCACAGGGCCCACATTGGGCCTCCTGGACGAGCTCTGCATCTGACTCTCCTCAACACGGAGCTGCATTGATTCCTGAAGGGCCTCTTCCTGGAGCTTGTTCACAGGGCCCACATCTGGCCTCCTGGATGAGCTCTGCATCTGACTCTCCTTAACATGGAGCTCCATTGATTCCTGAAGGGCCTCTTCCTGGAGCTCGTTCACAGGGCCCACATCGAGCCTCCTATATGAGCTCTGCATCTGACTCTCCTCAACAGGGAGCTGTATTGATTCCCGAAGGACCTCTTCCTGGAGCTCGTTTACAGGGCCCACATCGGGCCTCCTGGATGAGCTCTGCATCTGACTCTCCTCAACACGGAGCTGCATTGATTCCTGAAGGGCCTCCTCCTGGAGCTCGTTCACAAGGCCCACATTGGGCTTCCTGGATGAGCTCTGCAACTGACTCTCCTCAACACGGAGCTGCATTGATTCCTGAAGGGCCTCTTCCTGGAGCTCGTTCACAGGGCCCACATCGGGCCTCCTGGATGAGCTCTGCATCTGGCCCTCCTTGGTGTGAAGTTCCATTGTCTCCTGAGAAGCATCCTGATGGAGCTCGCTCACATGGCCCATGTTAGGCATCCTAGTTGGGTTATCCTCACTGTGAATCTCCATTGACTCCTCAGGAACATCCCGACTGGGCTCAGTCACATGGTCTATATCGGGCCCCCTGGTTGAGCTTGACACTTGACACTCTTCGGTGTCAATCTCCATTGTTTCATGAAGAGCCCTCTGATGGAGCTCGCTCACAAGGCCCACACCTGGACTTCTGGATGAGCTTTGCATCGGGCCTTGCTCCGCTGATTTCTGAAGATCCTCCCTATGGAGCTCACTCACAGGAACCCTGGAGGAGCTCCGTATCGGGCCCTCTTCGTTCGGGCACCTCATCACCACATCAGCGGAGCTCAGAGACAGGAAAGAGTCTTCTTCGTCGTCGTCATCATCGTCGTCCTCCTCATATCCGGAACAGCAAAGCCCTGCTTCTGTTGCTGAGGAGTCACCCGAGCTCCGCCTCCCATGGTCACCGTGGTTGCGGTCACCGTGGCCTTGTTTAGGGGCCAAGACCAAAGTGACGTTATCTTGGTCGTCACGGATTTCACACCAGCCATCTTCATCCGCATCCAGGTACACGGAAACCGAGTTGTCGTGGTCGTTATCGGCCCGGTAGTCTGGGCTTTGAATCCCAGAGTCGTCCTCACCCGTCGTCACTTTCCGGTCCACTGTCCCCTCCGGCATTTCCACGTCCAGTGGGCTGTCCGTGCGGCCGCCACTCAGACTGCTTAGGCTGCGCATGGAGTCTGGAGATGCCGATGATAAGGACGAAGACTCCGCGAAGGCAATGGCATCTACGGCACCGCCGTGTAACTGTAGACACATGCCACGGTGGACCCCATCCAGGGGTTTCATGGTTAGCGCCGATGGCTGGAGTTCACCCATACCTCTGCTCGTATGCTGGAGACACTGATCCCGGTGAGAGGTTAGCCAGCTAGCACTGCTTCACAGCCCATGGCTGCCGATGTACTCCTGGGTAAAGGTGGAGGACTGGCGGTTGCATCACCCAGCTGAAGGAAGGCCTTGTAGCTCGTGGGATGTGGGCACCGTGGTGAAGCCCATGATGGCACTCCTAGCAAGAGACAGACATGGTGACACCAGACAGACCATCGTTATCATCAAGAGACAGTGTACACATGTAAACTACCTGGCAACCCCAACCCAGCGCTCATGCCTATAGAGAAGAATGCCTCTATAGGCATGAGCACTGGGTTGGGGTTGCCAGGTAGTGCACTTTTGCTTCATATATGTCGGTATTCTTCTCTATAGGTGTGAGAGCTGGGCTGGGGTTGCCAGGTAGTGCACTTTTGCTTTATATATGTCTGTGTATTCTTCTCTATAGGTGTGAGCGCTGGGCTGGGGTTGCCAGGTAGTGCACTTTTGTTTTATTTATGTCTGTATTCTTCTCTATAAGTGTGAGCACTGGGTTGGGGTTGCCAGGTAGTGCACTTTTGTTTTATTTATGTCTGTATTCTTCTCTATAAGTGTGAGCACTGGGTTGGGGTTGCCAGGTAGTGCACTTTTGCTTTATATATGTCTGTATTCTTCTCTATAGGTGTGAGCGCTAGGTTGGGGTTGCCAGGTAGTGCACTTTTGCTTCATATATATCTGTATTCTTCTCTATAGGTGTGAGAGCTTGGCTGGGGTTGCCAGGTAGTGCCCTTTTGCTTTATATATGTCTGTGTATTCTTCTCTATAGGCATGAGCGCTGGGTTGGGGTTGCCAGATAGTGCACTTTTGCTTTATATGTGTCTGTGTATTCTTCTCTATAGGTGTGAGCGCTGGGCTGTGGTTGCCAGATAGTGCACTTTTGTTTTATTTATGTCTGTATTCTTCTCTATAAGTGTGAGCACTGGGTTGGGGTTGCCAGGTAGTGCACTTTTGCTTTATATGTGTCTGTGTATTCTTCTCTATAGGTGTGAGCACTGGGTTGGGGTTGCCAGGTAGTGCACTTTTGCTTTATATATGTCTGTGTATTCTTCTCTATAGGTATGGGCGCTGGGTTGGGGTTGCCAGGTAGTGCACTTTTGTTTTATTTATGTCTGTATTCTTCTCTATAAGTGTGAGCACTGGGTTGGGGTTGCCAGGTAGTGCACTTTTGCTTTATATATGTCTGTGTATTGTTCTCTATAGGTGTGAGTGCTGGGGTTGCCAGGTAGTGCACTTTTGCTTTATATATGTCTGTATTCTTCTCTATAGGTATGAGCACTGGGCTGGGGTTGCCAGGTAGTGCACTTTTGCTTTATTTATGTCTGTATTCTTCTCTATATGTGTGAGCACTGGGTTGGGGTTGCCAGGTAGTGCACTTTTGCTTTATATATGTCTGTGTATTCTTCTCTATAAGTGTGAGCACTGGGTTGGGGTTGCCAGGTAGTGCACTTTTGCTTTATTTCTGTCTGTGTTCTTCTCCATAGGTGTGAGCACTGGGTTGGGGTTGCCAGGTACTGCACTTTTGCTTTATATATGTCTGTGTATTCTTCTCTATAGGTGTGAGCGCTGGGCTGGGGTTGCCAGGTAGTGCAATTGTGCTTTATTTATGTCCGTGTATTCTTCTCTATAGGTGTGAGAGCTGGGTTGGGGTTGCCAGGTAGTGCACTTTTGCTTTTTATATATGTCTGTGTATTTATGTCTCTAGGTATCTGTGCAGTCGACATTAGTTTTCTAAAAGAAAAAAGAAAACTTGTCACTAAAGATGATAATAAATATTAATTAAATTAAATAGGAAGTGATAAGAGCTTGCTGACGTGGAACCGAAAGAAAACAGGCGGAACCAGTTAGGCGCTGACCAGAACGCAAAAAGAGCGACACACAGCGCTGTGAAAAAACAGTGTGCAGGGAAGGGAGCCGAGGCTGGATTCACAGTGCCGTGGTATCTGTTGAATCTGAGAGTTTGCCATGAGCAACGGGGCTTGTAATAACACTGTACACAGTTGATATACCTACAAAAAATCTGGAGAGGCAGCCGGTAAGACACGACATTAAGGAAAGACTGTTTCTGCAATAAGCATTAGCGTAGCCGCTAAGCTAGCTCGCGTTCATGCTAGCTTGGTTATGTACGGCCTGATGATAATAATAATAATAATAATAATAATAATAATAATAGGTTGCACTTTTATATCACCTTTCACAAACCCAAGGACGCTTTACAAACACAATAATAAACAAAAAATAAAAATAATAATTAATGAATCATGAAGAATGAAAATGTTTAGAGAAAAGATAAGTTGATAAGTGAGGTTTGAAGACGGAAAGAGAGGGTGAAGTGCGTATAGTTGAAGGTAGGGGGCAGCAACACTAAACGACCAAGAGTTTTCTTGTAGCTTCTATAAGTATTATTTTTTTCTATTGTTTTCTGTATGTCTCTGTTTGAAGGTCTTTCACCTTGTGACCTTGTGACCTTGAGACTGAAGTCTTTGGCCAAGAGGTTCATGGTTAGTGAGATGGAAAAGCTACTAACAAACTATTAAACCTGCCAAAGAAAAAGAAACAAGAAGAGAAAGCTTGCTTGGTCACTGAGTGGAGCCCAGTTCGTAACTCCATGTGGCTATATTACTCCCTCTCAAGCTCTACAGATTCTAAAACAACTCCACAGTGTCAGCACCGGCCCCTTTGCTCAGGCAGTGTCTGAGCTCATGGTGAGTTTAGGCTCTAACCTTCCTGTACTAGCTGGAATATTATCCAATGGGACGCTAAGCACGGTTGTAGGTCGCTCTGGATAAGAGCGTCTGCTGAATGCCTCAAATGTAAATGTAAACTTGGCAGGCCAACTGAAGTCAATGTTAACAATGTCCAAAAACACCTACCTAGAAACAGCTGCTCAAAATTTAGATATTACACATCTTGTTTCAAAAGCTGCTCTGAGCTAGCGGCTAAAGGCTAAAGCCATGGAATAGCAGAACAGTAGTTTGGCCCTGGGGGCACTCATGGACTGGAGGTTAGGGAACCAGCCTTGTGACTGGTGGGTCACTGGTTTGATTCCCTGACCCAACAGAACCTGACTGAACTAGACCCAACTGCTTCACAAGCGCTGTGGATAGGGCTGCCCACCACTCTGGATCATGGATGGGTTAAATCTGGTGGACGGGTTCCTCAATTCCTCAGTGTTTTTTCAAATATTGGTAGGGTTTATCAAGTGCTATGCTAACATCAAGACATGCTAACGCTACTTCAATATGCCTATAAGGATAAATAATGGTAATGCAAATTTGCATTACTGTGGACTATCTGATAGGAGCCATTCCTTTGGTACTTGTTAAGACGGCTGAAATGGAAGTTTCAGGAATGCAACATGATGCTACAGACTGGTTCCTCTATAAATCATCTCAGCCAGATAGAGAGAGAGACGGAAAGAGAAGGGGAAAGAATAAAGATCAAGAGAGCACTGCTGCCCTCTGCTGCTCACAGGCTGTAATTCCAGCCAATTGAAAAACAGCAGGTTCGCCACTGATGGGAATTAAGCATTCATGATCCAAATTGCATAAGAGTTTTGGCCTACACAAAATTAGCCCCTCCCTCCTCAGATTTATAATCCAGAAATACTTTTCCTCTGTCGGAAGTCCGTGTTCGGATAGTGCCGCTTCAGGAAACTACCTGGAAGTGCCACCAAATCAACCTCCTGCACAGCCATGTTCCTACCATCCACACACTCTTCCAACGGCCTTGGCAAAAACAGGTTAGCGTTTCCGCCATGTGCTCCCTCCCACCTGCCCATCAAAATCGCTCCCGCTAATGTGGGTCAGAAAGAAGCTATTAAAAGGTGCGACGGTTTTATTTTAATATTGAGGGCACACAGTTTCTCCGGCAACGTGGGAAGACAATGAAGGCTTGTGCCTTCAATGGCTCAACTGTTCTGCCTTCCTAAAACCGTTTCCTGGTAAAGGTCACTTGCACAAGTTTGCCCCTCATCCCAAGTGTAGCCGATTAGCATATGGGTTTAGGCTGCTGGCACAATGCTCAAATAGCATGGCCATGCTAAGTAACCAGCAATAGACCAGCATGAACCAAGTATGGATCAGCAGTTAGCGGGGTCGTCCATGCTAACCATGCTAACTATAAGCCTGAATCACCAAACACCTGCCTGTTTTTGGCTTGTCTTGGCTTGAGGCAAGAGTTGACGGTGAAGGCATGCAGATAGCACCATGCACTTAGCTGGAACTTGAGCTCCCATTGTTTGTGGCCACTTTCATTTTGTAGTTCCAGTTAGAATCGGAGGGAACTTGGATCTGATATCAGATCGCATGTCTTGACTGCTCGTGTGGTGGTACCTTAAGGCTCCAGCAGATGGCGCTGCACGAGGATGGGAATGTCTCTTTCCATGTGTGAAAAAGCTCCAGAGCAGCAGAGCGATTGGCTAAAAGGAGTGACTGAGCATGTGGGCGTGGCCAAAGACCATAGCGTGAAGGAAGTAGCTGAATCTGCAGGTGTATGGAAGCGTACGGTTATACGGGTCTACCAGCGGTGGCTAAAATCCCAGGAAATCTACATGGAATTCTCCTCGGAATTGTGCCAGCGAAGGCATCCACCAAATCTGGCGCAACTGTGCAATCCTTTGATGCAAGAGTGGCCAGAAACTCGGGGCATTGCCCAGACCGAATGGAACTCGAATGCACTCTTACAAATAAAGACCCTTCTGTGGAACTTTCCAATGGACGGTCCTACTTGTGATGACCCATCCACGTATTGTAGAAGGTTCTACACCAGGAATTCCCTAATATTCCGCATCCAAGCCGAAACACTTTCACTGTTAAGGAATCCCGTCATGGAAAACTTCCTGCTTTTTTAAAATACAAGTGTTTTATGGTGTGTGGATAAACACTGTCAACGTTTTAAGCCATATGACTCGATTCCCCCGGTCTGTAGAGTCCATATATGGAAACTGAGCTGCGAAAATCATTTCTAACCACTTTCTAATCCAAACAATGTTACTGTGATGTCAAGAAACAATGAATTTACACACATCCGCCACATTACGCTGATGTACAATACAGGGGAATTAGGACAGAGATCGTTTACGTTGTTCTAAAAGGCACATCAACCAGGAAATATGAGATGTAGACCCTTTGGGAGGGAGGGAGGTCAAGCCTTATGGCTTCAGTTGACCTCTTCCAATGCCCAGGCCCAAAATTCACCCACAGAGTTTCAAAACTCTTGTCTGAAAGTACACAATGGTATTTATAGACTTACCACACTCCTTCCAAAGCATCTACTGACCTGCTGCTGACCCTGCCTTTGTTTAGTCTGTCTTGGTTAAAACGACCCAGCCAGAACCACAACTTCCACTCAGTACAACCCTCCCTTTACACTGCTAGATACAACTAGCGTGAGGCTGCTCTCCAGCTTAGCATCAGCCTTGAGTAGATATCCATATGGAACCAAAACACCACCAGAATATATCACAGCAATATGGATTGTTATGGCTTTGGGTGTCCTGGACGAATGATATTTTCAGCTCATGGATTAGCTTAGGGTTAATATATTAGCTCAAGGCTAGTACATTAACATGTGGCTTCTTAGCCAGTCTAGAAAAGTATGGCAGCCATAGAGTGAGACTAAAACCTGAGGTGTAGAGCCATGAACTAAAAACATGGGACCCTCATTCAGAAAAGGAGTGAGCAAATGAGAAATGAAGCTAAGAAACAATCACCGATCTCTTCAAAGAGTAGCTGGGTTAAAGGAAATTGAGACGCTTTCCTTTGAACTAGGTCATTGGAGATATATCAAGGAAACCTATGAAAGAGGTCCTGGGGTCAAGGTTAGGGTGAATTAGAGCCAGTGGTTCAATAGGAAAGCACTTCTACTCAGCATGGCTAGCCTAGCTAATTAGCTAGCTAAGCCAACCATTGGTACTGGCCTTCTGTGTAGCTCCTAGCTAGCTTACTAGCAAATTAGCATAGAGAAATAAAGGTGTATTAAGTAACTAAATCAGGACTGGGGAACCAAGGACGGGTGGAGATGGGTGATTGCCTCGACAGGAGTGCCCCAACCTTTGGAATGTTTGTTGGACCACAGCCATATTTGGGCAGGTTCTTCTGCCAAGGAACTCGGGGAAACATGATGGAGGCAACGTTGGACATAATAGGAATATGGGACCCTTGGAATGTAATGCTAATTTCAAAATATAAACTCAACTATTAGCATCATGCTAACGTCATGGCTAAGTAAACATACATGTCTCAGAGCTTAAGAAGGAGAACGTATTGTTTGGTTACTGGGTAGGAGTCCAGAGAACATCCAGTCCTATTGCTAATAGATGTTGTTCTAGCTTCCATGAAATCAGCCCTACTTTCAGAACCCTATGTTCTTCTATAGAAATGTTCTAGGAAACTTATGGTAGAACATTTAGTAGTGAGGGTTCCTCAACCAGCGACACAACACTGTTAAATAGGCTTAGCTTAGTTAGCTATATGCCCACTACTCGCTTTCCTATTGAAACATCAGCTTCTGGTTATTCCCTGTATCATGTTTTCGACCCCTAGAACCCAAACCTTGATCTTAGGAACCGCTCTAAGCTGTTCTAGGTAAGAATTTATTTTTTAATCATGGCGAGCTTGTTCAGCTATACGGCCTGTATATTTACTTACGCTAATTATCTCCTGTCCACTGCCTGCAATTACACATTTCCACCAGAGGGGCCGCCAAAGCCCCAAAAAACTACATAGGCTGCTATTGAACCATATTAAGAGATGAGGGAACGTAGGCTGAGTTCAGACTGCAGGGTTATCGGATTCGTCTCTCAGATCGGATCTTTTGCAAGTGCTCTGATCTAATCTGTGTGTCCAGACATTACCAACCTATCTGCAGAGGTGGCTGTGGGATTGACGTAGCCATTGTTGTTTGTTGCTTTGAGATGAAAAAAGAAACTTTGAAATCCGATTTGTTCATCCAGAGCATCTAGATGCATCCCTAAAGATCCGATCGGAACCAAAACCGCCTTCCAGTGTGGTTTGGATCCGATTTCCCAGTGGGCTGGGCATTAGCTACATTAGCCTAGCATGGCTAACAACAGTGGTAGCTTCTACATCAAAGGCTGGATTCCTTCATTTTGTCTTTGAAACATTTGATTATCAGTTCCCCACCCACTGTGTGACTCTGATGTCATAGGTCAAAGTTTAATCTGTGATCACTGTGTTCAGATGTTGGCCGTGCGCCAGATTATCTCCTACTGGGTGTTACAAAGCTATAGGGTGAATTAGTCAGTGGGAGCGAGTGGGATCACATCCTACAGCCTTACATGGTCACAGTGTATGTGTAGAGAGCAGGGGGTTATGGGACACGCCCCAAGCACCCTGTGTTGCTCCACTGAACACGTCATTCCAGATAATCTGTGATCTGCACTCGCACGGGCGGGGAGAACTCTACATTGATGGCCAGCCATGAGCATTCACTAGCACTGTACTGTCATGTGACAGGTGAATGTTTCACTCGTTAATACAGCTAATAGGTAAAAACGACTGCATGACCTTTTGACCTGCATCACCCAGAAGGAATCAACCGACAGGAATGAAAGTTGGTGGGTAGGTTTGACATTGTGAGACCTACACATGATTAAAGTTTCACACTCGGGCTGCACATGTGACGTAAGCAAGGACGGGTCTTATCTCTGTACCTGACTGACCCAACAGCCGCCATTACAGACCTCCAGTGAGCAGTGGTGTCCTCCATGAGCATCCTGTTACTGCAGCACCATTGGCAGACGGCTGCACCACGCAGGACTACATGCACACAGACCGTTACCACGACTGTCCTTAACACCACGTCACCGTCACCAAAGACTGCAGTGGTGTCGTACCAGACTGTCATGGCGTGACTCAGAATGGCAGCGGGTCATCTTCAGTGACGAGTCCCGCTTTAGTCTTGGTGGAGACGCCCAACGAATCCGTGTGTGGAGGCACCGTGGTCAGCACCAAGATGGACGGTTTGTCGTCACACGTCCAGAAGACCTGGTGTCTCTCCACCTCCACCCCTACCGCACCATCTGCAGGAACTGTGTGAGGATGTTCAAGCTGCATGGGATGGATTATCACAGGACACCATCAGGAACCTCTACAGCTCCATACCGAGACGTCTGGCGTGTTGGGTTAGCGAACACGGCGGCCCGGCGCCATACTGAGAGACAGGCTTCTGTATGTGTAGCTCAATAAATATTGATCATATCAGTCTAAATTTATCACCAGTATCGATCCTGGTCACCTTTATCTTCCTACCCAACACCACCACACTCCCACACCTCCTTTGTTAAGGTGATGTTTGGTATGTCTAGTCAGGTGTGACTACATTTCACAAGAGGCCTTGCACTGTGAGTTTCTACAATTCTACAAAGCCCTGGGATAACCTGACCTAGACGGTCAGCTCTCCACTCTACTGGGGTAGCCCTAATATAGAACCTCTCCTATGATGCTAAGGCTAATTGTGGGAAAGAGGGAGAGAACGTTCCGGAACTAAAGCGAGTGCAGTTCTAGAACACTCTGGGGGCAGAAAGGGTCCGGCGAACCGAAAGTGGTCAAGAGGTCAAACGAGGTCGCAGTTGCTTAGACAGACTCAAAAACTCAACAGCATTGACTCTCACAAAACCGGCAGCGTTTCAGGGAATGACCTACTGGATATGAACCTACTGCTCGCCAATGGGATGAGTTTCCAGCTTCCAAAGTTTCCAAGGTAACGGGACAAAAGTCCATGAGACCTACCAAGCAGAATTAGCATGATAGCGATAAAGCCCTGCTGACCGCTATATTGGAAACTCATTCCGAAAGAGCTCAACTGACCGCCATCTCTCCTGATCATTCCAAAGGTGCTCAGTTGAGCTTCCGTACTCCAGCTTATCCCGAAGTGTTCAAAAGAGCAGGCCAGCTCCTTCCAAAGAAGATCCAATGACCTTCATTACCAGTTCACTGGTGTCCGATCACTTCCACTCTTCCCCAGAGGTGTTCAGTGGGAGCATCATTGCTCTTCCCAAAGGAGTTCAACGTACTGTCAACACTCCAACTCATCCCATAGATCCATCCCATAGATGTTCAGTGGAGCTTCATCCCTCCTACTAATCCTACTAGTGTTCAGTGGAGCCTAATCCTTTGAACTCATCCCAAAGGTGTTCCGTGGAGCTTTAGCACCCCAGCTCTTCCCAAAGGTGTTCAACGTACTGTCAACACTCCAACTCATCCCATAGATGTTCAGTGGAGCTTCATCCCTCCTACTAATCCTACTAGTGTTCAGTGGAGCCTAATCCTTTGAACTCATCCCAAAGGTGTTCCGTGGAGCTTTAGCACCCCAGCTCTTCCCAAAGGTGTTCAACGTACTGTCAACACTCCAACTCATCCCATAGATGTTCAGTGGAGCTTCATCCCTCCTACTAATCCTACTAGTGTTCAGTGGAGCCTAATCCTTTGAACTCATCCCAAAGGTGTTCAGTGGAGCTTTAGCACCCCAGCTCTTCCCAAAGGTGTTCAACGTACTGTCAACACTCCAACTCATCCCATAGATGTTCAGTGGAGCTTCATCCCTCCTACTAATCCTACTAGTGTTCAGTGGAGCCTAATCCTTTGAACTCATCCCAAAGGTGTTCAGTGGAGCTTTAGCACCCCAGCTCTTTCCAAAGGTCTTCAATGTACTATCAAGACTCCAACTCATTCTGTAGATGTTCAGTGGAGCTTCGTCCTTCCTACTAATCCCAGAGGTGTTCAATAGAGCCTTATCCTCTGAACTTATCCCAAAAGTGTTCAGTGGAGCTTTAGCAGCCCAGCTCTTCCCAACGAAGTTCAACGTTTTGTCAATACACCAACTCATCCCGTAGATGTTCAGTGGAGCTTCGTCCCTCTGACTAATCCCAGTGGTGTTCAGTGGAGCCTTATCCTTTGAACTCATCCCAAAGGTGTTCAGTGGAGCTTTAGCACCCCAGCTCTTCCCAAAGGAGTTCAATGTACTGTCAACACTCCAACTCATCCCGTAGATGTTCAGTGGAGCTTCGTCCCTCCGACTAATCCCACTGGTGTTCAGTGGAGCCTTATCCTTTGAACTCATCCCAAAGGTGTTCAGTGGAGCTTTAGCACCCCAGCTCTTCCCAAAGGAGTTCAATGTAATGTTGACACTCCAACTCGTCCCGTAGATGTTCAGTGGAGCTTCATCCGTCCTACTAATCCCACTGGTGTTCAGTGGAGCCTTATCCTTTGAACTCATCCCATAGGTGTTCAGTGGAGCTTTAGCACCCCAGCTCTTACCAAAGGAGTTTAACATTCTGTAAACACCCCAACTCATCCCATAGATGTTCGGTGGAGCTTCATCCCTCCGACTAATCCCAGTGGTGTTCAGTGGAGCCTAATCCTTTGAACTCATCCCAAAGGTGATCAGTGGAGCTCTATCACCATAGCTCTTCCCAAAATGTTTAATGTACCATCGGTACTCCAACTTATCCCACAGGTGTTCCAATGGAGCTTCACCCCTTCAACTCATCCCATAGATGTTCAGTGGAGCTTTGTCCCTCCTACTAATCCCAGTGGTGTTCAGTGGAGCCTTATTCTTTGAAGTCATCCCAAAGGTGTTTAATGAAGCCCCATCACTCTCAGAACTTAGTCCTCCATCCTTAATTGTAACTCCATCGTTGTTGATGTTTGTGGTTCTCCACCATTTCAACATGGCAGCCGTCCTTCAAGCTGTGTGGGAATTCCACGACGAATGGATCAATAGGAATGCTCCAAGATAGCTTGGAATGAACTGGATTGAAAGTAAGGAAGGCTTTGGTGCTACTGGGAGACCCGGGCAGCGGTGACCTGCTCCAAACACTTTCCTTGGTTATGTGGACGGGCGGTTTGGAGGAGATCCAGGATATCAAGGCCTGTTTATTATTTTATTATTTCTGGCTTCGTTCCTCGGAATGGAATGTTCCTGAATTCCTAAAAGGCTGGCATCACCTTGACATGAATTCCTGATGTACTTGGAGCTAATACTTTCCGAGGCCGGAGTTTACCCCTCGGTCCCATACAGTGTCATTGGCAGGTTGGGTGCCTTTCTTGGAAAACAATGTCAAGGATTATACAACAATCCCCGGGATACCATTAGGCCTTGCTCAGTCTCAGCCTGCTCTCTCTCTCCCTCTCTCCCTCTCTTCCTCCCACCTACCTCCAGTCTCCTTAGAGACAGCGCCTCTTGCATAACACAGTGTCATTGTGAAATGGAAAAAGGGACAATAATTCCATTCACAAACGGACAAAGCCAAGGCAGATTCCGGAGGAGCCGGGGTTCAAAGGCGACCCCGGCTGACCACCAACTTCTTTATTTGCTCCGGTTTCCAAGACCCCCTTCCCCGCACTCTCTCCGCACATTAGCCTAAAAAGCAGTCGTCCCTCGGGGACAGCAGTGCACTCTGTGTCCCGGCTGCAGGGACTCGTAAACACACCTGTTCCAGCAGTCGGGTGGAAGCCCTCGGAGTCTGAACACGGCTTTGTTAGGGTTGCTGATATCTATGTAGGCCAACGGTGATATCGTTCGTTTGTAGGGATTAGCTTTCTTTGCTTGTTAGCATTGGTAAACTAGCCATAAAGCTGTTGGCCTACGTCCTGTGGACATCAGCAACTGTGTCCAGACTCCGAAGGCTTCACACCGGACATGGCGTGACGCATGTTAGCACAATGCTAATTGGTGGCCTATAAGCCTCTATGGCTTGCCAGCAATGCTAGCCTCATAACCCAACTCGCCTTGCCAGAAGCGTTGGAGCAGTTGGAACCAAGCCTTGGGGAGGGGTTGTACTTTCTGGATCTGGATCCACTGCCTCTATTTTATTGCTGTTGATGTTTCTACACAGAATATTCCAGAATGCCTGTAAACTGGGTTTAAGCTGACCTAAGCTGGTGTAGTGCCGGTGTTTGGTGCTGGTTTATCTGGTCAGGGTGGTTGACCATACCAGCAACTAAACTCACCACAGCTTTCTGAGGCATCTCGCGAGCTGTCGACGAAGCCAGGGCTCCTAAGACCACTACATAGCACCATAAACCCACCATAGCACCTTCAACATGATTGATAAGTGGTTAGCATGCGCCACCGAGGCAGCAACGCTACTTCTTCAACCTCTCATATTGGAACTGATTCCAATACAGTGGCTCACTATCGCCTCTTCAGGTGCACAGTGGCATTACAGGACAGGATAGGCCGGGGCTAGCTGGTTAGCATGCTAACTTCATAGAAACTGTTATTTCTTCACGTTCTGTTGATACATTTAGTTCATTTTGGAAAGTTTTAAGCTACAAACCTCTAACTAAAGAAACTAGACTGGACGTAGACCAGCATGGCTGACCACCAGCGAAGCCAGCGTGTGTTGTGTTTGGATTCTGGAATTCATGGTCATGCTGGTTGACCAGACAAGCCCTAGACCACCACCAAAGCTATCTTATGCATCACTGATCTTTGATAAAGATGTAGTATATAAAACATGCACAGAAACAGCTCAAGTATTAGCGGCAGCGCTAGCGCTAGTGGATTCCCCCGGTCTTATTAATGCTAGCATGTGTTTACCACAGTACTTTTTGATGTTGCTACAGGACAGTCTGTTAGCACAACCACTATGGATGCTCCAATTTCCATTTTACACGCGTAACTTAAAACCCAAAACCCAGGTTTAATTTGACCACCACTGGACACTGGTCAGGTCACTGTAACTGCATCTCTGAGGTAAACAAACACTAGCCTTAGCTAGCTAACACACGTTCTCATATCTTAGCCTGAAAAGAAACCTTTGGTAGTTGGTTGGTTCTGTTTTAAGGTAGAACCTTTTGGCCAAGATTTCCAAGAATGGCACCCCAGTACGCGGCAGTGGAAGCTCCACTGGGACGTCCCACCCTGCACTAGACGTAACATGTCTGTTTGAGTTAGGCTAATTGGCTAACTTTCTCTCTGTTTTTGGGCTCCATTTGCTCCGTGGTAAAGCGCCAGGGCTTTTTAGCTTAGCGGCATACGAAGGAATGTTATAATCCCACTTAATGCGCTTGTTTTAGGCTTGAAGTTAGCTGAAACACCGCAGTTCAGCTCAGTAATCGTATCATTTTATCATTTTTTATAATAGCAGGCTCGCAGGAATGATCTTAATTGCATGGCCTCTACAGCTTAGCCGCCTTTGTTGCCGAGTCAAAGTGAAAGCCTGATTTAACTTAAGGTTCTTTGCTGCTAAGCTCAGAGTGGAGGCTCAACAATCCCTGGCCTGAGGGCCCGGACTATGGAACTACCCACACTTGTTTTCCTTTACCGGCTAATCAAAGCATTGCTAGCTTACAGACAAGGCTTTTCATATGAGAAACTCCACAAAACTGACACATTCGGTTTGTAGACCGAAGTCTATGGTACATTCAATAAAACACTGAACCCAACATGCTAAGCTCTGGCATATGGGTGGTGCACCACAGTTAGAAGACCTTCCAGGGTATAAAGCCAAGTCCGCAAATGAATCAGTGCTGTTAGCGTGAGGCTAATAGCGGTGATTTCATTGACGGGGTTCATACAGGCTTACTCAATACATTTAAATCCTTAGATAAATAATTTTATTTAGCTAAATAATTGAAAATATTTTTTTTCATAGGTAAAATGTTTTGTGGAAGGTGAAGATTCTAAAAAAAAATCTATACCACATTATTTTGAAAATTTTTTTTACATAATAACAATTTATTTATTGAAAATATTTATTAATGCCATAACACATTGCCACGTACAACGTTTTTGCTAATGCTAACGTCATTTATGATGTATATGTTGGGTATAAAATGTTCCAACCCCATTATTTTAACCCCAGAATGCTCAAAAAAAGAAATTACAGATTCACAGAAGTACAGTGAGTGTGTTTACATACACTTAAAAATCTGATAATAGCAGAAAATCTGATTGTCAGTAGTCCGGTCACCGCGTTAACACGCGCTGGAGTAATCTCAGGATAAAACTCTGGATCTACGTGACTCAGGATGTAACCGCTTTCAATAATCTCAGAGTAGAAGACATCAGAGCAAAACTCCAGCATCAAGTAAGTCAGTTTCCATGGAAACACAGCATGAACATACATCATCTAGAACCTTTACATTATTAGTACTCCATATGTGCTGTGTTCAACGCTGGTTGGTATTTTCCAAATAGGGCCTGGTTTTCACACAAGCCCAGACTGAGAAATCAGAAGGAAATCAGAGTAAGGGGTCTACATGCACATAGGGGTCTACATGCACTAGGGGGTCTACATGCACTAGGGGGGTCTACATGCACTGGAGGGTCTACATGCACTAGGGGGTCTGCATGCACTGAAGGGTCTACATGCACTAGAGGGTCTACATGCACCCATAGCTGTACATGCACTAG
Organism: Prochilodus magdalenae; assembly: GCA_024036415.1. NCBI lineage: Eukaryota > Metazoa > Chordata > Actinopteri > Characiformes > Prochilodontidae > Prochilodus > Prochilodus magdalenae. Next base: position 23,488 of record JAMWET010001685.1, on the reverse strand, counting down.
GGGGTCTACATGCACTAAAGGGTCTACATGCACTAGGGGGTCTACATGCACTAGGAGCTGTACATGCACTAGGGGGTCTACATGCACTGGAGGGTCTACATGCACTAAAGGGTCTACATGTACTAGGGGGTCTACATGCACTAGGAGCTGTACATGCACTAGGGGGTCTACATGCACTGGAGGGTCTACATGTACTAGGGGGTCTACATGCACTAGGAGCTGCACATGCACTGGAAGGTCTATGTGCACTAAAGGGTCTACATGCACCAGGGGGTCTATATGCATCAAGGGGTCTACATGCACTGGAGGGTCTACATGCACTAGGGGGTCTACATGCATCAAGGGGTCTACATGCACTGGAGGGTCTACATGCACTAAAGAGTCTATATATGATAGAACCCTTTGTCTCTAAAGTGTAATGACTGCAGAGTTGTTGATGCTATACAAAACCATTTCCAAGTTTCATTTAGAACCATATATGACAACTCACGGTTCTAAATAGAACCATTGGCTTTACCTAAGAACCCCTGAATAATCATCTTTGTAAGGGCATAAATGTAGTAGTAATGATAGTAGAGCCCTTTCTGGTGCTATATGGAACCATATACAACACGTTCTCCATCAGTCTGAGGAACCATGTGTGTTTATGGTTCTATATAGAACCACTGTCTTTAGTAAAGAACCCTAAGGATAGTGGATCCCTTTTTGGCACTATACGGAACCATATTCTAAGTGCTTACATAGAACCATATACAACATGTTCTCCATCAATCTGAGGAACCATGTGTGTTTATGGTTCTATACAGAACCACTGTCTTTAGTAAAGAACACTAAGGATAGCAGATCCCTTTCTGGCGCTATATGGAACCATATACATCAAGTTCTTCATCAGTCTGAGGAACCATGTGTGTTTATGGTTCTATACAGAACCTGTATCTTTAGTGCGGAACTCCTGAAGAACCCTCTTACTTTACGTCAGTGCTAAAGCTAGTACATATAACAGACCATGCTAATGGGTCTCTGCTCAGCAGACACCAGGACCGGAATCACGTCGTTCCGGAACCTCTGTGCTGTGGAAGGATGACCTGCGGTGAAGAGGTTCTATGGGGTTCTGCTCCAGATAGAACCGGAGTTTTCTCCCACATTGTGTTACAGGGAATACACACCTCTCCGGCTATTTTCTCCCGGATCCGAGCGGTTGCCATAGAGATGGACAATCTGCTTAGTCATTTTCTGCCTGTGTGATGAAGCCGCACAGCAGGAGGAGCCTCGGAAGTAAAATCCTAGAAAGGCGTTGTCTTAGCCAAACGGTGCTAATCCCACCACACACGGCCCACCGGACCACACACGGCCCACCAGCAGCCCTGCCGCACCACAAACCTCTATGAATATCATCCTCCCTCAGAGCCACAGCGCGGACTAACGTACACCTCTGTCCTCCAGCGGTGGACACCAAGTGATCATAACTTCGTTACATAAGATGGACCCCTGCTCTCTATATAGCCCCCCTGTATTTCACTAAGGTGGATATACACACATCCGCCCGCCACTTCATTAGGTACACCCCCCATCTATCTCCACTCCCTGCCCATCTTATCAGCTCCACTGACCCTACAGGACACTCTGTAGGTGTACAGGTCCAGACTGTAGTCCATCTGTTTCCCTGTATACTGTATTACCCTGTTCTTCAATGGGCAGGACCCCCACAGGACCACCACAGAGCAGGTATGATGTGGGTGGTGGATCATTCTCAGCACTGCAGTGACACTGACGTGGTGGTGGTGGTGTAGGGTGTGTGGTGCTGGTGTGAGTGGATCAGACACAGCAGTGCTACTGGATACCTCAGTGTCACTGCTGGACTGAGAATCGTCCACCAACCAGAACTATCCAGCTAACTGCGTCCTGTGGGACAGGGTCCTGTGGGGCAGCGTCCTGTGGGGCAGCGTCCTGTGGGCAGCGTCCTGTGGGACAGGGTCCTGTGGGGCAGCGTCCTGTGGGGCAGCGTCCTGTGGGCAGCGTCCTGTGGGCAGCGTCCTGTGGGGCTGCGTCCTGTGGGGCTGTGTCCTGTGGGCAGCGTCTTGTGGGCAGCGTCCTGTGGGGCAGTGTCCTGTGGGGCAGTGTCCTGTGGGGCAGCATCCTGTGGGGCAGCATCCTGTGGGGCAGCGTCCTGTGGGCAGCGTCCTGTGGGGCAGTGTCCTGTGGGGCAGCGTCCTGTGGGGCAGCATCCTGTGGGCAGGGTCCTGTGGGGCAGCGTCCTGTGGGGCAGCGTCCTGTGGGGCAGGGTCCTGTGGGGCTGTGTCCTGTGGGGCAGGGTCCTGTGGGGCTGTGTCCTGTGGGCAGCGTCCTGTGGGGCAGCGTCCTGTGGGGCAGCGTCCTGTGGGCAGCGTCCTGTGGGGCAGCGTCCTGTGGGCAGCGTCCTGTGGGCAGCGTCCTGTGGGCAGTGTCCTGTAGGCAGTGTCCTGTGGGCAGCGTCCTGTGGGGCAGCGTCCTGTGGGGCAGCGTCCTGTGGGCAGCGTCCTGTGGGGCAGCGTCCTGTAGGCAGCGTCCTGTGGGGCAGCGTCCTGTGGGGCTGTGTCCTGTGGGCAGCGTCCTGTGGGGCAGCGTCCTGTGCCCACTGATGGAGGACTAGAGGATGACCAACACTGCACTGTGCAGCAGCAGATGAGCTATCGTCTCTGACTGTCCATCTACAAGGTGGAGCAGCAAGGTAGGAGTGTCTAATAGAGTGGACAGTGAGTGGACACAGTGTCTCAACACTCCAGCAGCACTGCTGTGTCTGATCCACTCACACCAGCACCACACACACTAACACCACCACCACCACATCAGTGTCACTGCAGTGCTTCCCAACCACATCTTTTCACACAGCTACCACTGGGCAGCTCAACACGTAGACAAGGACAGAAGGCCTGGTGTCCCTCCACCTCCACCCCTACCGCACCATCTGCAGGAACTGTGTGAGGATGTTCAAGCTGCATGGGATGGATCATCACAGGACTCCATTAGGAACCTCTACAGCTCCATACCGAGACGTCTGGCGTGTTGGGTTAGCGAACACGGCGGCCCGACGCCATACTGAGAGACAGACTTCTGTATGTGTAGCTCAATAAATATTGATCATATCAGTCTAAATTTATCATCAGTTATTGATCCTGGTCACCTTTATCTTCCTTCCCAACACCACCGCTCTCCCACACCTCCTTCTGGGTGCAGCTGATCCTTTAACGATGAGGCTAGTTGCCCATGGTGACGCGGTATATGCTTCAAAAGCACCAGGTGAACACCGGGTCGATGCTATTCTCCCACACCACTGTTTCCCTATGGGTAACACTCCGGACACATGAGCCAGCAGTTCAACCCGTCCTTGTGAAAAGACACATCAGCATGAGAGGCTCCGGGGAGCACCTACATGCCACACTGCTGCCGCGGTGACGTGCCAGAGAGTGTAAACACTCAGTGAATGTTCAATAGAGTCCTCCGGTAACGTCACGGAGCCCCTGGCACGCGGCCAACAGCAGGACGCGCTCCCTGCGGCGGATGTATGGATCCCTCCTTGTTACATAACTTGCTGGTGGGGTCGGTGGATTTGATTGAATGTGGCCGTCAAGTCCAACCCCCAAAGACAGACTTTTTGGGACTCGGGCTGTTTGACCAGCATCTCTGATTGACTCCCACAGTGCCTGTCATACGGTACATACAGCCAATATCGTCGCCCTGCCATGGGAACCACGGATCTCCATTTTTGTCCATTTTTACTTTCATGCATTATCTGATCTCATGAGATGCTGTTCACATTGCCTGAAAGTCTCATGAGCAATGGACCAACAGAAATGCCCAAAAACCGCTTGGAAAAACGTCTGGTTCCATTGACTTACATGGGAATTAGTTTGGGTTTTTGGCTTCTCCTGTAAAGTTGCCAATTTTGACGTATATACTTACAAATCCCTGACGATATATATTCAGTTTGCTGTATCTACCACTGTCACACTGATAACTACCATAAACAGTCGGTTGTAGTGCACCAGCATGGATGCTACCTCACTCACTCCTTTAGCCCACATGCTACTAATGAGCAGGAATAAGCTGGTCCACTTGGTGCTTGGACCCCTAATATTGCCAATGCACATCAATGCTTATAACCCCAGTTACCCTGACGGCTGTACCATGCTATAGGCCTATGAAATACATAAAGCTACGCCTCATTTGCATATGGAAAAGTTTGCTAAGGCATGCAGCCCACCCGGAGTTAGCAACAGCCACTCACCTAAACGTTCCAAAGGCTGGAAAAGGGGAAAGTGAGGGGTCCGCAACTGGCAAGTAGACGAGAGGAGACACGTCACGCGAGCGCATGCATGCTCAGGACAGCCCTGGTCCAGCCTGTCTCACACGATCCTGTCAGCCTTCTAACGAGGAGGCAGAGCAATCCAGCCAGACAGAGAGAGAGCGCGAGAGAGAGCGCGAGAGAGAGCGCGAGAGAGAGAGAGAGAGAGCGCGAGAGAGAGAGCCCTCCCCCTTGGACTTTAGCTGCAGCCAAACCGTGCCGCAGTAACACCGACCGACCTGTGTGTGTGTGTGTGTTAGACTTCGCTGAAGCAGCCCTGGAATGTGGACCCCCCCACCCTCCTCCTCCTCCTTTACCACGAACACTTCATGCCAGCACACCCACCCACTCGTACAGCACTGTGGAGAAGACCACCCATCACAGTTTCCCATCAAAGCCACCATTATAAACAAGTTACTCGGTTGCCAGTGCCAGGAAACAACTGAAGATGCCTCAACACGTACCAGCTCCTAGAAGTTTACCATCCGGACACGTTCAGTGGTGGTGTTGAGGTTCTGGACCCTGGGGTGGTCCGCCCGTTGTTCCGGGAACACCAGCAGCGCCAGTGTTTGATGGGTCCGTCTCCTTTTCCCAGTGTGGAGCTTCTCGAACAGCTACACCTCCTTATTTAGGCCTCCATAGTGTTGAGGGGTGTTGAGTGAAAGGACGAGGGTTGCCAGATTCATTCTATGGTTCCAAAACCACCCTTTGAGAACAATTTGGTTCTAAGGTGCCAATAGACTGCATGTACATGCTACATGGTGGAACGTTGTTCCTCCTTTAAATCGGAATCCCCCGTTTCCAAAAGGAGAATGATCCAAAACACACTTCTAAAATCTGAACTGTTACGGAACAGACTTAGCATTTACACCCCCAACATTTACGTAGAACCTCGACATCGGAGCTACAGCTACCACAATGGTGGGCTACAGCGGGACATCTACTGTTCCAGGCTGGGAACACTGGGTTCCCTTCCCAAGGAACCCAACTCTCAGCGGTACATGGTTGGTGTTCATCTTTAAACCAGGCTGGAGTTGCTTCCTATTCACCGGCTTCTTAATCCAATGTTCCCATTCCACCTTAAATGCTGCAGCTGGTACAGGCACCAGGATGTAACTGCAATTCCATTTAAGGTGGAGCGGGAACAAGCTGGAGAACAGGACAGGATTTAACAGGATCCCGGAAAACCTCAATCCTGCAGTCTGCACATTTCACTCCGGGCAGCTTCCCAAACCTCTCTGGACAACATGGAGCAGCTCCGTCCAGCGTCTGACCCTGAAGAGACTGAAGAGAGGAGCAGCTCCACCTTTATTAGCATCCCAACCCCAACAGCTGCCTGTACGTAGCAGCCATGCTGTGTGATTGTATCCGTGTGTGCCGGTTGGAGCAGATCATCTTAAACTGAGAGCTCCATAGTGAGGATCAGCTTTAATCTACTGTGTGTTGGTGTCCAGATGGAGCCAGTAGCTAGGATAGCTAACGTTAGCCACTAGCAAGCTAACTAGCATAGCTAACTAAATAGTATGAGGGTGGAGCTTATTTACACAGAGGCTCATTCTATTTAGTCGAATTCTACATGTTGCTATGGTGTGGCCAACGAGGGGCGGGGTCTTGCTGTAAACCAGCCAATCAGAACAGAGCTCATTAGATTATTCTAGCTCGTTTCA
>JAMWET010001685.1:0-12500 GCA_024036415.1 Prochilodus magdalenae | reverse complement strand
GGCCACCAATGGGTACTGCTAAATTTGAAACCCTGTACTGAGGTTACCATGACAAGCTTTCATGGCAAACAGTTATCTAGAACCTCTAGGCTTTGCCATAACTCACCAAACTACCCAACCATAGCCACCCATTAAAAAACAGTCCATGCAGAACCACCCCCCATGCTCCTATTTTGGAAATGGGTTCCTCTATTGCTACAACCAGACATCCCAACCACACCAGAACCCTTTATGGGAAGGTTCCATACAGAACCCTCTACAGCACGTTCGACATCAAGAGATAGAACGCATCTATTCATAATGCAAAGAACCAATTAATCAAGAAAAGGGTTCTTTGAGTGCTCAGGGTTCTATAGAGAACCTATTTCTTCGCTAAAGAACCTTTTCCATGTGGGTAGCAGGGAGAAATATGGAAGCTTACGTTTGGCGAACTCTCCAAGCGCTCCAGTTTGTGTACAGCTTTCGGAACGTGTTGGGTCAAGCGCTCCTCGTCCTCAGGGATGTTCAGGATACCAGAGACATTAGCACATCTCTCAGCGAACAGGCTCTCTGCTCAGACTCAGCACATACACAAACCATCACTCTACAGACCATTACGGGACCTGGCCAGCTGCGCTGGTCCTGACGGCTAGCTCGACAAGACGCGTTAGACCAGGACAGGGACCCCCAGAACGATGTAACACCCCCCCTCCGTCTTATATACGGGCCTACACCGCACTGCCTGAAGGGTGTAGCGTGAGGTCAGCAGTAAATGCTGCTCAGACTGTCCAGCTTTAGTTCTGTATGTGAAGCAGAAATGGTGAGCACAAGATACTATGTGGTAAGCACCTGATACCACCAGGTGCACACCAGATACACAAATGGTGGTAGCTCTGGTTAGTTAGGACCATAGAGAGGAGCTCTGATTGGCAGGTGAAGCGCCTAGACAGTGACCTTTACCTAGATGTGTACTGGAGTGTCTATTTTCTCAGATTGACAGCATACCTTCATAACCCCACCCCCCGCCCAGAAAGGGTCCAAGGGGTTACCCCAACTTCCCCCAGAATCCCCTCTGATGATGATGAGGGTTATTATCGACTCTGTATGTGTATCTGATGGGGACAGTGTTGGTGGGTATACCAGGTCTTCCAGGTGGCTGTTAGGTGCTCAGTTTTCTCTGTAGCTCTTGAATCTTTTTTGAACCCCAGGTTTTGAACTCCCAGCACCTTTCCCTGATTTTTCTCCTTCCTTGTGCGAGTGGACTATCTTACATCTGAGCTGATCCTTTCGGGGCTTCTCGGCTGATTGAGCTCCCCAGCTGACCCTACCTGAGCTTCTCAGCTGATCCTAGCCAAGCACCTCAGCTGATCTTATCTGAGCTCCCCGGCTGATCTTATCTGAGCTCCTCAGCAGACTCTATCTGAGCTCCTCGGCTGATCTTATCTGAGCTCCCTGGCTGATCTTATCAGAGCTCTTTGGCTGATCTTAACTGAGCTCTTTAGCTGATTTTTTCGGGGCTCCTCGGCTGATCTTATCCAAGCTTCTCAGCTGATCCTACCCGAGCTCCTAAGCTGATCTTATCCAAGCTTCTCAGCTGATCCTACCCGAGCTCCTAAGCTGATCTTATCGGGGCTCCTCAGCTGATCTTGTCAGGGCTCCCTGGCTGATCCTATCTGAGCACCCTGGCTGACCTTCCCCTAGCTGCCTGGCTGATCATACCCAAGCTCCCCGGCTGATCTTTTTGGGGATCCTCGGCTGATCTTATCAGAGGTCTTTGGCTAATCTTATCAAAGGTCTTTGGCTAATCTTAACAGAGCTCCTCAGCTGATCTTATCTGGGCTGCTCAGCTGATCTCATCAGGGCTTCTCGGCTGATCTTATTTAAGCTCCTCAGCTGATCTTTTTGTGGCTCCTCGGCTGATCTTATCGGGGCTTCTTGGCTGATCTTATCTGAGCTCCTCAGCTGATCTTTTTGGGGCTCTTTGGCTGATCCTATCCGAGCTCCCAGGCTGACCTTCCCCTAGCTCCCTGGCTGATCCTATCTAAGCTTCTTGGCTGATCTTACCAGAGCTCCTTGGCTGATCTTATCAGAGCTCCTCAGCTCATCTTATCTGAGCTCCTCAGCTCATCTTTTCGGGGCTCCTCGGCTGATCTTATCGGGGTTTCTCGGCTGATCTTATTTAAGCTCCTCGGCTCATCTTTTCGGGGCTCCTCGGCTGATCTTATCGGGGTTTCTCGGCTGATCTTATTTAAGCTCCTCGGCTAATCTTTTCGGGGCATCTCGGCTGATCTTATCTGAACTCCTCAGCTGATCTTTTTCGGGGCTCTCTGGCTGATCCTATCCGAGCTTCCCGGCTGACCTTCCACTAGCTCCCTGGCTGATCTTACCCGAGCTCCTTGGCTGATCTTACCCAAGCTCCCCGGCTGATCTTATTCAAGCTTCTCGGCTGATCTTACCTGAGCTCCTTGGCTGATCTTATCTGATCTACTGAAAAACGAAGCACTAAACGGCGGTTTTGACTAGACATGAAACCAAAGAAGGAGGTAATGAAGGATGACTGTTGCACACCATACACCGTATACTCTAACATCATAACTGGAATGGAGTGTAACGCGACCTCCATGTACCTCTGATTCCTGTAAACGTACCCTATAGCCTTTCCGTCTGTGAGCTCAGGCGTAAAATAAAACCTTGCCTAGACGTATGAAAGGCGATACCATACAGCGTCTGATGGCAGCCACAGGCTGAAGCCCTCACATAATCAAGCAAAGGCAGTGTTCAAAAAGGTCCTGAAAGCACAGAGAGCCTGAGATCCACACTGCACAGTCCCAACGTTTCAACGTTTGCTGCAACCCATACCATTAATCAAGGGCTCACACATCTACAGTCACGCTAAAGGGCCCACCCTGCATCCTAGCCTCTCACTGGGCCTCCAGCCAAACCATGAACGCTGATCTAGTGGTATACTGACTTCCTTCAGCAGCAGTTTCACTGCATGTAGCATCCGAGCCTCAAATACAAGTATCTGCGCACACAAGATCCCATCAGGTGAGTTCCAGACAGTATGTGGTGAGCACCTGATATTATCAGGTGGGCACCAGACACACACAGCATCTAGTAAACACTTGATAGTACCTGGTGCGCACCTGAAGTATCTAGTTCACACCTAATGGTACCTAGTGCGCACCTGAAGTATCTAGTTCACACCTAATGGTACCTGGTGTGCACCTGATAGTATCTAGTTCACACCTAATGGTACCTGGTGTGCACCTGATAGTATCTGGTTCACACCTAATGGTACCTGGTGCTCACCTGATTGTATTTAGTTCACACCTAATGGTACCTGGTGCTCACCTGATAGTATTTAGTTCACACCTAATGGTACCTGGTGTGCACCTGATAGTATCTAGTTCACACCTAATGGTACCTGGTGTGCACCTGCTAGTATCTAGTTCACACCTAACAGTACCTGGTGTGCACCTGCTAGTATCTAGTTCACACCTAATGGTACCTGGTGTGCACCTGATACTATCTAGTTCACACCTAATGGAACCTGGTGTGCACCTGATAGTATCTAGTTCACACCTAATGGTACCTGGTGTGCACCTGCTAGTATCTAGTTCACACCTAATGGTACATGGTGTGCACCTGATAGTATCTAATTCACACCTAATGGTACCTGGTGCGCACCTGAAGTATCTAGTTCACACCTAATGGTACCTGGTGTCCACCTGATAGTATCTAGTTCACACCTAATGGTACCTGGTGTGCACCTGATAGTATCTAGTTCACACCTAACGGTACCTGGTGTGCACCTGCTAGTATCTAGTTCACACCTAACGGTACCTGGTGTGCACCTGATAGTATCTAGTTCACACCTAATGGTACATGGTGTGCACCTGATAGTATCTAGTTCACACCTAGCAATGGGTGTCCACCACATAGTATTTGAGGGCTCCTCATAGTTTTGGCTGCTCACCACATAGTATCTGTTGCTCATTATAAAACATCTGGTGCACTCCTAATAGCATCCTGTGTGGGGCTTATAGTATCTGGCATGCACATTAGAGCATCTGGTGCACTCCTGATAGTACTGGGTGCTCAACACATATCTGGTGCTCACCGGATAGTATCTGGTGCCCAGTACATAACATCTGATGCTCATGTGATTGTATCTGGTGCTTACCTAATAGTATCTGGTGTGCACCAGATTTTTACTGAGGAAAGATATAGCCAGGGCATGTTTGGTGTCTGAAGTTCTCTAGTGTGGCACAGGAGCTTCGAGGCTAATGTGGCTAGTGAGTAGAAGCTTATTATTAGCATTAGCGTTAGCGCTGGTAAACGGACATTCTGGCCTAAAACTAGCCTTCTTAAAAATGCCATTGGGAATTGAGCTGATGGTTACCATTAGAGACATACGCCTTTCCCGTGGGGCACTTTTAGACCCCGTTAAGAAAACGGCAAGTGTATATGAACTCGCTTGTTAGCCATTAGGATCCTCGACTCTGTGATATCAGCCCATCAGGTAAACACAGAATACCATTACTGACAGCTGGATGCCATCGGAGATGGATAACGGCTTCCCAGTGGAATCGTTTGGGCATCCTTATGGTGCCTACCAATCCTGACCGCTATTAACTGAGTTATCGGCTAACAAATTAGCATTAGCATAACTCCGGTCTTTATTTAGCGGTAACTGGATGCCAAACTGAACAGCATGTAGCCCTCCTCCTCTGAGATGAGTCACATGCTGGTTGTTTGGGAAGTCTGATCTTTCCATTGTGATAGAAATGGTTGTTTGAAGACGCCTGGCATTAAATGTTCCCGGGCATGTGTGTGTTCCTTGTAGAGGTCGTGTTACCGTGTTTTGTCACCTGACAAACTTTTGCATACCACTGTAGACGTCTGACTGTTCGTGCCAGGCCTCAGCCCCCTCCGGAGCCCTGGTGGCATTATGAGATTATGGCATCTGCTCCGCTCTCACACTTAGCTGCTGACATTTCGGACACTCTGAGTGTTTATCAGGGGGATCACTGAAGGCTAGAGCACAGCCGCCCCGCGCCAAGGCCGGTCCCAGCGGCGGTTAAAGAGTTTTAACAACAAGACATCACCACCCGCTCATGTCAAACTGACAGCTTAACTAGCATTTGAAGCTGGGCCTAGCCAAAGGGCTATGCTGCATCCGGGGGTCATGTGCTTCCATCCCTTTTACGGATAACGGGAACTAAGGATCGGAATTTCTGTTCGAATAAGTCGACCATTTATGACAGTTAGCTCTTTTAAAGCGTGCTAGCAAAAAAGAAGCTAATGTCTGCTAGTCAATGAAGGTTAGCTGAAAACGACTATCATGCTAAAACCTGGCACAGGTCATCAGCTGGTCAACTAGCTTGACCATGCAGCACCAGACCAGCCTAAACCAGTCTAGACCAGTCTTTCCAGCAAGTTAGCCTGCTAGCTAGTGTAGCTATATGTATGCATATGTATAGATGTTAGCAGAAACAGGTTATGCTAGTCAATGAATGCTAGCTAAAACACACACCAGACAGACATACCTGGTCACCAGATGCTGGTGTGCTGGTCAGCAAGCTTGGGTAGGGGTGGCCACACATCCAGTCCGGTTATTCAATTCCCAGTCCTCCATCTGGCGCAGTATCTGGATGGACACCTATTAGTCTTCTTTTCGGAGGGAAGTTTTTAAAATCTTCACTTCCTCACAATGTTATCTGTGCCATTGGCTCATGTCCGTGTCATATGACATGCCCTGCATTTTATTGGTTTAACAAGGTCATGTGATATCGATCCTCTCCTGGCTAACTGCAGCTACATCCTCTAAATGCTAGTCAATTAGTAAGCTCCCGTCTGACTCACCAATGTCCATTCCACCCAGTTAGTTGAGTACAGCGTCATTTATGGTTTATATAGGTTATGATTTTAATTCTGAATATATTTGCTTGGGGAAAAACAGCACATGCTAGCATAGCTAGTCACTATATGCCAATATCCTTGTCAGCTAGCATAAGCTAGTTCTGGGTGACCAGCTAAACCAGCAATAGACCAGCATAACCCATCTTAGACCATCATGGAAGTCATGGTGTTAGCTTTAGCAAGTTTTTCAGTTTTCCAGCAAGTTAGCCCGCTAGCTAGTGTAGCTATATCTAGCTAACTGAGACTTCTTAGACTGGTAGCAGAAACAGGTTAATAATAGCTAGTCAATGAATGCTAGCTAAAAGCCACAGGGCATTAACTGTCCTGCTAGACCAGCATTCCTGGTCACCACATGCTGGTATGCTTCTCAACTAGCATGGCTGACCTGCTAAACCAGTGCTAGGCTAGCATAAACCAGCTTGAAATATCATGAAAGTCTACTGGTTTAAGATGTTCTTTTTTCAGTCTGTTAGCTAGTTAGCTAGCTAGGGTAGCTATCTAAACTTTCTGGCAATTATAACACAAGTTAAAATAATATTTGTGTTGGGCATAGCTGATCAACAGATGCTCAAGTGCTAGTCAGCTAGCATGGGTGACCAGCTAAACAAGCACCAGACCAGAATAAACCAGCCTAGACCACCATGGAGGTCATGCTCTCTTTTCTGGTAACTGCAAGGTTTTCATTTTCCTTCAAATTCTTAAAAATTCAGAAACGGTTTAATGCTAGCTAGTCAGAGAATGTTAGCTAAACGCCAAACTGCCCTGCTAGCATAGCTAGTCACCAGATGCTGATATGCTGGACCATCACTTCAGCAGCTCTGTTTCCAGCAGATTAGCCCACTAGCTAGTATAGCTAGATCTAGCTAACTGATTTGTCTTAGACTCCTTAAAACATGCTAGCAGAAACAAGTTACCGCTAGGTACTTAATGAATGCTAGCCGGAAAACACACTGCATTAATTATCCTGCTAGAAAAACCAGCATAGGCAAGCACCAGATACTGCTCCGCTGCTCAACTAGCATGAGTGACCTGCTAAACCAGTGCCAGACTAGCATAAACCTGCTTAGCTAGTTAGGTTAGCTAGTTAGCTAGTTAGGGTAACTATCTTTACTATCAGTTTCCAAACCATTCTAACATACTAGCCAATATAATATTTGTGTTGGGCATAGCTGGTCAACAGATGCTGGTCAGCTAGTTTGAGCACGCTAACTGACCAGTTAAACCAGTATCTGCCCAGCACAGAAGTTCACTAGTCCTTTCCCAGTCCTTCCACAGTAATGGTGGGGTGGCCTTCTAGCTCCCAGCAGAAGCTGCCCAGAACTCCAGGCCCCTCCTTAATCAATCCCCCTCTCCCTGTTCTCTCTGCCGGGGGGCGCTGTTGCTAAAGCAGCTGCCAAACAAACACTGGCGTAGGAAGTGTGGTCCACACACTCTTCCAGAAATCTCTCCTGGAGACTCTCCCGCTCCGAGGACTCCAACTTGGCCCAGTCTAAAGTGGGTGGATGTGTGGAAGGCCCTCATAATCCTCCCAGCTGTGATGAACCGCACACTGAGTTACATCATCCTGGCTGAGGAACCGAGCAGATTGGAGGTTCGGGCTTATGATGATGAACTGGCCCAGCGAGTCATGGCAGCAGCATGGCGGCTTATGGGCCTGATCAAAACAAATCAGAGATTAAACTGAACTCGTTCTTCACCACCGTGTGAATTACACCACCCATGATGTCACAGGCACTGATGGCTGGACTGCCCACAGGACGCTGTCCACATTAGACTGCCCACAGGACACCGCCCAACGGATACTGCCCACAGGACGCTGCCCAACGGATACTGCCCACAGGACACCGCCCAACGGATACTGCCCACAGGAAGCTGCCTACATTAGACTGCCCACAGGACGCTGCCTACATTAGACTGCCCACAGGACACTGCCCAACAGATACTGGCCACAGGACGCTGACTACATTAGACTGCCCACAGGACGCTGCCCAACGGATACTGCCCACAGGAAGCTGCCTACATTAGACTGCCCACAGGACGCTGCCTACATTAGACTGCCCACAGGACGCTGACTACATTAGACTGCCCACAGGACGCTGACTACATTAGACTGCCCACAGGACGCTGACTACATTAGACTGCCCACAGGACGCTGACTACATTAGACTGCCCACAGGACGCTGCCTACATTAGACTGCCCACAGGACGCTGCCTACATTAGACTGCCCACAGGACGCTGACTACATTAGACTGCCCACAGGACACTGCCCAACAGATACTGCCCACAGGACGCTGACTACATTAGACTGCCCACAGGACGCTGACTACATTAGACTGCCCACAGGACGCTGACTACATTAGACTGCCCACAGGACACTGCCCAACAGATACTGCCCACAGGACGCTGACTACATTAGACTGCCCACAGGACGCTGACTACATTAGACTGCCCACAGGACACTGCCCAACGGATACTGCCCACAGGATGCTGACTACATTAGACTGCCCACAGGACACTGCCCAACAGATACTGCCCACAGGACGCTGACTACATTCGACTGCCGCCATCACTGCCCACAGGATGCTGCCCACAGGACGCTGTCCAACGGATACTGCCCACAAGACGCTGCCTACATTAGACTGCCCACAGGACGCTGCCTACATTAGACTGCCCACAGGACACCGCCCAACGGATACTGCCCACAGGACGCTGCCCACAGGATGCTGCCCACAGGACGCTGTCCAACGGATACTGCCCACAGGAAGCTGCCTACATTAGACTGCCCACAGGACGCTGACTACATTAGACTGCCCACAGGACACTGCCCAACGGATACTGCCCACAGGAAGCTGCCTACATTAGACTGCCCACAGGACGCTGACTACATTAGACTGCCCACAGGACGCTGCCTACATTAGACTGCCCACAGGACGCTGCCTACATTAGACTGCCCACAGGACGCTGCCCAACAGATACTGCCCACAGGACGCTGACTACATTAGACTGCCGCCATCACTGCCCACAGGACGCTGACTACATTAGACTGCCCACAGGACGCTGTCCAACAGATACTGCCCACAAGACGCTGCCTACATTAGACTGCCCACAGGACGCTGCCTACATTAGACTGCCCACAGGAAGCTCCCCAAAGGAAGCTCCTCACAGGATGCTGCCCACAAGACGCTGCCCACAGGACACTTGACAGTTTTGGTTGGTGGCAGCGATCCTGAAATGTCCAGCAGCACTGCTGTGTCTGATCCACTCAAACCAGAACACAACCCAAAACACACCACCACCCGTCAGTGTCACTGCAGTGCTGAGAATGACCCACCACCCACCCAACACCCCCATTTTGGACTGGAGCTCTCGTTTAAGTGGAGGTACATATCTTTTATTGTGACTGATTGACATGCCACCCTGTGGGAATATCCAAAATTCTATATGGCCCCCTGGGTGTCTACACACTGCACCCACGAGCACCTATACCAGCTGTGACTGGATTGGGCATGGACTGGACAAGTTTCTGGAAGTAGGCCACATCAAAGTTCAGACACTTACAGCATCAAAGAACTAGTCCAGATGTGGTGGATGCTTCCCTGGCACAGTTCCGAGGAGAATTCCCTGTAGACTGGGATTGTATCCACTGCTGGTAGACCCGTATGACCGTACGCTTCCACACACCTGCAGATTCAGCTACTTCCTTCACACTATGGTCTTTGGCCACGCCCACATGCAGTCCCTCCTTTTAGCCAATCATTAACATCTGCTCTTGAGCGTTTTCCACACATGGAACGAGACATTCCCTGCACTGTAGCACCTCTTCCCAATCTATGGATCCCGTCACTCACACCCCACAGGGATTTATAGACCTCCATCAGCGCCATCTGCAGGAGCCTGAAGTTACTCCCACCTTAAACACTAGCCAAGGTGACTCATTCAGTGTCCGGGGAGCTTATTCCGAACAATGGATCCGATACGTTAGTGCTGGGTAATAAGGAAGCAGGGATTTGGATGCAGGCTGGAAAACTGAAGTGGATCTTTAGGAGGAGGGTTACTACATGATCATGGCGCCCTCTGCTGGTCACCCCCACCAGTGTTTGGTGTTTTCAGGCCCCTTGTTCACAAGCTCCTCGGAATGCTGTAAATAACGCGGAATCTGGTCCTAGATCTACTCTGGGAATCTCCTGTGCACAAGTTTGAACTTTGTGTTGATGTTCTAAGTGGATCTTTAGGAGGAGGGTTACTACATGATCATGGCGCCCTCTGCTGGTCAACACTACCAACAGTGTTTGGTGTTTTCAGGGCCCTTGTTCACAAGCTCTTCGGAATGCTGTAAATAACGCGGAATCTGGTCCTAGATCTACTCTGGGAATCTCCTGTGCACAAGTTTGAACTTTGTGTTGATGTTCTAAGTGGATCTTTAGGAGGAGGGTTACTACATGATCATGGCGCCCTCTGCTGGTCACCCCACCAGTGTTTGGTGTTTTCAGGCCTCTTGTTCACAAGCTCCTCGGAATGCTGTAAATAACGCGGAATCTGGTCCTGGATATACTCTGGGAATCTCCTGTGCACAAGTTTGAACTTTGTGTTGATGTTCTAAGTGGATCTTTAGGAGGAGGGTTACTACATGATCATGGCGCCCTCTGCTGGTCAACACTACCACCAGTGTTTGGTGTTTCAATCACTCAGGAACTGGAATGTTTTTAGTTTTCAGGCCCCTTATTCACAAATCTCCTCGGAATGCTGTAAATAACGCGGAATCTGGTCCTAGATCTACTCTGGGAATCTCCTGTGCACCAGTTTGAACTTTGTGTTGATGTTCTAAGTGTAAAAGCACACATGACCAGTTCAGTGGTGTGGTGATCACACTGGGAGGCCTGTGTGTGTGAATGAGCTCGGAATCTTCGTGTGACGGAGTTGTGGCTTCCTCTTCCTCCAGCCCACACAAACACCAGCCATGACTCTGCAGGAACCTCCGTGACTTGCATTTGTGCAGAGCTCAGTTTGAACAAGCTCAGCCTTCACTGTATGGTCATGTACCGGAACGTTACTCGGCACCATCCTGCACCAGTTCTACCGACCCGGTTCATTCTAATCAGTAACAGCGTGAACAGAACCTGCTGGTTCCACATTCCAATGGAAAACCGCACCTACATTGCTACATAGGTACATAGAGAACCGACCCCCAACCTCAGACACAAGCAAGGACGACCCTCCTTCAAATCCGCATTCTACAAAAAATTCCAAACGAGGATGCTCCAAAACGGGTCGATTCCAGAATCCCAAACTGTTACGGAACAGACTTATCGATATTCACACTCCCAGTGTCTACCTACAACCATAACGGAGCGACAGAACCAACACGGTGGACCATGGGGAGAAATCTAGCGTTCCCGGCTGGGAAGGGAATGTCGCCTCTTTCCATTCCCTTCCCAAGGATCCCAACTGTGAACGGGACACGGCTGATGGCTTCCTATTCACCAGCTCCTTCATCCAACGTTCCACCTTAAATGCTGCAGCTTCTACAGGCGCCAGAACGTCCCGCAGCACCATTTAAGGTGGAGCAGAAAATTCCCAAAAGAAGATGGAAGTCTGGAATGGGATCCCAGATAACATTAACCCTACAGTCTGCACATTCCACTCCGGACAGTTTCCCAAACCTCTCTGGACGATATGGAGCACCTCCGCTCAGCGTTTGACCCTGAAGAGACTAAAGAGAGGAGCAGCTCCACCTTTACTAGCATCACAACCCCAACAGAAGCCTGTACATAGCAGCCATGGTGTGTGATTGTATCCGTGTTCGCCGGTTGGAGCAGATCCATAGTGAGGCTCGACTTTGATCCACTGTGTGTTGACCTCTAGATGGTAACCCAGTAGCTAGTACAGGGAACGTTAGCTACTAGCATTAGCTCCAAGCTACCTAGCATAGATAACCAAGTAGTATGAGGGCGGAGCTTATTACACAGAGGCTCATTTTATTTAGTCTATGTCCATACTGCCTTGCTGTGAACCAGCCAATCAGAGCAGAGCTCTCTAGTATACCCATATGGGATCAATCAGTAGGCTGACTACATCAGTGTCCTCTCTAATCCCTTGTGACAGGCCAAGGAGCTCCCGCGCATGCGCACATCGAAACGCAGCACTACGCACACGATCCCGAGTGCGCTACTCTTTTGTTCCCCACCTGTATTGCGACAAGCCCCGCCCTCCCTCGCTCGGATTGGCTAGAACTCCGTACTCACTAGCATGACTACAGACTGTTAAATAGCATCCTGAAGGGAGGGGGGGGGCGTTCCTACTACACCAGCCAATCGTAGCACGTGAGGGCGGGGCTTGACGGAATTCAGGCGGGAAATGAAAAAACAGATCCTACACGGTCCGCAGCTCACAGCGGCTAAAGGTACACACACGGAGAGATGGCCGTGGCGCGAGCTCTGCGCGAGCCAACCAGGCACCGGAGTGCACGCGCTTAGCCGTGGGAGAGGTGAGGGAGGAGGGCGGGCGGCCGGACAGGGTCACGTCTTCTCACCGAACAGCGGACGGGAGGAACAGACAGGCGGAGGATGGAGCACATCAGGACCCCGAAGGTAACAGC
>JAMWET010001684.1:0-171856 GCA_024036415.1 Prochilodus magdalenae | reverse complement strand
GAAAATTTTAAAGAATTCCGTAGAGGAAGCCGTCTGGGCAAGGGGTCTTGACTCTGCATAGCGACTCTGAATACCGAAAATAATTTTTTCCTCCATTGGTTATAGGCAAATTCTAATTAGATCTGGATCTGATACCTTTAATTGTTCTTGTAATTGGGAGGGGGGCCTTAAAAAGAATTCCTCCATTTTCGCTAAATCGGGGATTTTTGGATTGAATCAGATTATACAGTTGAGGAATAAAAGTGCGTTTTTTTTTTTAAAACAATATTAATTTCCAAAGGGGTCTGTGGTAAGGGAACCATCTTGCACACGACATTGCCGAAAAAGTTTCGGGTGGACTGTTGTTTAAGTGGAGAGGCCAAGATCTTACTAGTTTATCACCATATGTTCAAAAAAGGACCCGCACGAGAAACGAGGAGCATTTGTTCTATGTGATCGAGTGGATAGTTATAGTAGGATTAAATTCAGATTTCAGGTCGGTTTACTTTCACTGAACAAGTACTTTGATCTGGGGAAGGGGCACAGAGAGTAATACTAAATGTTGAATTATCATTAGTCCAGATTATAAGTCTTTTTCCTCTACGTTGCTTTCATCTGAATGAAATATCAAGAAAGAGTGCAGCCTCGAATCATCTGCCTTAAAACATTTATCCCAGATGATACAGAACGGGGGAGACCTCTGTATTGTTTGTGGATACAGGAAAAATAACCTTGAATATTAAAAGTTATGGTGCTTGTAATAAAAAGGTGCTACCATCTGAAGCACGGTGTAGAATTTACAAACGCCAAAAATTTCGGAGTAAGAGTAGGTATACGTCTTGTCCTGGTAAAACAAAGTGTCCACAGATCAGGTGGTTGGCCGGTGGTCAGAGAAGAAAGAAACAACGATACTGACCCCATCCACTGAGGCAACCGCTTTACACATCTAGCATAACACAGCATGCATCATCTATAAAAAACAACACCCAGTAGATGCACATACGAGAATTAGGACAGATGTAGAACACTGTGTGACAAAAAAAAGAATACATTGTCTACTATTAGCTGGGTTAAAAGAAACGCCAGACCATCCGAGTGGGCCCGTGTGCCACGAGGACAGGAAGTTATAGGGGTTGCCACTAAGACTACTATGAGAAATTGATTTTTTGGAAGATCTATCTAAGGTCCGGGTCCATCAGCACACTAAAATAAACCCCATCGACCCCCCATGATAAAAATAATGAGAATTTAAGATCTAGGAACAGAAGAGAGACATAATTTTGCCCACTGAAATCTAGAATCGTCCCACTCTTGGTGGGGCTAGATATTAACATAAAAACAAACACAGGAGTTTGATCAGACGAATCTGGCCTGTAACACAATAATGTCAATCTCCACCTGCCATATCTGACTGACACACTAGAACCAGGTGTCAATTGAAAAACATTTATTATTTATTAAAGAACTGCTAACTCCTCGAGAATCATGACAATGAAAATTTTGAAGGAAACTAAGTGGCCCAACCACATCTTCTATGAATTCTTTATATGTTCAGAAGGACGCAAGTGGTGTGCTCTTGTCAAAAAGCAACTATGCGTATGCAACGTCCCACTCAAGGTTGAGACCAAAACACCTTGTCTCACTTTTAATCAGTGCCGTTATTTAACACCCCCACTACACACCTTTCCACGCTAAAACGAAGTTAAAATTACACCTCCACCTGCTAATTCCATCCCCATATTATACAACGGGGAGAATAGAATGAATTAAACTAAAGAGAAACAACCCAAGGTGGAATGCAAAGCCATTGTGAGAACTGGGAAAAGTTAAACCAACAATACAAAAACACAAATCAGCCAAAAGGGCAACTAAAAAACCCGCAATATGAGTGAAACAGGGCGACCTTTTTAAGTGACTTCAAACAACTCTAACATTACTCCCCTAAACTATGGAGAGGGAAATACCGTGACAAAAACTGTGTGCATAAGTAGCATCTAAATATGCCATTGCGAGCAACACCAGCGTGCATCTTAAAACAAATAGAATAGAATGCACGATTTATACAGCAACAAAAACACAACCAACAACAACACACACACATCGACACAAAAAACAAAAAGAAAACTCGGTCTACCGACACAGATTTCCGAATAGAGATTGTAAAAGAAAAATTGAAAAAAACAAAGAATGAGACTGCATCATGAAATTATTAAAATATGTAAAAATGAATTAGGGTCTACTCAGTTTCTTTTTTTTGTTTTTTTTTTACAACACCAAGTAGAACAAATGTGACAAAAAAATCGAAGTAGACTCCCCTAAAAACAGTCTTAAGAAAGCAAGAGTCAGGTCAGGTTCACCCAGGTACCAGAGAGTAGACTCAACTTTCGCCTAAAGGAGCACACTGACTTGGAACAAAAATCACTGTAACTGCACGTTACTCTAAACAACTAGAGCAGGCAAGAGCCTCATACCTTCAAGTTAAGCTGCCATCAGACTTTCAAACCAAGTAGGATTGTACGGGTAATGTTGGTCAGTGTAGGGAAAGGACTGAAAGCGTTGAGAAACCGAGTCTGCCTCAGCCGCAAAGAGTCGAAACTGTGCTGCACGGATCCCTCGAAGGAGAAGATCAGTCGAGCTGGGTACTGCATACGGGAATTCAAAACCTGCCTCGTGTAGTTTGAGAGTTTAACGGACTTAAACTCGTTGCGACGATTCCGCAGGTCAGCTGATAAGATCATGGAAAGATGTGGAACTCTGGAGTTTTGTAGATGTAACCCCAATGGCCTTGTTGACGGGACACAGCGTTAGACACTCCTCTTTAGCCTGAGCAAAGCAGAAGGTGGAAACGAAACCAGCATTTCGGCCTGGGTTGAGCACCTGGCAGGGGCTTCGGAATCGGAGCTCGGTGAGCTCGATCAATTTCTGGCGGATTGGGGTAGTTTCGAGGCGGACCGAACACAGCTCTGTGAAGAATGACCCCCATGAACAAGGTGGGTTGCGAGCCTTTCTGTCCCTTCGGGAATGCCGGATGATGCGGAGTTGTTTCCTCCGAGACCGATTCTCTAGGTCGTCCATCTTCTCTCTGAGCCACCTGTTAGCAGAACTCAGTGATATTGCACGTTGTTTCCAGTTTCTGTGATTCGTCTGTCCGCATCCGTGGCCGCAGGTCTCAATGTCTCGAACTTTTGAAGCTAAGCGAAAGTTTATGCTAGTGGTCAGAGTTTGCATGGGATGAACGAAGTTCGGCGATAAACTCGGCTCTGAGCGTAGAAATCTCTTCCCGAAAGTAGGTGGTTGTTAGCATTTTCTTTTAGCAGAGGGCAGGGGTTAGCTCCCCGCTAGCTGTTAGAAACCCGAGCAGGGGATGCCTAGTTCCACTCTGGAGCGCTAGAGCCTCCTCAGAAATATAAATATATCCGTAACGTTTCATCTTTGGTTTTGGCATTTATGGAACTTTTCAGAGAGTGTCTATTCGCTCAAAGGACCAAACCTGTCGCAAAAAAATGAGATAAAGGCGTCGGAAGACCGAGCAAAATAAGAAAAGTCACGGAGCGACTCCCGTGCACGTCCTACTCTAGCGGCGCCATACCGGAGTCCCCAACAAAGCTGTAGTTAGAGCTTCACAATTTATCTGTCAGTCAGTGCGCAGTATTTATGAGGCGGTGTGAAGCCACGCTGAAGTTGTGAGGTCGAGATCTACCTGGAGAGAAAACTTCTCTAAGCGACGTCTAAACATGGACTCGGTGTCAGAGACTACACGTTTGTAGAAAGTGCGCGTGGAGCCGAGCAGTAGACATTTCTAAACCAACCAAAAGCCCAAAAGTGGAGGGAACGTTGAAGGAGCCTTTTCTAACTTAATCAAACAGCGTTAGGTGTGCGCAATCGAGTCTGGCTTTATTTATGCTGAGCACACTCAGACAACACCCACCACTAAAACCTCTGCTCCAGACAAGACTAACTCTCAAACTGTCAAAGGCGTGACTTCACTTGTACTGCTGTCGGTCGCGCTCTGATGGATTGTGCTAGTGCAGCTCCAAACCGCTGGCCTTAGTGCTAGCATGCTAGTTGTTATTCCACTTAATGGAATCCAATTAAAACCGTAAACCCGTGCTCCAGTGGCGCAATCGGTCAGCGCGCGGTACTTATACAGCAGTACGAATGAAGCCATGCCGAGGTTGTGAGTTCGAGCCTCACCTGGAGCAGAGATTTTAATTGACTTTCTGTTCTCTAAAAAGCTGCGTTCCGAAACCTAGCTGCTAGCCTAGCCTAAGTACTGCGCACTCACTGACAGATAACGTGTGAAGCTCTTACTAGAGCTAAGGTCAGACTGCATCTCCGCTCCTTATTAGATCACCTGGGTGGTCTTCTTTCGGGGTGGGAGTAACAGATACACACAGAACAGCCAGTAGAGATTAAAATCGATGCCCCAGGTGAGTCTCGAGCTCACAACCTACAGAGAAGCGTTTGATTGGTTTAGATATGTCTATGGCTCCACCCACATTCCATGTCTCGTCGATGCCGCTTGTGCTCCAGTGGCGCAATCGGTCAGCGCGCGGTACTTATACAGCAGTACGAGTGAAGCCATGCCGAGGTTGTGAGTTCGAGCCTCACCTGGAGCACAGATTTTAAGAGACGTGCTACACATCTAAACGCTGTACTAGTAAAATGATTTCTATATTTAATAAAACTTTGGTTGGCTGCAGTCGATAAAAGAAGGCGGCACCAGCAACATGAAGGACCTGTGAAACCTACACAAACCCTGGAGAGAGAACTGATGGACTGTCCAACGTGCGCAGAGTTACCCAGCAGCCATGACTGTAAACATTCAGCAAGCAGTGATGCCTTCTATGAGTGTTAGTGCTAACGCCTTTGGCAGACGGCTGCACGTTTAGTTTAGCACTGGAGCAGCGAGGCTAATGTCTCTAAGACGTAATGGAAGCTTACAAATGAGTTAGCCCAGGTAATAATAAAACCTCTTCAGCTAGAACCCCGTTCCACAGGCTGCACTTGTGGCCCTGCAATCAACTTGACTTGAGGGGACAGCTCTTGTACTGCTTTGTGACTGATCACATCTCTGATTTTGGAGAGTTCCAGCAGCTGACAGGGTTTGATCTGTATTAAGGACACATTAAAATCTCTGCTCCAGGTGAGGCTCGAACTCACAACCTCGGCATAGCTTCACGCAAGGTCATGATGAAAATAAGTTTGTGGAATCAAAAGTTC
This sequence comes from Prochilodus magdalenae, assembly GCA_024036415.1. Classification (NCBI taxonomy): domain Eukaryota; kingdom Metazoa; phylum Chordata; class Actinopteri; order Characiformes; family Prochilodontidae; genus Prochilodus; species Prochilodus magdalenae. Next base: position 166,654 of record JAMWET010001684.1, on the reverse strand, counting down.
GGGCACACTCGTGCTCCAGTGGCGCAATCGGTCAGCGCGCGGTACTTATACAGCAGTACAAGTGAAGCCATGCCGAGGTTGTGAGTTCGAGCCTCACCTGGAGCAGAGATTTTAATTGACTTTCTTTTCTATAAAAAGCTGCATTCTGGAAGCTAGCTGCTAACCTGGGTCCTTGATTTCATTGCATAATCCGGAGCTGTTTTCTGAAGACACATTGGCACAGAAGTTTTAGCACCTGTAATTTGGTGTAGAAATTGCTGATGTAATAATGCGTTATTAGTTATGAGTGGTTTAAGAAATAATAGCCACTGCTTGAGATTAAAATTTTGAGCTTGTAACGTCCGTAGGTACTGATCTAGTCCTGTCGGGCTTCTTCTGACCTAAAAGAAATAATTCGGACTGTAGTTCTTGAGGACTTCACCCTGCACTGCTTTATCTGACTGACAGATATAAGACTACAGGAGCATTTGCAACAGAGGTTTGATAGCACCACCCCACATGTGAATTCTATTTAGGCATTGCTTCATTTTCATCTCTAACTACAGCTGAACTAAACTCCACAGTGCAGTTCCAGCAGACCGAGGTAGCCTTAATCTGTACACCCGGAACACTATCAAAATCTGTGCTCCAGGTGAGGCTCGAACTCACAACCTCGGCATGGCTTCACTTGTACTGCTGTATAAGTACCGCGCGCTGACCGATTGCGCCACTGGAGCGTGGAGATGGGTTTTGATTGGCTCCACCCACATTTTTCCCACGCAAGTTTATCTATTACACTGAGGGCAGGTTTAGGTGGTGCTAACATTCATAAACGTTGCTTCGTACACACCTCAGCTCTGCTCCTAACTAGAGCTCAGATTGGAATAAAGTATTGATGATTATGTGAACTGTGAGGCTGTGATGACTTCCGTTAATGAGGTCTTTATGGAGTTGCTCCAGAACTACTTAACTGATCTTATTTGTATGGGCCAAGTACCAAATAGGCTGTTATGTATGTTTATTTGCCAGTAATTTATTTTTTGTGGCTACTGGTTTAAGATGTTTTACTTATTGAGACAGTTTTTCAGTTTGTGTAATATTTAGGGTTAAACTAGATAAATTAGTTTTTCTTATGTGTTAGTTCATTAAGTGGTACTGCAGTCCCAGTATAAATAGGTAATGTCTGTTTAAGAGAAACGCTGTTGTGGGGAAAGGCGGTGGATTAGCTAGTGCGGGGAAAGTTTGTGTAGAGCCACCAGCTGTGGAAGCGTGTCCAGCGTTTTGTTTGATAATTGTATTTGTGGAAATGGGAAAATAAAGTTAGTCCGGTGGAGTGGAAATGGATCATTATCTGACTGAACGTCATGGCGCGAGTAAACCAGTGCTTCACCTTAGCTAAAGGGTCACCTTAGCCTCTAGATTGTTAAAAGTGTTGTCACCTGTACAGTGTTTAGAGTTCCTTGGAGAAAGTGACTGTCTCATATCCTAAGGCAAACAAATACTCAGAATTATGGATTCTGAGCTTTGATGATGGGTTTGCATTCCTGCTTATGAAAGGCCTTCAGATGAACACATATTTCTGTGAATCGGCTAATCATTCTCCTAGTAGAGAGCTTTTGAACCATTCTGTGAGGAATTTGTCTTCCGCCTTTTACCCAGCTGTGAAGTGACACACCCACATACTAGTGAAAACACGCCGGAGCAGCCATATCCACGGCGCCCGGGCAGCCTTTGGGTGTGTAGGTGCCTTGCTCAAGGGCACCTCAATCGTTACTGTTGGTCCAGGGAATCGAACCGGCTACCCTCCGGTCTCAAGACTGGTTCTCTAACTTCCACCCTTGTGACCGGAAAAAAAAAGCTGGTGAAAAAAAGGATAATAAATTAAGTGCTGGCTAGGTTCCAATTCTAATGCACCTTCCAGATATTTTATTCAACTGTGAAAGAAATTAATAATATAAAACATTGACTATCCATTTCTGTAATTGCTCAGAATATTCAGAACACTGTGAATGGCAAGAGAACCGTGTGCATATGGCATGTTAAGCTCGGAACACTGGGTTCAGAATGGGTTTTATTGGTTTATACTGAGGGCATGTTTCGGTGTCACCAATATTCATTTTCTAACTACAGCTTTGTATAAACTTCATCTCTGCTCCTGATTACAGCTCAGACTGGAACAAAGGATTGATTATTATGTGAACCTTTAAGGTTGTGTGAACTCCACAGGGCAGTATAACTCCGGCAGAGTAGGATGGGCTTAATAGGCACACCCACGTTTACAGGTCCTGTTCCAGAAGAGACTCAAACTCACTTGAGTGTCTTTTCTAACTGCAGGCTGGTCTAAACTTCAGCTCTGGTTCTGATTAGCATGTGAACATTTGTGGCTGTTTGAAGTAAACTCCACAGAGCAGAACTGCTCCGGCAGACCCGGGTAGGCTTAATATGTACACCCAGAACTCCCAGTATTAAAACCTCTGCTGCTGGAACTCTGAACTCGTCAGAGATGTGATCAGTCAAAAAGCAGTACAAGAGCTCTCCTCAAGTTAAGTAGACTGCAGGACCACAAGTGCAGCCTGTGGAACAGGGTTCTAGCTGTAGTGGTTTTATTATTAGCTGGGCTAACTGGTCATTTGTAAGCCTCCATTACCTCTTAGAGACATTAGCCTCGCTGCTCCAGTGCTGAGCTAAACGTGCAGCCGTCTGCCAATGGCGTTAGCACCAACAGGTTGACTCATAGAAGGCATCCCTGCTTGCTGAATGTTTACAGTCATGGCTGTTGGGTAACTCTGCGCATGTTGTACAGTCCATCAGTTCTCTCTCCAGGGTTTGTGTAGGTTTCACATGTCCTTCGTGTTGCTGGTGCCGCCTTCTTTTAGCGACTGCAGCCAACCAAAGTTTTATTAAAGATAGACAAAATCATTTTACTAGTACACTGCTATTTGGATTATGTCTTGTTTATTTGTATTCCTAGTTTTATATTCAGATAAGCTGATACAATCAACAAACACACAACTAAACCTTTTCTTTTATAACATAAAATGAAGAAAGACCAGACTGATTGTATAACAGATGCAGGTTACACATTTAATCCTGTTTAATTAACAGCTCTGGATTATGTAATACTCATAAAGTGTTTTCATACAGGCAGTTCAATCGAGGACCCATCACTTTTAGTCTGCAGGTGAACTTTAGGAAGACAGCGTTTAGATGTATAGCAGGTCTCCTAAAAGCTCTGCTCCAGGTGAGGCTCGAACTCACAACCTCGGCATAGCTTCACCTGCACTGCTGTATAAGTACCGCGCGCTGACCGATTGCGCCACTGGAGCACGGGCATATCGCGCGACACACGCGCAGATGGAATGTGGGTGGAGCCGTAGACACATCTAGACATATCTAATCTCTACTGGCTGTTCTGTGTGTACCGATTACTCCCACCCCGAATGAAGACCACCCAGGTGATCTAACAAGGAGCGGAGATGCAGTCTGACTTTAGCTCTAGTAAGAGCGTCACATTTCATCTGCCAGTGAGCGCGCAGTACTGTTAGAGGATTAAAGCGCACCTGCGCTCCAGTGGCGCAATCGGTCAGCGCGCGGTACTTATACAGCAGTGCAGGTGAAGCTATGCCGAGGTTGTGAGTTCGAGCCTCACCTGGAGCACAGATTTTAATGTGTCCTTAATACAAATCAAACCCTGTCGTGTTATTTCCCTTTCGTGAGCTTTCCAAAATCAGAGATGTGATCAGTCACAAAGCGGTACAAGAGCTGTCTCCTCAAGTCAAGGGTTCTAGCTGAAGTGGAAACTAACAAATATATAAACGTGATTCTTGGTCTTAGAATTATCTAGATTTAATTTTTATAAAATGAAATGAACAAAAAACAGACTGATACTACAGCAAATACAGGCTCGAATACCCAACCTCATTTTACACCGACTGCATTATAAATACCGCGTGCGGACCGATGGCGTCAATGTAACGCAAAAGTAAGTCTATGATTGGTTTAGAAATGACTCCACCCACATTCCTTCCACAGGTGTATGCACGACACTGAGTCCGTGTTTAGTTTTTAATAAGATGGTATGAAAGCAGTGCATGGGAAGCAAGCCGAGGGGCTGCTTTCACCAAAGAGAACCTGCAGTAAAAAGCGGTGGGTTTAATACTTACTGGGTGGTCTACATATCAAACCCAATCACTCTGCTGGAGCTGTACTGAACTGTGTTTCAATCTGCTTTAAATAATCACCTAGTAATCAAGACTCGGTTCCGAGCTGAGCTGTAATCACCTAATGACCTTTGAACGTAGCTGTAGTTAGAGCTTCACAATTCATCAGTCAGTGCTCGCATTGCAACTTACACGTGTCGTAAATCGAGGGCCCACCGATTTTAGTCTGCAGGTGAACTTTAGACAGTGTTTAGATGTATAGCAGGTCTCCTAAAATCTGTGCTCCAGGTGAGGCTCGAACTCACAACCTCGGCATGGCTTCACTTGTACTGCTGTATAAGTACCGCGCGCTGACCGATTGCGCCACTGGAGCGTGATGGGAAGGATTGATTGGATTACAATTGACTCCACCCACTTCCCCCCCACATTTCCATTGTAATTACTATACTGAGGGCATGTTTACGTGACGCCAGCGTTTATTTTCTAACTACAGCTTCGTATAAACTTCTGATTAGAATGAAGTGTTGATTGTTATGTGAACGCTTAAAGCTGGGCGAACTCCACAGTGCTCTATAAATCTGGCAGACCGGAATAGGTTTAATCTGTAGACCCACAATTGAAAGTTCTGTTCCAGGTGAGAGTCGAACAAACAACCTCGGCATGACTTCTTTCGTTCTGCTGTATGACCACAACACGCTGGCCGATTCCGGCACTGGAGCTCCAAACGGTCTATCAGTCAGATATTGTTTTGCCAAGCTCCCACTGCAACTTCAAATGAATAATGATGTCATGCTCGTCTCCGCCTAAAAACACAGAACATTAATTTAACACGGTTACAGACTCACTGCTGTTCTGCAGGTGTATTAAAGCTCAGTGTAGCACCAGACCTTCAGCACCTGTTCCAACATCCCTGGAGTAGCTTGATCATTAACAACCTGATAACTAATGAGCGCTTCTTAATCTACTGAATAAGAAGATTAAGGCTTCTCTTGGACCGCGCACAGATCTTACATACCGAGCTTCAGATGAGGCTCAAACTCACAACCTGGTCAGAACTTTACTTTCACTGCTACATAAGTACCTGCTGTACTTTGGCTGACTGCAGTCGATAAAAGAAGGCGGCACCAGCAACATGAAGGACCTGTGAAACCTACACAAACTCTGGAGAGAGAACTGATGGACTGTACAACATGGCTTGAACTCATAACCTCAGCATAGCTTCACTTGCACTGCTGTACTTATGTAGCAGTGAAAGTAAAGTGAAAGCTGACCTACCAGTCCCCTGGAGCTCGCCTCTGAACCCCTCCACACGTGTGTTCTTTAAGAATTCAAAGGCAGTTTGAACTAATTCCACAGATGGGGTGGGCACTTTTCCTATGGTGTGGTCTTAACATGTACACGATTGATTGGTGTTGGGTGTGGCCGTTTATGGTTTGTAGTGTTGGATCTGCTCCGTACCTCACGGACATTTATGTTTAGAGGGGGACTCTTATTCTGACACGTGGGTACTTGTTGCCATAGCAGCGGACCGCAGTTAGCAGTCAGAGAGGATGTATGTTTTAGCTCCTCATTTAAAACTGTTTATTTGTGATATGCATTGGGTTTGGGGTGACTCAGTCGACTAAACAGCGTATTTAAGTTCTTGAGTGTACCTGTATGTGGTTATTTGGAGCGGGAATACCTGTTTATGTGAAGTTATTAAGCTAATATAGCGGGTCCGATGTTGCTCCGCTGGCTAGTGCACTACTGCCTGCGTGTGAGAGTTAGCCGGGGCTTATGTGCGTTACTGTGTTCTTACTCGAGTTTGTGGTTCCCTTTATAGAGCTGTGCTCATTAAGCTCTCTACATGACAGTGACATTCTAGTTGTTTATTGGTTTAGTTAATTATGCATGTAATGATAATTAAAAAGTGCTTATATATATGTACCTGTTCTCGGTGTTATCTGCAGAAACTAATGCTACTGCCAATGCTCTTGCTGTTGTCGCCACTGCTGGTTCTCACTGAGCATGTGCATGCCTGCCTGTAGAGTACTCCTCTGGATGTACTGAATGCTGTGGCTCGTTAGGTCAGTAAAGAATTCAAACCACATCTGATGACTCTGTGCTCTCTGACCGGAGCCCTGTAGCGACCAAGACCAACATTAACCAGTTTGCTGAGAAAATCCTCAACAGTAGGTACTAAATTTAAACGTGACGGACCATGCGAGACACGCGTGAAGCAATTACCAATTAAACCCAGCAGAAGACACAGTACTCACCTGTTCCAAGCTGAGCTCTAATCAGGAACGGAGCTGAAGCTTAAACATAGGTGGAGTTCCACGATTCAGCTGTCAGTCAGTGTCACAGCACTTACACAAGAAACCGTTTGTATGAGAGCTCTAGTGGCGCAACCGGTCAGCGTGCGGTGCTTTTACAGCAGTGCCAGTGAAGCTATGCTGCGGTTGTGAGTTCAAGCCTCACCTAGAGCAGAGAGTTTATTGTATTTGTGGTGTGTTAACATTATCAGGTTTGACCTATAGAAGGCGTCCCTGGTTGCTGAATTTCCACAGTCATGGCTGTTGGGTAACTCTGCGCATGTTGTACAGTTCTCTCTGCAGGGTTTGTGTAGGTTTCACAGGTCCTTCATGTTGCTGGTGCCGCCTTCTTTTATCGACTGCAGTCAGCCAAAGTTTTATTAAATATAGACAAAATCATTTTACTAGTATACTGCTATTTTGGATTATGTCTTGTTTATTTGTATTCCTAGTTTTATTTTCAGATAAGCTGATACAATCAACAAACACACAACTAAACATGTTTTTATAAAATGAAATGAAGAAAGACCAGACTGATTGTAGAACAGATGCAGGTTACACATTTAATCCTGCTGAATTAACAGCTCTGGATTATGTAATACTAACAAAGTGTTTTCATACAGGCAGTTCAATCGAGGACCCACCACTTTAATCTGCAGGTGAACTTTAGGAAGACAGCGTTTAGATGTATAGCAGGTCTCCTAAAAGCTCTGCTCCAGGTGAGGCTCAAACTCATAACCTCGGCATAGCTTCACCTGCACTGCTGTATAAGTACCGCGCGCTGACCGATTGCGCCACTGGAGCACGGGCGTAGCGCACGCGAGACGCGCAGATGGAATGTGGGTGGAGCCGTAGACGTATCTAGACATATCTAAACCAATCAAACTCTTCTCTGTTAGTTGTGAGCTCGAGGCATCGATTTTAATCTCTACTGGCTGGTCTGTGTGTACCGATTACTCCCACCCCGAATGAAGACCACCCAGGTGATCCAACAAGGAGCGAAGATGCAGTCTGAGCTTAGCTCTAGTAAGAGCTTCACATTTCATCTGCCAGTGAGCGCGCAGTACTGTTAGAGGATCAAAGTGCACGTGCGCTCCAGTGGCGCAATCGGTCAGCGCGCGGTACTTATACAGCAGTACAAGTGAAGCTATGCCGAGGTTGTGAGTTCGAGCCTCACCTGGAGCAGAAATTTTAATGTGTCCTTAGTACAGATCAAACCCTGTCGTGTTATTGAGCTTTCCAAAATCAGAGATATGATCAGTCACAAAGCAGTACAAGAGCTGTCTCCTCAAGTCAAGTAGATTGCAGGACCAGAAGTGCAGCCTGTGGAACAGGGTTCTGTACTGAACTGTGTTTCAAACTGCTTTAAATAATCACCTAGTAATCAAGACTGACCTGAGCTGTAATCACCTAATGACCTTTGAACGTAGTTGTAGTTAGAGCTTCACAAATCATCAGTCAGTGCGCGGTGAGTGTAAAGCATCGCAACTTACACGTGTCGTAAATCGCTTTTTATCTGCAGCTTAAGATGTATAGCAGGTCTCCTAAAATCTCTGCTCCAGGTGAGGCTCGAACTCACAACCTCGGCATAGCTTCACCTGCACTGCTGTATAAGTACCGCGCGCTGACCGATTGCGCCACTGGAGCGTGACGGAATGGTTTGATTGGATTACAATTGACTCCGCCCACTTTCCCTCCACATTTCCATTGCAATTACTATACTGAGGGCATGTTTACGTGACGCCAACGTCAACGAGCCGATTCCGGCACTGGAGCTCCAAACGGTCTATCAGTCAGATATTGTTTTGCCAAGCTCTCACTGCAACTTCAAATGAATAGTGATGTCATGCTTGTCACCACCTATATATTCAGAATTCTTTGCTTATGTCATTTACAGCTTAGATAAGGGATAAGTTTGATTGGCATACACAAAACACCCAGTAGGGATCCCAGTGGAGCTTCACTGTAACATGCCGGAAACTCCTACACTCATTCATCGACCCATATTCCCTTCTACCATGTATACATAATACGCCATAGAGCGCCGCTAAGGTCTATATGTTGGTGGGGTCTATATGGAGATGCTACAGAGCTAATTAACTGATCTTACTAAAAGTGCTGTCACCTGTACAGTGTTTAGACTTTCTCAAAGGAAGTGACTGTCTCATGCTCAAATCCTAATCCAATGTATTCATAATTATGGATTATAAACTTGGATGATGGGTTTGCATTTGTTGTTGTGTGCTTTCAAGCTCTGTATTCAAAAGCCAGTGGCACAGCCCTAGATCCGGGGTATATACAAAAGAACAAAGCAATCAACTACAGAGAAATAGATGGGCTATGCTATACCCCGTAACATTTGTGTTTATGAAACTCATTCAAACCACATAACCGCTGCTCAGAGAAAGGCTTTGACCAATGACACAGGTTTCCAATCTGAATGCACAATCCAGACGATTACTCCAATTTCCAAGGTAGCTAATCATACAGAACATTTACTATGCATGTCTGTAGTAGCTCCGAACCTTCAGAGCACTGTGAAAGCTACGAGATCCACGCACACACACGGACAGGCTTCTCTTGGACCGCGCACAGATCTTACACACCGAGACTTTGCTTCAGATGAGGCTCAAACTCACAGCCTGGTCAGAACTTTACTTTCACTGCTACAGCAGGCTGACCGAGCGGGCTCCTGGAGCTCCCCTCTGAACCCCTCCACACGTGTGCTCTTTAAGAATTCAAAGGCAGTTTGAACTAATTCCATAGCTGGGGTGGGCACTTTTCCTATGGTGTGGTCTTCACCTGTACACAAGGAACCCAGCAAGGATTAAAATCTTTGCTGGGTTCGAACTCGAACTCACAACCTCGGCATGGCTTCACCTGTACTGCTGTATAAGTACCGCGCGCTGACCGATTGCGCCACTAGAGCACGGCTGCAATGCTTTGATCGACCCTCATTCACTCAACACCCGTTTTCTCATCAGGACCCTGAGCGTGTGTTTAGTCGTTTCAAAGTTTCTTCTCCAGAAGGATCTCCAACCCACAAAATCAGCGTGGCTTCATTTACACTGCTTGATAAGTACCGCGCATGAATTCTGTGGTTTCTGTCATCCATTATGTATTACAAATGTCCACCAGAGGGCCTCGTATGGCTATTTTTGGAGGAATAGGCAGTCGGTGTCTATGTTCATGTCTGAATTTAGACACTTCCATCTGTTCATGTTTTTGTCTTGAAAGGCAAAATCAGAAGTCATTTTCTTCCTTTATTGTTTATTTTTAACATTTTCACATTGATAAAAAACATTCCTGAAATCTTTATGCACATAAAATGTTATTCACAAAGTAGTGTAATTAAATTCAGTGTGTTTAGGCCTGGTTTAATTCAGTGTAATTAAACCAGGCCTAAAACAGGCACAGGAAAATCATTCAGTGTAATTAGCAATATGATACAAAAACAGAAATGAGGGTTATGCTGTAAATCCAGACTTGTCTGGGGTCATTAGTTTAGCATCCTTTTAGTTCTGTTACATATCATGACTGGTATCTCTCAGTTTAGAATCAGAATGTTTCACCATTTTATCACAGGTTCTTTGTGTTTGCTGTACAACACAGGTGCAACAGAGAAATGAGTTTCTGAGGATGCATTCCTAGGGCTGTCTTTCTTGGATAAATTAGTAAGTGGGTAATTTGTTGATTACTTGGAGTATGATGATTGATGAGTCGTGTTTTAAAAGGAGACTAAACAGCCAAACAGTAAAAATGGAACTAACTAAGCAACAACCAAATTATATATATATATATATATATATATATATATATATATATATATATATATATATATATATATATATATATATGATGCAAATGTAATTAATTACAGCGTAATTTATTGACGCTTCTTTTTTTCTTTCCAAACTGGGGCTTTGATGTCTAGCCATTTTACTATGCAAAATCACCAGTGAACCTACAAGTACTATAATTACTGCTGTCCAGAAAATATATATCCACTTTTAAGATTTAAATCCCTTATTAGTCCCACAGTGGGGAAATTTAGTCTCCGCATTTAACCCATCCATGAAGTGAAACACCACAAGCACACTCACTAGTGAACACACTAGGGGGCACTGAGCACACATACCCAGAGCGGTGGGCAGCCCTATCCATGGCGCCCAGGGAGCAGTTAAGTACCTTGCTCAAGGGCACCTCAGTCGTTACCGTAGGCTCAGGGAATCTAACCGGCGACCCTCCGGTTACAAGGCTGGTTCCCTAACCTCCAGCCCATTGCTACCCCATTTGAGCACAGCGGATGTCAATTCAACATTAACATAGCATTAGTATTGTCTCCACCAAATTCAGGTGCTGAAACTGACATAGCAACACTGTCTTGTAAACAGCTCCATATTATATAATAGTAACAAAGTGCTTTCATTCAGACAATGCAATCGAGGACCCACGCCCTAGCTTTGGGAATGCTGCTTTTGGATGTATAGCAAATATCCTAAAGTTCTTGCTCCAGGTGAGGCTCGAACTCACAACCTCGGCATGGCTTCACTTGTACTGCTGTATAAGTACCGCGCACTGACCGATTGCGCCACTGGAACACATGCAACCTTCTTATAATTAATCCACATTCCCTCCACACCTGCATTCTTATTAGGACGCTGTGTGCATATTTAGGTGTTGTAAAGTTTCTTCTTCAGGTGAAACCTATGCCTAATCCTTACCGTAACCTTAACCTCAACTCCAAACCTAACCCTAACCTTAATCTCATCCCAAAACCTAGTTCCAACCTTCACCCTGGTTCTAAACCCAAACCTAACCTAAACCTAATTTGTATCACTAACTCCCACCTTCACCCTAATCCTAACCCTAAATTTAGTTTTAGCCCAAAACCTAATCTTAAACTCCACCCTGGTCTGAAACCTACTTCAGCACAAAATTTTATGCTAACCCTGACCCTGATCCTAATCCTAACCCTAACCTTAACCTTAGACCAAAACATAATCCTAACTTTATCTCCAGTCCTAATCTTAACTCTACTACTAACCTCAGCCCAAAACCTAATCCTAACTCTCAGCCTGGCCCTAATTCTAGCCCTTAACATTAACCTCAACTCAGATTTTCATTCTAACCCTCACTATGGTCATACTGCAAACCCTAAACCTAACCTTAAACCAAAATCAAATTCAAAACCTAAACTTAACCTCAATCTAAAATCTAATACTAACTCCACACCTTTGTTCCTAATCCTAGCCCTAACCTCAACCCAAAATCCCAACCTTAACCCAGACCTAATCTTAACCCTAAATTTAAACATAATCCAACATTTAATTCTAACCATTATATTCACCATAAACCCAATTTTATCCCTCACCCCAATCCTAATCACATTCCTAACCTTAACCTCACTCCCAAACCTAATCCTGTCTTTAACCCTGGTCCTTATAATATTTCTAACCTTAACCTCACCCCCAAACCTAATCTAGTTAAACTCTAGGTACAGGTTGGTCTCAGTAGCATGTCTATAACAGTTGAGGATATTAAGATGATATTGTTATACCTGTGTTATACCTGTTAAGTGCTGAGCAGCATCTCAGGTAAACATCTACAGATATGAATTTGGACCCTCCATGTAAAAACTGAACATCACTGTTGATTAAAAGTCTCTTGTTAATCAACTGAACGCACTCAGATGCTTCACTGTTGCCACATCATGGCTATGTTGGTGATATGCTACTGAGATTCTGTGTTTCTCTCATCCAGAAAGCACCACAGTAGCCAAACAGGCATCTATTTATTTGGCTACAGTTAAGACTTTTAAAGAAGCTGAGTGCGTCCTCAGTCTCTTGTTTAGCTGCTATGGATCTGAGAGATGGCGGCAAACACAGATAGCAGGCTAGCTAAACAGTTTCGATGATCCCTATAAAATACGAATGTCTGTAAATCCTTATGATCCATAATTAGTATAAAACACTGACATAACTTGACGAGTAGTGAACTGTCCATTGACTATGTTAATTTCACTCACTATAGAATCGAGCACGGAGCATTAATTTAGCAATGTTAACAATAATATGTGTAACTGGCTACTTATCCAGTAAACCAGCACATCTGACTATGAAAACACACTGCTAAACAAAGAGACCAAAAGACTAACTAACTTCTGTATCATCGGTCCTACCAAGAAAATCAACAATCCAGTCTCATTATCGGACATGTGTCCACTGTAAAAAGGGGCATATAAGCACGTAACTGCAAATCAGAAACCGGAATGACTTGATTGAAAACACTAAAGCACATTATTAAAATAAGGTTAAAACAGGTTCATTATGAAATGTACAGGGGTTGGACAATGACACTGAAACACCTGGTTTTAGACCACAATCATTTATTAGTATGGTGTAGGGCCTCCTTTTGCGGCCAATACAGCGTCAGTTGACATATACAAGTCCTGCACAGTGGTCAGAGGGATTTTAAGCCATTCTTCTTGCAGGATAGTGGCCAGGTCACTACGTGATGCTGGTGGAGGTTCGTCCTTCTTGGTGGTACGCTGACATTACCCTGGATACCGTGGCTCTTGATACATCACAAAGACTTGCTGTCTTGGTCACAGATGCGCCAGCAAGACGTGCACCAACTATTTGTCCTCTTTTGAACTCTGGTATGTCACCCATAATGTTGTGTGCATTGCAATATTTTGAGCAGAACTGTGCTCTTACCTGCTAACTGAACCTTCACACTCTGCTCTTACTGGTGCAATGTGCAATTAATGAAGATTGGCCACCAGGCTGGTCCAATTTAGCCATGAGACCTCCCACACTAAAATGACAGGTGTTTCAGTTTCATTGTCCAACCCCTGTAGGTATTTGTTTTGTTAAGGGCAAGTATTCCAGCACTATTCAGAAACACCAACAAACATTCAAAGGGTACAGTACTGTTCGGACCATCCCTAATCTGGAAGGCATATTTTAATCACTGATATTTTTTTTAAATAGTGTAAATCAGATTAGCTGATTAATCGTGACAGCCCTATCTTTTTACAGGTCATGGTAAGTTCCCTATGCATTAGTTCAGTATGTATGTCACCTTCTGAAAAAACTGAATTCAGTCACGTCCGAGCTCTGTGGTGGTGGTTCTCTATCTTGGAACTGGAGGCCCCACAACTCTGCCCATATTAGTGTTACCGCTTTAATATGCCCACTTCAACTCCCACAGATAATCTTTAACTGAAAGTTTCATATTTCCTTAGTCTAGATGCTGAGGTTCATTTTAATTTTCTGTCTGTGTCTGTTTTATCATGCTCCTTCTGAACCAACCAATCAGAGCAAAGCTCATCACAATATTAGGCATACCATGTAAGGCAAAATAGGTTGTTTCATTCTAAGGCTGAATTAAAGTGTGTTAATTGGGCATGTAAAAGCACATCTGGCCATTTCTCACCCCAAACAATGTCATATACCTACTATATAGACTTCTACTATAGATAAATTAAAATGCCCTCTATGGGCCCTTAAAAGATCTACACTTCCTGTCAACTTATGTACTGTACTTCATATTGCGTGTCATGGTAAGATCTGTATGTATGTCACCTTCTGACCAACTGAATTCAGTCACTTCTGAGCTCTATGGTAGTTGTTCTCCATCTTGGTCCTGGAGGCCCCACAGCTCTGCACATTTTAGTGTTCTCCCTGCTCTAACATGAGCACTTCAGCTCTGGAAGGGCTGGTTAATAAGCAGTTAGCTGGATCAGACACGTTAGAGTAGGATAACAATAAATTGTGCAGGACAGGGATCCTCCAGTACCCTGAGAACTACCGCACTGTTGGACTCAGTGGTCGGTTTTATCTGGATCTAGTGGTTCTGTGTGATCAGAACTGGTCATGTCTTGCTTATCCAAGTCCTGGATATTCATCATAGTCAGATCTCCCAGTTCCACATCGCTGCAGACAGCCGGAGAGGCTGTGTCCGCCACAAAGTCCCCCACGTCCTCCTCAGGCCTGAGCCCAATGTTGTCAGGAATGATCTCCACCTCAATGTCCGAGGAATCCTCGCTCTCCTTGAACCACACGGTTTTGTGTCTGCTCTGTTTCCTCCTCTCTTTAGTCAGAATGGATTTGACTTGGTCTTTAGCTCCCCGGGATTTGGAATGGCCAACCGGGCTACTGCGGTGCACATGGTTTGTGTGAACTCTCATGCCACATAAGTTGCAGTGTCTTTGCCTCTCGCGGGGCATCACTCTCACTCTTCCTGTCTGAGCAGCTTCCAACTTCCGTTCTCTCTTTTCCGCCCTTCTGTTGCCTGACCTGCCCATGTCGCCTTCGTTCAGGAAGCCGTCGTTGGTGAACTGCAGGCTGTCTCTTGGCCTTAGCCTGTTCGTGGCCCGGTTAAACTGCAAGCATGGACCTAAACACTGAAGGGGGGCATAAGATCAATCCCACTTTTTGTTAAGCGAACTGGACATCGGTAACATCATGCACTATTTCTTGGACCTTAAGAGGATCTCGTTCTGATGCTATTGTCTCTGACACTGTGAATAATATGAGCATTCAGAGCCAGACTCACAGAGCTTTGATGAGAAGTTGCTGACCTCAGATAACTTGAGTGTATCGGGGTTCTCTTTCTTCAGACGGGAGATGAGGTACCCAATCACAATGAGGCAGAGCACCAGCAAAGCGGCCATTACAAAGCCCAGCAAAGCCATATCTCCAGCACGGTATCCCTCTATGGGCGACTGGACTCCCACAGCTGCGATGGAGAACATGGAAATAGACGATGAAATACATTAACAGGAAAAACTCAGTTTAATGGTTCAGCCTGAAATCAAATTTACACACTTGTCACCTTACACTCTCAAGGAAGGTCCTTAGAGCCACAGTCACCCTAGACATTTGCAGCACAGTGAGACCACGTATTAAAAAAACGACTCTTTAATTTTGTGCAGCTCTCTGATCAGTTGCAAATAAAGATATTGATAACTGGCACTAGTTTGTGGCGTTGGGAATCGCTTTTTGTTAGTTAAAGGGTTAATATTGCAGTTGGCAAGCTAGCTAACTCCCCTATCTCAAACAGTAGAATCACAGTAGTACAGGTAATACAGTCTTCCAGCTGACTGTGTATCATGTAATCTCACTTTCTCACGTCTATTTATCACCAGCAAGGAAGAAAGTTTATAAGGTTAGTGTTTAGACACTGGTCACGTTAGCATTTCCTTCATTCTGGATCTTTGGTGCCGCTATAAAAAGGGCCTCACCTTTAGAGGTCAAAACAGCCAAAGCAGTAGCACAAAGTTGCACAATGCAGGGGTTTCTAAGGGGTTCTGGACTCTCTAATTCCCCCACTAGACCCCCTGGATGTCTTAAATGAAACAATTGAAGGTGATGCTAAAAAATGAAGTTATTTGATGTTCAGCTGTCAGAAATAGATGCTCACATACATATTCAGGGAAAGGTCACTGTCATTGTTTAGTTGGTAAGCTTCTGTCTTTGGTGTTCTTAGCTAACTAGAAATGAAGCACTGGTCTACACTGTAACAAACTGGTTCACTCAGTTGGTCCTTCATAGCCTAGCCACTGTAACTATGTCTGAGGGACAGATATCTGTATATCATATCTGTAGATAGATAGACAGACAGACATACAGACAGATAGACAGATAGATAGATAGATAGATAGATAGATAGATAGATAGATAGATAGATAGATAGATAGATAGATAGATAGATAGATCAGCATATCTGAATACTTGCCAAATTTCCCAATGGGCGAGACTTAGTCTCTAACACCAGTACCCGCTACCACCAGGTTGGCCTGGCTAACTATGCCTGTCCTTGGGCGAGAATATGATTAATCTTGTAAGTCGCTCTGGATAAGAGGGTCAGCTAAATGCCATAAATGTAAAGAAACATGGGCGGTTAATGGCACACTAAGAAGACCTGTTTTTGATTTTATGATTTTGTTCATGTAATTGCAATGTAATTCTCACAGGACAGTGTGTACAATATTAAAACATTTATGTACCATATTCACTGCAATTCATTTAAGGTACCCAAATGTATCCTTGAGGGAGCATTTACATTTTTGTAGTTTTGGGGACAGTGCTCCTTAAATGTTGTTGATAAGTCAAGACATGTTTGGAGTTTCTTTAGCTTTACACTCAAGCTAACCTGGCACACAAATGGTCTAGATATAAAGGCTATATTCACCCATAAGCAATGTGCATACCTTAATCTTCACACCTATCATGCCTCCGGCTTCTCCATTTTCACATGCTTCCCCTCCGTACTAAAACTGGTCTGTTTTTGTACTTTTATTGTTTGGATTGTCTTTAGTCTCACCCCTAAGCCTAGTTAGTTCTCTGGCTAGTTGGTTTTCTCACAACTTTTCTGGATTGTCCTCTTGGAAATAAACATCAATCCTTCCCTGTTTGCCATCTGCGGGTGTCTGGTTTGTTTGCCCAGCATTACAGCACCCTTGCTTCAAATTTCTTTCTCAAATAGAAGTCCTCAAAAAGACTTTCTGATGAGCTTCCTCATACAGTGTGAATGCTGTTGTATGTTAATGTGGACAGGAGTGCAGACAGAATCCGGGCTTTTTGGATGGCCTGACACTGTACTTTACATGTTCATCTTTATAAATCATAAATCATACGTAGTCAGTATCTACATAAAAAACTACTCAACCATGTAGTTTGAAACAAACTTGTGATGATGACGGTATTCAGTTTACATGATGGCTATAACCCACATCAGCCTCACAGTGCAAAACTAAAAGAAAGCAAACCTCAGACAGCAGACATGCATTTGCAGATCAACTATATTAGATATAAAGAGTAAAATGTGTAAATTTGATATCTGGCTGAATCACTATTGTAAATACAGTCACAAAGCAGTAACAACACTTCTGAAATTAAAACTCACGTGGTAAAACCAGCACTGACAAAGCTGCTGTCCCTGATTCACCAGTAGATACATCAACAGCCCGAACCTAAAACAACCAAAAAGCTTTTCAGATTACGATCATGGAATGATTACACATACTGTTCTCTTGGGAAAACTATATATACACTCATCATCACAAGAATCACTGCATCCAGAAGGAAGTGTGGGATTGCAGTGCTGTTGGGAAGAAAGATAAAGGTTACCAGGAACAATAACTGATGACAAATTTATACTGATATGGGTAATATTTATTAAGCTACACACACAGAAGTAGAGTCTCTCAGTGTGGTGCTGGCCCGCCATGCTTGCTAATGCAATGTGCCAGACATCTCAGCATGGAGTTGTAGAGGTTCCTAATGGTGTCCTGCAATAATCCATACCATGCCGCTTGAATACTTTCAACCAGTTCCTGCAGATTGTGTGGTAGGGGTGGAGGTGGAGTTACACCGGGCCTTCTGGAAGTATGACGTGTGACAACAAACCGTTCATCTTGGTGGTGACCACATTGACTCCACACACAGATTTGATGGTCGTCCCCACCAAGATGAAAGTGGGACTCATCCCTTAAGATGGCTCGTTGTCATTCTGAGTAACTCTATGATAGTCTGGGACAACACCATTGCAGTCTTTGGCAAAATTGATGTGGTGTTAAGGGCAGTCATTGTGACGCTCCATGTGCATGTAGGTCTGCGTAGTCCGGTCATCTTCCAATGATGCTGGCACTAACAGGATGACTCATATAGGCCGTCACTGCTTTTTCAATGATTGTGAGTGTTGGGTAAGTCAGATATAGTAATAATGGCTGTCCTAGCTTATGTCACATCAACGGCTGAGCATGAAAGTTGAATCATTCGTATGTCTCACAATGTCAAACGTACCCACCAAGTTTCATTCCTGTTTGTTGATTCCTTCTGGGTGCAGCTATATTTTTAATGGTATGTCTATGTTTAGATTTTAGATGCAGTGGGCCTTGTACTTGCCTGCAAAGCAAAGGAGTCGGTCCGAACAGCTTTTTTCAAAAGCACAAACCCGTCTGTGGTTATGTTGACATAACTGCTGTACTGTACTTCATATCTTATGTCCGGATTTATTCCCTGTCAACACAAATACGTTATTCAAATATGTAAAATTGCATCTCATTGCTCCAACGGTTTGATGCTGTTTAAATGGTGCAATATTGCAACCTACATTTGCAAAGTCATCATCCCTGGCTCTGACTCTAAAGGGTCTGTTTGAAGTCCTGTCTCGGAGCACCATGTTCTCAGGGCCCGAGTTGGTGTAAACATATGCCTCGTATCGCTCCCTCTCGAATTTCGGTGGGTTCTTGCTCTTTTTCATCACCTCAATGTTGACTGAGGTGGAGGCAAACTGGTCTCTGTTGGACACCTGTGAAGCCTGATTCACCCGACAGTGAATTAATAGAATATTTAAAAAGAGGAATTCCACAGATTTCTCAGCTTTTCTGCATAGATCAACCGTTAGGATATAAGCAAAGTCATTCTGAGTGGTTTGATTTGAAATGCCATTGTAATAGGAACAAGTTCATGGACACTTAAAAGTACACTTGACCATCATGCCAATATGAGCCTCATGGACATCCCATTCCAAAACCATGTTCATCAACAGAGAGCTGGCCTCTTTTGCTTCTATGATAGCCTCCACTCCTCTGGGACATGCAAATGTGTTTGTGCCCATTCAGTCATAAGAGCATCTGTTGGACCAGAAGGCCTGGCTTACAATTCGCATTCAAATGCGTCCCAAATATAGGACGAGGTCAAGGATCTGTCCAGACCACTGGAGACCTCTTTTCCATCTAACTACTGTTGGTTTGTGTCACGCTTACGGGTTTTCCCTGCTCCCGTGCTTCTCCGGACTCAACTTCCCAGAGGGCAACGCTCGATGATGCCACGCCCGCGTCCAATCCGCTTTGCTCTCCATCACCGGAGTTTTAGCAGACAGCTGAACCTAATTTACGCCCTCCATTTATACCTCTCCATGCCGCTTCAGCTTTTGCGAAGCTTTGCCAACGTAGTTAGCAATCCTGAACATTCTTTCTTTGTGTTATCTCTTTCCTGGTTCTTGATCTCTTTTCTGTTATCGACTACCCTTTCGCCTTTTCCTCCTAACTTGATTGCCTACGCTGATTGTTTCTTTTGGTTCCGACTTTGCCTGCCTCAACTACGTCTTCTAGCCCTACCCCTGTTGCTGTATCTGCATTGCTGCTTTGTTTGTTCACTTCCCTGTTCAATAAACATTCTGCCTTGACTTTTAACTCTGCAAGCGTCGACATGGAGTCTTTTGCCCTGACAGTTTTCTTGGTTTGTGTGGTCTGCCACTTGTTGGCTAAGCTGTAGTTACACTTAGATCTTCATAATCCACAGTAAAAGCACTTACAGTTGACTGGGGCAGATTTAGCAGGGCAGGAATTTCACAAACTCATTGATGGCAAAGGTGACATCCTGTGACAATGTCATGTTTAAAGTCACTGGGGTCTTTGGAATTGCACTGTAAATGTTTGTCAGTAATGGTTTTGTAGCTATGAGCTTGATTTTATATGACTGTTGGTAATGGGTATGACTAAAATCATCGGAACTCAATCATTAGTGTGTCCACATACTTTTGGCCATTCAGCGTACTTAACAGACAGCTATTTAAGGTCATTGTAAAACAGTACCAAAAACACTTTACCAGTTCTTCACACTTTCAGTGTTGCATGTAAAACTTCAGAAGATGTGAATAGGTTCACTGATCACTTTTGATCGTACACAAAAGGCCCATAATTGTGTATTGTTTATTATGTATTTCACATCAAACCACTCTAAATGACTTTAAAATGACTCTAAGTGAAAAAGAAAAATAATTTACAAACTTTAGAAAAGTTCAGTTTAGTGAAATTAGGTAATAATCTAATAAATAATCTAATAATATTTGATTAGAAGATTTATTAGATTTAAGCCTTTAATAGGCAACAGTCAGCAACCACAAAGTAGGTTTAAGTATCTTAATATTAAGGATTAAATTAAAAACCTGCTGCTTACCAAAACTGTGAGGGAGATCGGGCCTGCAATATCAGCTGGTTTTAACATGGTTATGTTTCCAGTGATTTCATCTATTTGGAATATACTGTCTTCGTTTCCTAGATGAGACCAGCCAGTAAACACAATCATCTCATATACAGATCTATTAAATCCACCTAAATTTTAAATATTATGAAAAAAACGTTACCTCGGACAATTTTGTAACTTATCTCCTCATTTCTGCTTCTGTCACCATCTCTGGCATAGATAGGGCCTGGCTGTAACTGTAAGGGTCCATCCTGAGAATCAAATGCGATTCTGCTTCACATCTTGCTGTTATAAGAATCATGTATTTAAGACGTTCCCAAGTAAAATGTGTACAAAGTCCAACTTTGCCATCATCACTTACCTGTCTTTCTGTTAGATTGACTCTTCCCTTATACCCAGCACTTAGGCAGATCTTGGCAGTACCGAGAGTGGTCCTCACACATGGCTGGAACCAGGGCGGCCGGTTGTCTATGTCTTTTATATTGACTTTTACAGTTGTGGTAGCTGTGAAGGAGAGCTGGTCTGTTGGTGGAGGTGATGGAGTGTCCTGTCACATTGAAGACCTCTATATGAGTGATTTGGTCATATTGTCTGTAGGCTGCCCATGCCTACTATCCTCAGTTGTTATGTGGCTATAAACTGTGCTTACCTGTACGTATAAAGTCAGTGTCACCTGCTGGACAACATCGTAATCCAAAGTCTTGTTCACGAGGATGTTCGGTTTGTATGTACTCTCCAGTCTGAAGTACATGTTCTGTAGATAGGAAAATCAGAGCCGAATCAGAACAACAGAGTTAAAGTGAAAATCTAGGCTTATTACAGGGAAATGGGAAAAACTTCCATTTCTTTTCAAAGGTGGTGATGGGAACCAGGGGTTGTATGATGCCATTCACATCTCAAAACGTTGCTATTAACTGTCCTACATGACAAGTGAGTCTACATGTGTCTTTTGAGTTTTTGTATGTTACTTGGTAATAATGGTAAAATCCAGTCAAGTCAGCATTATTTATTTCTATAGCTTTTTTTTTTACAACAGATTTCACAAAATCAGACTCCAAACCACCAGCCAGAGGCAACAGCGGCAAGGAAAAACTCCCTAAGAGCAAAAGGAAGAACCCTTGAGAGGGACCAAGACTCAATAGGAGAACCCATCCTTCTCAGCACAACCCCGGATAGCAAAACAAACACAAAGAGGGATCAGAAGGATTTACAGTTATATGCAATATAGACTAGAGTAACTGTTATTAACTAAAAGAAGTGTTAGGTGTTTTGTCAGGCCAAAAAAGAGAGGTGTGATTAGTGGTACAAATATTGGTATAACTATATCTATAACTATATATACATACAGGGGTTGGACAATGAAACTGAAACACCTGGTTTTAGACCACCATCATTTATTAGTATGGTGTAGGGCCTCTTTTTGCGGCCAATACAGCGTCAGTTGGTCTTGGGAATGACATATACTGCGTCCTGCACAGTGGTCAGAGGGAGTTTAAGCCATTCTTCTTGCAGGATAGTGGCCAGGTCACTACGTGATGCTGGTGGAGGTTCGTCCTTCTTGGTGGTATGCTGGCATTACCCTGGATACCGTGGCTCTTGATACATCACAAAGACTTGCTGTCTCGGTCACAGATGCGCCAGCAAGACGTGCACCAACAGTTTGTCCTCTTTTGAACTCTGGTATGTCACCCATAATGTTGTGTGCATTGCAGTATTTTGAGCAGAACTGTGCTCTTACCTGCTAATTGAACCTTCACACTCTGCTCTTACTGGTGCAATGTGCAATTAATGAAGATTGGCCACCAGGCTGGTCCAATTTAGCCATGAGACCTCCCACACTAAAATGACAGGTGTTTCAGTTTCATTGCCCAACCCCTGTACATATAACATATATACAAAACCAGACCAAACTCTCTATATATGAACACGGACCCTTTAACATTATGATAGGCCCAAATTTGGACAAATTTTGATTGGCTGGCCCTTTTTTGAGCCTCATTTAAGAAGCAGTCCAACCTGAAACACTCTAAAATGCTTAAGGCTAAAAAGGTAGATACTGTATGTGAAAGGTTGTAGTGACATTACAGAAACCGTGAATTCAACACAAGGCAGCTCAGTGTCCTTACATGAATGCTAAAGATGCCAAAATGTTTTTGAGGATTTGTATTTAAGAGCATTGTTATGAACTGTTTAGTGTTTGTTCCATAAATTTGAGACTGGTTACCTACCACAGTTGGCTCCATGGAGTAATACAACACTCCTGAGTCATCGTCTTTGGCTTCAATCAGGCCAACGCTTGTATTAACAGGTGTAAGCTGTGTGAGAAGCATAAAGTTCTATCAGTATATATACAATAAAAAAATCACCTCCCAGAACACGTGTGTGTGTATGTGTTGTTCAGTGAGAGGGTAATTACAGTTGTGGGTGGCTTACATAAGCACAACATGTTCTCACCTCGTTAACATCTAGCTCGTATTCACTCTGTGCAAATGAAGGAGGGTTGTCATTGATGTTCTCCACTTGAACGAGCACAGTCAAAGTGACCTGGGGACAGAAAATCAGAAGGACTAGCTAAAGTCTAATTCAACATACGCAGATACAGCAATGGCCATGAATCAGACAGAAGCAATTAGCTTCCAACCCGGCCTGAAATAGAACGTCAAGCTTTTCAGAAATTCATTAGCATATTGTTAATTTCACTAGAAGTGTGACTAATGCTGAGCGTGCGAGACACTTACACTTTTAAAGCCTGGTTTATTGCAGCGGACCTGAACTGCGAGCTCCTCGGGATTCAACAGTTTCTGAAAAAGGAAATATGTGTATTAACACCATGTGTACCAGCACCTGCTTCAGGCCTGCTGTGAAATTATTCAGCGCTAAATGTTTCGCGTTAATCTGAAGTCTTCTGATCCAAAGAAGAGTCAGTGCTTGTAAGTGTGGAAGGAACAAGCTTTTTCCCCTAGCAGTTTGATCACAGCAGTGAATGCAATACCATGAGACTTGCAGAGTTCTTTAAATGTCAGATGTTCCCTAAATTCACAATCTTGTCTTCTACAGCAATATGACAGAAATAAAGAAATGTATATGGTACACGGAAAATGCTTTTAATGAAACTTAATAAAGCCCCAAGGGTTATTTTTCAAAATGCCATAATGGTATCAGTGGGTAGCAGTATTCTTGTGTAAATACACAATAAACAATACACAGTGTAAATTGTGTGTTGTGTTGCACTTTAATGACCTTTTCTCCTCTATAGGAATGAGCACTGGGCTGGGGTTGCCAGGTAATGCTTTACTTGCTCTATGTCTGTGTATTAATCTCTAGGTACCAGCACTGGCCCCTGTTCGGGCAGTGTCTGAGCTCGTGGTGAGTTCTAGGCTCTAAACTTTCTTTACTAGCTGGAATATTATCCATTGGAACACTAAGCACTGTTGTAAGTCGCTCTGGATAAGAGCCTCTGCTAAATGCCTTAAATGTAAATGTATTCTCAGAAGGAATCCTCAGAGTATGATGGACTGGAAGGTTTTTCAGTGTTATTTTATTGGTATAACCTTTTCAATTTTTGAAACACCCAACAGAACGTGATCCAATCAGTTTTTGCCCCATGTGTATCTCGGGCGGTACAGTCAGGTAAGCTCTGCCATTGGTTAGGAGCTGACTGTGTCTACTTGTCTCGTTGGGTCTAGTCTCGCTGGTTTTCTCTGTTTCTGTCTCTGTTTCTCTTCTGTTACCTCCATGTGTATTTTGTTGTCCTGTGCCATGTGCTTCTGCTTGTTTTGGTTTATCCTCCTGAGATCCGGACTTGCTTGGTGTGCAATTTTAATTTCTCCTAGCTGTTTGTGGTTAGTAGGACCTAACAAGTGTAATAATTAAACGTTGTCTTTGTACAGGAAGTTGTTTTGGCAAAAAACAGTGTCGTCATATGAGGCCAAAGGGTCAACATTTCAAAAAGCATCATGGTGCAGAGAGGCAGAAATGTAATGTCCTCATATGAGGATGCTGGGGTCTCAGGAGGTTAAAGCTCCTCCTGTCTCCGGCCTCGCGTCATGCCCTGCACCTGACCCTAATTTGTGACTCCGCCCATTCCCAGGTGTTCCTTGTTGGTCGTTGTGTATTTACACTCCTAGTTGTTCTCTTTGTTTTTGCTTGGTGCTTTGTTTCTCGGTTGGTTGTGTTGTTACTCTGTGTGTTCTAGGTATTCCTTGTTCCTTGTTATTTTGTTACGTTTGTGGATTGCTTTTGTTTCTGATTGTTTTGGTTCTTATTAAATCAGCCAAACTCACACTTGCATCCTGCCTCCTCGTCTCTCTGTGCTCAAGCCAAGTCAAATAGATTTATTGTTAATATGTACAAGAACAGCACAGAGGAGTGGAATTGTGTTACTCTCTGACCCGAGGTGTAGCAAATAAACATTCAACTATAAATAGATTAATGTAACAAACACTAAACTTAAAATAGACTGACGCAAGACATATAATAGAATCAAATAAGGGCCCTGAGACAGACATGACAGAGACAATAAGACACTGAAGACAATAAAGTGATGTGCACTAGCAGATTTAAGATGCAGGATTAAAGTGGTATATCAGTGCCAGTATAAACAGTAGTGCAGGTTGAATAACATTAAGGCTGTTTAAAGTGATGAGTGCA
The DNA here is from genome assembly GCA_024036415.1 of Prochilodus magdalenae. Lineage (NCBI taxonomy): Eukaryota > Metazoa > Chordata > Actinopteri > Characiformes > Prochilodontidae > Prochilodus > Prochilodus magdalenae. Next base: position 141,571 of record JAMWET010001684.1, on the reverse strand, counting down.
GACCAGTTGAATCACAGTTCGGTGTTAAAAGGGGGATTAAGTGGGGGAGCAAGGATAAAATCCTAAAAGCTGTTTAAAGTGTGTGCATCCCAGTTCGGTATTGATGGGGTGTTCAGGTTGCTGAGTTTGTGTGTGCAGGGGGTAGAAGTAGGAGTCGGGGCAGGAAGAGTTAAGCATCCTGACAGCCTGGTGAATGGAGCTGTCCCACAGTCTAGCCCATACTATACTTGAGCATCTGAGCTGTATATTCTATATGGTGTCTCTACTGTAAGCTGTATGGCCATTTTAGCTGTTTACCTGAACACTGAGCTGCTACTCTCACTACCAGCACTGTACCCTACTATATATACCTCTACTGTATACTACAAATACATACTACACTTTCCAATATACACATTTAACACAATTTTCGCTTTGCTGCATACGCTGACTGCTGTTTGCATCTCTGTTCTAGTATTCTAATATTCTGATGTAGTTACTGCTTTTGCACATACTGTACATGTGTTTTACTGTTTATGCACATATTGGATTGTGTCTCTATGTTTTCACCTTTGCACGATTACTGACTATTTATCTATATTATATCTCTCTATATAATATATATTGTTGCTGTCCAAAGAAAAACATGTATCTCCATTTTTGTTGTTTTTTATGTATCATTTGATCACATGACCTGCTGTTTACACTGTGTGTGAATTTCATAAAGAAGGGACCAACAGAAATGGCCCAAAACTGCTTGGAAAGATGTCTGGTTCCATTGACTTCCATTCAAATTAAAAGAGGTTTATGGCCTCTCCTGTAAAGTTGCCATTCTGGAGATACCTGTTTTCCTTTGGACAGTGACGATATATTCTTTTAATTACTGCACTGGAGAAGCAGCCTGATAGTGTTTCTTTGTACTGTACAACACTGAATTGATATAATGACAATACTGAACTGAATTCAACTGACCATCATGATCATCAATCCATCATGTTTTTTGAAAAGCGACTGATTTCATGAGAATCTAGGCTAGTCCTAAATATGTCAGTGACTGTGACTAGTATACTACCATACTAAATACCATGTCAGAATAACACACCACCTATAGTAATGTGTGTAGCAGAACAGTGTAGCAGTAGATGCAGCCCATGTTTCAGTCAGCTGTTAGAGGCCTGTTAGTTCTATGCCAGGACTTTTCACCAAAGAAGTAAATGTAAACTTGCAAGACTCAATGTAAAGAACTTTTATCCCAACATATTGCCTTTTGTTTGGTACACCTCCTTGTATCTACACTCTCAGCTCCACTTACCATATAGGAGCACTTTATAGTTTTACACTTACAGATTGTAGTTCATCAGATTCTCTGCATGCTTTGTTATCCCCAATATCCCCAACTCTGACCCATTAACCAAAGATCTGATCGCCATAAAACCACACAGGACCACCTCCACAGGACAGCGTGGGTGGTGGATCAGCAGTGTCTGTGAGGTGTTTAAAAACTCCAACAGCACATCTGTGTCTGATCAGCTCGTACCAGCACAACACACATGATACCTGCTCAGTGGTGGTCCTGTGGCTATCCTGATCACTGATAAACATGGTAAAGCTGGGATAACAAAGAATGCAGAGAAACAGATGGACTACAGTCTGTAATGGTAGTACATCTATATGGTGAATGGCGGTAACTTACTATATGCATATACATGCAAAGCTTCAGATATTCCTCTTTAATATTAGGTCATCAGTTTTAATATGCATTGGTATTAGCTTAGCAATATTGCACTAGTAGGATCCCATGCTTGTGCTCACAGCATTATGCTGTTGGGACAGTTTTGACTTTTACAGCCCAAAATGAAGGCCCAGCTCTAGTGTTCATAGTTTGCCATGATTCACCACGACTATTAGTTCACCTTGAATGAAGGAATTGTAACATCTTGGCTTTGCACACACATGCACAAATAGTGTGATGTGACGTTAGTTTGCACAACTTAATTGAAGAGCTTCAAATAAAAGCAGCTTGTTTGAATGTTTAGTGGGTTTGTAAGAACACATATTGGATCAGTATCCCAATATGCTGATACTCAGCGTTTCAGTATTGATATCTCTACTCGACTTTTTCTATTTTGATAATTAACCAAGAGTTGTTGGTCCACTTTCCGAGAAAAAGGTGATGATAACATACCTCAAAGTCTAGCCGTTTCTTCACTATCAGAAAGGAGCCCTTCAGATCGAAGGCATCCTCTGGGTTCTCTACGAGAGTCAGTGTGACATCCTTTGTTGTGTTAATATAAGCAACAACAATGTCAATTGTGTTGTTCTCTTTAATTGTCACAGGCTCGGAGGGAACTGAACAAACTGAAGAGAGAAGACAAATATAGCCATGCTTAATGAACCGCGACAGGAGCCACAAATAAACAACAAACAAAATGGCTTTACTTTATTTAGGGCATATGGTAAGTATATACACAACATGCATTTCTGTATGATGAGCTATATAGCCATATTTATACGCTGAGGCTTAAAAGCAGACTGATGGGTAAGTTTCTGTTCAAGTATCTGAACTGCATTTTAAGGAGCAGCTGGCTTTCTTTGCCTAACCATGTACAGGGAGCCAGGAGGAATTTGTAACATTGTATCACCGTGTTGGCAATACCCCGTCTAAACTGACAACAGTCTGTCAAAACCATGAAGAACAGGCGTAAAAGAGCTGCATATTATGCGTCGCCAAAACATTACGTGCACTACACAACCAGCAAACACTTCTTATGCATTGTCAACAAGTGCTTGAAGCTCAAACCTTGAAATAACTCGTACTTACTTTTGTCAGCTAGGCAGAGTTTATGAAGAAAGACGGCTAACACACAGCTGAAAGCAAACTTTGCGGGTTTCGGCGTATATTTCCTTTCCATGTCCCAATGTCTGACCAACACAAATAAGTATGGAGGACTATGGGGCCGTGGCACCAGCTGGTACTTCTTCACATAAAGCACTGACTGTGTTAGCCTGATGAGTGGGAGTTGACTCCAGTCGCAATGTTTGTGACTTCATCTTACGGTCATATATTGCCTAAAGAGCTTGCCAACAGCGGACTGCTCCCTCCTACAAAAATACTTGCATCTGTTTTTGAGGGGTCATTTTGTATTGGTGTGGATGCTCCGGCGCAAGAATTGGCACAAGAATGTACCTGCTGAATGGAGGAATTCTAAAACCCTGGCTTTGGTATACAGAGGAAATGCACTGTGTCTACATTTGCCATGCTTATCGGTTATAAAAGAGCCAAGTCTGAAGGAAGACTTCAGGCAAATACAATGGACCAGGTCTCTGAACCAAGATTAGGCCTAGAGGACAAGTCTAAAAAGGCTTGACTGTGTAGATAAATTTAATCCGGATTACGATATCACAAAACATTAAATGTTGACTGCTGTTTCTTTCTTAAGAGATGGTTAATTGGTCTCATAGAGTCGTTATCAGGGTTAAAATCTAGAGTCAGTTAAGTCTAGTCCTGGACTATACAGAGCATTAGGATAGAAAATGCAGCATTGAATAAGAAATGTAGACTAGGACTAGTCTTAATCCATCTGAAAACAACCATATATCATCTGGATGTTTAAGCTTTGCCATCAAAGCCACTCATTGAGACCTGCATAAATAGAGGTGGGATGTAACCACATGCAAGTATCCAAAATATAGAAATTAGGTATCTGTGTTCAGTCCGTGGACACTGTCGTTTTGTAAGGACTGTGTACACCAGTGTTCCTGGTACACCATCAGTGCTTACATCTCACTTTGGTATTAGGAAATATGAATTAAGAAATTAGAAAGTTAACACATACGTCAAGCATAACACATCCAGACAAATTACATCTGCCACTAAAATCCACAGTTACACACGCTCACTCACTATGTGTAACTCTTCACATTATGCAGAGGACCAAAATAACTATACCACAAAACTTCACACATGCCAGCTTCTGTTCATGTGTGTGTGTGTGTGTGTGTGTGTGTGTGTGTTCAAGACATCCAGAGGATTAATCACAGGGTCCTGGACACCTAGAACCTTCCATATTTGACACCTTTACATATGTTGCATAGCAAAGACACTTCATAAATGCACTCCAGAGAGAAACTCTACAAATGGCTTCTTTACCCAGCACCGTAGTTCCTGCTAGCGGTGTGAGGTAATACTGATGCACTGCGGGATGGCAGTATTATGTTTTGTGATACTATATCATTTTTATGTTGTGTCTGATCGCCAGACCGCTAGATAGCATTGTTGTAGTCAGTCTTTAGCCATTAGACTTCTCCATTCCGACATAAACAAGCAGCAGAAGGCTGCACCGCTAACATTAGCATTAGCAGGCCTATATGTATGGTGCTGTAATCTGTATCTATTATGACAGTTTTTCCAAAAGTAGACTAATAAATGGCAAGAGATCACCTCGTTTATAATATCACAATATATCACAATGCTTTGAATTGTAAGCTCTCTGTCATGATATGTATTGCATTGCCAGGTTCTTGCTAATACTGCTTTACTAATACTGCTAATACTGACTTGCTAGGTCACTGCTAAAGCCTAAGCAAACTTCTAAATCAGAGAAAAAAAAATTTCATCTGCAAAAGTTCATCGGCAGTGGACATTTCTGAACTGTACTGTACTGTGTTCCAATGTTCATATGTTCATATGTGTTCCTATGTTGCATATATTCTTAATAGAAGTAACAGGCATCGCCGCTAGCTTGTTCTAGATATGAAAGAGACTGAGAAAGACAAAGGCCCGAGTGAAGTGGTAGACCGAAAATGACCACAGACGAGCCACTTCCTAGTGAATGGTTCTTTACGGAACTACATTTGTAAATAAAACCACCCTGAGGCGTCCATTTTCATTCCTAATCTAACACAGTCTTTACCCATTTAAGGGTTCTTCAAAAGAACCTTTATATTATGTCATGGTTCCTCAAACCTTTGTGCATGTGTGGGCAAATGTTTTCACACATGTATTTCATTTACAAAATGGTTCTTTACAGAGCCGACCATTCAGAGGTTCTTTAGGGAGACAAAAGTTATTAATCTTAACAATAATAATAATAATAATAATAATAATATTACTACTACCACCACCACCACTACTACTACTACTACTACTACTACTATTACTACTACTACTACTACCACCACCACTACTACTACTACTACCACCACCACCACCACCACTACTACCACCACTACTACTACTACTACTACTACTACCACCACTACTACTACTACTACTACCACCACCACTACTACTACTACTACTACTATTACTACTACTACCACCACCACTACTTCTACTACTACCACTACCACTACTACTACTACTACCACTACTACTACTACTACTACTACTACTACTACTACCACCACTACTACTACTACTACCACCACTACTACTACTACTACTACTACTACTACCACCACCACCACTACTTCTACTACTACCACTACCACTACTACTACTACTACCACTACTATTACTACTACTACCACCACTACTACTACTACTACCACTACTACTACTATTACTACTACTACCACCACCACCACTACTACTACTACCACTACTACCACTATCACTACTACTACCACTACTACTACTACTACCACTACTATTACTACTACTACCACCACCACTACTACTACTACCACTACTACTACTATTACTACTACTACCACCACCACTACTACTACTATTACTACTACCACCACCACCACCACCACCACCACCACTACTACTACTACTACTACTACTACTACTATTACTAATAATAATAATAATAATAATAATAATAATAATAATATTTATTTATTTATAGAGCAGTTTTAATGCCAATGGCACCTCAAGATGCTTTACAGACAGATATCATCAATAGTAGTAGACATGACACGTTTGAATGAGCCAAAGACACAAACCCAATTTATAAATACCACAGTAATGTAGAGTTTTAATTGAACGCTCAGGTAAAGAGATACGTCTGCTCTGAGCCTGCCTGTCTAGTAGAAGCTGAAATTGAATTCCACAGTTTAGAAAAAATTAGGAACGGCTGTTCCTAAGAGTGGGACTTTGCAGCCTCGTCATGCTATGTCCATCAGAGTCCACTAGTACACACAGTTGTGACATGCTCTGGTATTTTACATGTTTGGAAACAAGTAGAGCCTCATAAGCTGGGCTGCCTCCCTCTGACCACCCCCCTCCCATTCCACCCCTCACTGCTGCTGTGTGTGGGAACAACAGGCACATAGTGCCACATGAAGCAGACACATTGTGCAGCCATGTAGATGGCTGCTAATGTCATGCGTTTGGAGGAGCAGCCGTAAAGCTCTGCACAGCTGGACTGGAGGCTGCATAGTTTTATATGACTCGGTCTGAGAGGATTGTGAGTTTACATTCTTTCCTAGTATAAATAAAAAAGCGATTACAGGTGTGACCTGGAGGTATAGGCAGAGTAGTAATAAGACAAGGTCAGCAGTACGACTAGGATCTCAGGGGCCTCATTGCAATAATACCCTTCATGGGCAATAAACATATTTTTAAGCCCAGCCATTTTGGCCAGTTAACATTTGGCCACATAATACAGGAATCTAGAACAGGGGGTCCTTATTAAGATCTATTGTTAAAATGTATTGTTAAAACAGACATCAGATTATATCCTTTGTATTTGGAGGAATGATTGATATTAACAGTGAGCTTTATACTGCGCCGCTTTACTATGGCTGCAGTATGTGTGTCCAGTCCAGCACCAGAGGGCAGCAGTGTCCAAGTGATACAGTAGAAGTTGCCTTGTTCTTTTTTGCCTCACACTATCTGTTGCTGTCTCTCTTACTCTCTCCCTCCCTCTCTCCTTCCCTTTCTCTCTCTATCTCTACAGACTGTGGTCCATCTGATATCCCCATTTATCCTGTTATTCGAAGGTCAGGACCCCTGCAAGACCACCACAGAGAAGGTATTAGTATTATTAGTAGTAGTAGTAGTAGTGGTGGTGGTGGTGGTGGTGGTGGTAGTAGTAGTAGTAGTAGTAGTGGTAGTGGTGGTGGTAGTAGTAGTAGTAGTAGTAGTGGTGATAGTAGTAGTAGTAGTAGTGGTGGTGGTGGTGGTGGTGGTAGTAGTAGTAGTAGTAGTAGTAGTGGTAGTAGTAGTAGTGGTAGTGGTGATAGTAGTAGTAGTAGTAGTGGTGGTAGTGGTAGTAGTGGTGGTAGTAGTGGTAGTAGTAGTAGTAGTGGTGGTGGTAGTAGTAGTAGTAGTAGTGATAGTGGTGGTAGTAATAGTGGCAGTAGTGGTGGTAGTAGTAGTAGTAGTGGTGGTGGTAGTAGTAGTAGTAGTAGTAGTGGTGATAGTAGTAGTAGTAGTAGTGGTGGTAGTGGTAGTAGTGGTGGTAGTGGCAGTAGTGGTGGTAGTAGTAGTAGTAGTGGTGGTGGTAGTAGTAGTAGTAGTAGTAGTGGTGGCAGTGTGGTGGTGGTAGTAGTAGTAGTAGTAGTAGTAGGTATTATGTGGGCGGTGGATTATTCTCACTGACAGTGACACTGTTACGGTAGCGTGTTTAAACACCTCAGTGTCACTGCTGGACTGGGAATAGTCCACCAACCAAAACTATCCAGCCAACAGCATCCTGTGACCACTGATGAAGGACTAGAGGATAGCCCACACAAACTCTGCAGCAGAAGATGATGGCGTTTGACCTTACATCTACAAACTGGTATAGCAAGGCAGTCTAACAGAGTGGACAGCGAGTGGACAGAGTGTTTTAACACTCCAGCAGCACTGCTGTGCCTGATCCATTCACACCAGCACAACATACACTAAACACTACCACCACATCAGTGTTACTGCAGTGCTCAGAATAATCCACCACCCACATAACACCTGGTCTGTGGTGGTCTTTTGAGGGGCTCGACCATTGAAGAGCAGGGTAACAAAGTATGCAGAGAAACAAAACAGACCACTGATTGGCCTGCATTAAGCTAAGAAAACACTGGTGACTCTTCAACTTGGTGGAGCTCTGATGAATTTAGATTTATCGTATTCCTGAGTGATGGGCGCGTCAGGATAAGAAGGGAAACGCTCAAAGCGATGCACCCATCTTCCATAGGCTCCACTGTACAAGTGTCTAGAAGCAGTGCTATGATCAGTGGCTAGTTCAGTTAGTCAGGTCAAGGTTCAGCAACATTATGTGACAGTAAAATGAAGTCAGCTGACCACCTGAAGGTACTGAATGACCAGGTTATTCCATACACTGATTTTTTTCCTTCCTATTGGTTTTCCAGAACGACAATGGCAAAATTCATCGACTCCTTTTCACACATCAATTGGCCATCACAGAATCCTAACCCTAACTCCATGGAAAGTCTGGGATGAGAATGAGAGGGCTTTATGAAGTGGTTCAACTGTCACATCGATGATACAACTTGTTTTTGGTTAAGTTGCCAAAACAATGCCACAGCAATGCACTTCGTAATCAAACAGACGGTCCAGTGAAATTTTTAAGTGTGCAGCTGTTGTTTTGGTCTGGCAGTGTATATACCTTTATGCCTTCTAGGCATTTCCTATGTCGGTTAGCTAGATCCAGCAAGATTACATCTGTTTTCAGTATGTTCACACTGCTAAAGTGTACCAGTCAGTTTACCAAGTCCACCTACGCAAATTACCTTGCGAACACAGTGCTGTTGTTTTAGTGATACAAAACAATGAAAGCTTTGGTGCAAGTTCTGCCATGAAAACTCCAATGTGACGTCACTCATTCATGCATTCCTGTGGCCAATCCCAACGTCCCACCTGTCTTTAAATAGATTCAGCTTACTTTCCTGTTACGCTGCTTTCAGATGCAGATGTTTCGGCTTTCTCCTCCTTCCCCCTCCCCACTACCAGTTTGGTCCCGGTCCTGTTGTCCAAGGAGAAGGCTCATCCCCTGCTGTCCACATCGATCTGTGAGGGTCTGAACATTGAAAGACCTGGGCCTTGTCACTTTTGACTTGAGTCTTTCTGGAGTGTTATTTGTACATCCAGAGTGTTTCATCCTAGACTGCTTTCTGAATGCAGGACAACCAATCAGTGCAAAGCTCTTTTCCATGTATCATTTGTAAGGGCATAGTGACAACAGCCTGCTTAATCCTATGGGGTAAAGAGAGAGGCTGGACGGTGGTAGATTTGCTACAGTTAAATGAATGAATGAATGAATGAATGAATGACACAAGAAAAATGTGGGATATAGTCTCTTTACATCAACACTGAGCTTTGCTTAGAGCTCCCAGCATGTTGCTGTGGGACTGGCTAAATAATATTGCAGGATAGCCTCAATGCTGTTGTAAATATTTACACCTAACTAAATGGGATGCTCGTAGTGAAGCAGTTGTTCATACACTGATTTAAGCCCAGCCATCAAATACAGCTGTGAGGCCACATGCAACTTCAGCCAGTGTAGGAGAGACTGCCTCACACATTTGAAAAGTCCTCTAACGGACGGAAGGTGAAGATACAACAAAACCGCCTGTTTTAGGTCAGCTGCTATTTTAAGATTGCAGTTTTAACCTCCAATTCATGTAAAAGAAATACTCCTTGCCCCTCACTGCTCTGCTGGCACACTTTTTCCTCACTTTGTCTCGTTTAAGTTACAAAGAACAGAGAAACGTTAGCCCAGTTTCAGAAGGTTAAGTCACTTTGTTTCAGACATGGCCATGAATACTTCACACATTGGAGGTAGGATTGATTGAAGAGAGACGCACAGCACTGTGTGAAAAGATCAGAGATCACTTTTTGCAGTTCCAGTGCAGAAGGCCATTAAGTTATTAATTTCTGAGAAGATATTTTGGGAAGCTATAAGATACTCTTAAAGTCAAAAGAAAGTAAACCAAAATATAGCAGCAAGTGGCAATCAGCACAACGAGGTGTAAGATCCTATGTTGTGGGGAGCTGGTCACAGACATAAACCTCCAAGGTTCATGGTTTTACAAGTTATGATTTAGGTTTCATGTACAGTTATGAGTGTTTTAACACTCCAGCAGCACTGCTGTGCCTGATCCATTCACACCAGCACAACATACACTAAACACCACCACCACATCAGTGTCACTGCAGTGCTCAGAATAATCCACCACCCACATAACACCTGGTCTGTGGTGGTCTTATGAGAGCCCTGACCATTGAAGAGCAGGGTAACAAAGTATGCAGAAAAATAAAACGGACCACTGATTCGCCTGCATTAAGCAAAGAAAACAATAGTGACTCTTCAACTTGGTGGAGGTCTGATTAATTTAGATTTATCGTATTCCTGAGTGATGGGAGTTTCATGTACAGTTATGCAATTAGAATTGTCTCAGACTGTCTCTATAAGCACTAGGAAGCCTGATAATGGAATACAGAGCTTTGGCACAGACAAATGAAAAGGTAAAGGAAAGGCAGGGAGAGTTTTGAAGAAGGTCTCCACTATTTGTGGACCTTTAGGGCAGAACGTTCAAAGATTATGCTTCTCCTTTTAAACCACACTGGCCTTTAAAACATTCAGTTTATTAACATTCAGTAAAAAATGTTGACATGAGGTATAACTGTTGAGAAGTTGTTCAAGCTCAATCTCAAAACACGAGTTGTTTATCTATACAGTGCAGAAAATGATGTCAATATATTTTTAATGACTGTATTTTAAGCCTCTTTGCACACTGTAGTGTCTGCTAAAGGTAAAACTAGGTAAACTGAGTTTTTGATTATTTAGAACTGCCAAGGCTGCAATATGGCTACCTATTTCAAGGCCAGCTATGTGCTTGCATCATACAATCCTCCAAGACCTGGTAAACCATCACTATCAGATAAACAGTAGCTTCATTTTTCAGAAACATGAAGATTTCAAAATTTGATAAAATGTGATTTTTGTCTTCTGTGCTTTAGCTCAGGTAGATTAACTTTTTCATCACTGGCTACAACAGACAAAAATGTAGAAGCTGCTGGTGATTTACAACAATGAACTGTCCAATCAGAGTACTGATATCAACACTAAAGCAGAAAATACAACCTTCTCCAAAACTCAACCACTGTTTCTTTAAAGGAATGGATCCTGTAATTAAGATTGGACACACAAAATAACAATCCAATATTACAATTAGTTGATGAAGTCTGGGGAGTCTGTCCTGTTTACTGTTCTAAAACACCAGCAGCTTTTACATCTTCTACAAGGTTTTGTTTATTATTAGGGTCCTAGCACGTAGTGCAGGGACCCTATTGTATTTGTTAGGATTTTTCTTCTTCTTCTTCTTCTTCTTCTTCTTCTTCTTCTTCTTCTTCTTCTTCTTCTTCTTCTTCTTCTTCTTCTTCTTCTTCTTTTTCTCGGCTGAAACGCGTTGTAGAGCAAAGACCGTAGGGCCTAGAGACACCAAACTTGGAATGAAGGTAGAGTAGGGGTGAAATGACTCAGCCACTAAGAATGGCACCAACTGGCCTCAAGGTGGCGCTATAGCAAACCAAAACGCGTTTTGGTGTATAACTCCTGAACCAAAATTTTGCCAGACAAAATGACATTTTTCCCAGGTTCCTTGGATCAAAACCAATCACTTTGCCATTTGGACTATTAAGCTCCGCCTACTTAGATCTTTTTCTAATTAGCATAATATGCAAAACCTACTTTTGCGAACTAGTCTTAGGGTTTAAGCCCAAAAATTCTGAAAAAAATCTCAAAAAATTCTCCAGACCCTGATCCTCAATAATTATCAAAAACATGTCGACTTTTGTAAACAAGATGGCCGTCATATGCAAATGAACCCTATCGAGAAAACACTAAATTAATTGAAAATTCTGTAACTCAAACAAGCTTCATCCAAAAAATTTGAAACTTTGGAATTTGCTTCAGGACATGATTCTGAGGTGGCCTATCAAGTTTGGCGCAGTTACATCGATAGGGGGCGCTATAAATGCTACATAACTGTTTCTCAGTAACCTTAAGTCCGATCGACCTGAAACTTTGCAGGCTTCATCTTTGACACAGTCTGTATGGGAATGTTTAAGGACGATTTGATACATTAAAAATTATGGACGCCATTAGCCAATCAGCTTTCAGTAGGCATTTGATAGGCTTAACATTAACCAATCAGCATGAAACTTCACTGGTATGTCTTTGGAGGGACTTTGCAACAGTCAGTAAAATTTCAAAAGATTTGGCCACTAGGTGGCGCTATTTTGGAAAATCGGGTGTATCTCATAAATAATTCAACCTAATCTCAAACAAATGCATCCCCCTCATGCACTGGACTATTCCAAACAACTTTGTATATACAATTGTATTAAAAAAATGCATAGTTATTTTTTAATCAATAAATGTTCAAAAATGCTACTTTTCGAACTAGTCCCTGGATTTTGACCATAGCCATTCCAAACTGGTCTTAAAATACTCTGTGGAGACTCTAGGTAAATAATTATCAAAAAAAAGTTGACTTTTTTACTTAGCATGGCTTCTATAAATCAACAACCCACTGCGGCCTTGGAATTTACAGCCTATATCGTTATAACTCCTCAGCCATTACTCAGATTGACTCATTATTTTACAGACATGTGGCAACTAAGACTCTGATTAAATGTACAAAGTTTTGTGCAGTTTGGCCTTTAGGGGGCGCTATAGCCTTTAAAAACACTTAAAATCACTAAAACGCTTATTACAATGTTATTACACAATCTATAGCCAAAACTCTGATGTCATTTGATTCAGCTCTCACTCCTGCACAACTTTGTAATTACATGTTGTGTCAGAAAATGCAGTACTGCTCTGCTATTTCGACCTATTCGTTCAGAAATGACAGCTTATAAAACCAAGGCTCTAGACAACAGCTCTCCTTCTCCTGCTATGACCACTTCCTTTTTTTGACCACTAGATGGAGTCAGATACAAACGAATGACATGGTTCCAAACGACATGAAAACTGCCTGATCTGTTAAACCTCTATTATCTTGATAGATCTATTATTACTACAACAGCTCTCCTTCTCACCACTTGATGGAGCCAGATACAAAGGAATGACATGGTGCCACACAACAGGAGAGCTGCCTAAGCTGTAAAGCCTGTATTATCTTTATAGATCTAGAAACAAGGTCCAAACTGCTTTAGGCCTTGTGAGGCCTTGCTGGTCCAAAAGGCCTCAGTGGACTTATGACGTGCTAGGACCCTCAATTGCCGCCTGTGGCTATATTTATTGTTGTTGTTGTTTATAGATTAACTGCATATCAGTTTCGACATCAACAACACTAAATGTGTGACACAGAAACTGAAACCTCTTCGGCCCGTGAGGTGTGTAAGAACATCCCTGTACATTTCTTTACCAACTCACCTACCGTATTATTAAAATATGAAATCTATAAAATTGGGCACTCTACCCCACTGCACCCAGAAGGAAGTGTTGGATTGCAGAGCATCTGGGAAGAAAGATAAAGGTTACCAGGAACAGTTAATTATGAGAAATGTAGACCTATAAGGGTAATATGTATTGAGCTACACATACAGAAATAGTGTCTCTTATCATGGGGTTGGACTGCCATGTTTGCTAATGGCTCAGCATGGAGTTGTGGAGGTTCCTAATGGTGTCCTACAATAATACGTCCCCTGCAGCTTGAATATTCTCAAACAGCTCCTGCAGAAGTTGTGGTAGGGGTGGCGGTGGAGTGACACCAGGCCTTCTGGATGTGTGATGCATGAGAACAAACCGTTCGTCTTGCCGTTGACCACAGTGCCTCCACACACAAAGTCTCCAAAGTGAGACGTCCATTCTGAGTCACACCATGACAGTCTGACACCATTGCAGTCTTTGGTGATCCTGACGTGGTGTTAAAGGCAGTCATCGTAACGGTCTGCATGCGTGTAGTCCTGGGTCATCATCTGGTGCTGGCACTAACTGGATGACTCATGGAGGACTTTACTGCTCACTGGATGTCTGTAGTCATGTCTGTTGGGTCAGTCAGAAGCAGGATCGTGTTTGCTTATATCACATGTGCAGTCGGGCATGAAACTTGAATCATTTGCATGTCTCACCATGTCAAACCTACCCACCAAGTTTCATTCCTGTTGGCTGGTTCCTTTTGGGTGCAACCATTTCTGCAGCTATTTATTTGAGGGCGAGTGTCTATAGACACAAACAAATACAAACCTATCACAGTAGCACAAGCTCAGTTAACTCACAAACACTGTGAAACACTTCTGCAGACTGACCGTTCATGGTCTGGAGGGGGATCAAGTTTAATAATGTGAAAGGTATACTGAGGACCTAAGAGATTTCAATCTATAGACTAGGGGATAAGGTTGCAATGGTGCAGCGAAAGTTTAGGAGGTCAGAATAATAAAGGCCTCATCTTTTCAATATGTTTCAGCTGTATACTCCTAATGCAGGTTCCCCCTTAAGCTTCTCCCAAAGCTTGTGCGAGGATTCATGGATGTTATTAAAGGGGAACTATCTGGACAGATGCACTCTTGGTTAGATTCCAAAAGTGCGTCCAAAGAACAAAGTGAAGCTGATTACAAATTCTGGCATTTATTTGAGAGGAAATCAAAGTCCAATATCTCACTAAAAGCTTTATCACAGGACTACCATCTTAAGATGTCAGGTATATTCATTACAGTGGAGCAGCTGATACAACAAGGTTCCTTTGAATCTTAATCTGCTGATCCCCAGGGAAGAACAGAAAACAATAATAAGGCAGGTATTTGGGAGCCGGATACTCCAGGACTCCAGGAACACTGGAGTGGAAGGTCCTTCTTTTTTGCATATGACAGTGTTAATAATTTCAGAGCCTGCATTTAGTATGCTGGGGACAAACAAAACATGAAATGCGGCTTGTGCTGAAGTTATGGCACGTTTTATAGTTAAGTCACTTATATAATGTAATGAACCATGCACCAACATTGGCAGACCTACATTTCCTCCTTCAATAGAACAGATGTTGATTCTGCAAACTGCAGCACTACTGTTATAGGATTTCTATTCTTCTTCTTCATTTTCTTAGTACACTGTTTTTGATCCACTACCTAAACTCGTAGTATGAGTGAGATGCTGTCACTGTTCCAACTCCAGAATGTTCGGTGTGATCAGGAATGGTGTGGTTGTATAAAGTTTTTGGTAAAGTCACATTAAGAATGAATTGGACAGCTACTGTCAAACAACAAATCATCTCAGGGCAGTCCCCCGAGTACATGTTAAATGTTGGTAGCTCGTCTGTTTGCCTTTTTTTGGAGGAATTCTGCCTTTAACCCATCTGTGAATTAAAACACCCACCCACACACACACTAGTGAACACACACACTAGAGCGCAGTAAGAACACTTGCCCAGGGCCCTATCCACGGTGCCCAGGGAGCAATTGGGGTTAAATGCCTTGCTCAAGGACACTTTAGTCATTGCTGTCAGTATAGGGAATCAGACTGGTAACCCTCATCATGGTCATTTCTATTGACCTACAGCCACATGCAATCACAGCATGCACTCACTCAGGCCAGATCCCCAAATTCTCATCCAGAGACTCACTGGCCTGCACTCCTCTATGTGTCGTTTATACGGATAAGTGAATACGGATATTTTGAGTGAAGTATTTATTTCATATAATATTTACTTTATACACATGCAGATGTCACCATGTTAGAACAGATTAGGAGTAGCTTTGTGTTATATAATCCAGTTAATGTTTGTTTAGTGGCAAATACCTTGCTGTTTTCAACCTGCCTCGTTTCAATAAGTTACAAATTAGCACTACTCAGCAGCACAGCATATCATTCTGGACACCTCGGTAGCAACTCTAATCTCCAACTTAAACTCATTAATATAATTTGCTGTATGAGGCATGCAGTGTGACACTTGTAATGTGCTGCAAAGGCATACAGTGATTAGCCTTTGGGCCAATGATTGATATCATTATATAAAATCTGATTTTATGCAAATTGCCATTCTTTTGCTCTCTTTCTCATGTCACGTGATTGTCAGTTCAAGACTTAGACTACATTCACATTACAAGCCCTTTGCTCAAATTTGTATTTTCGCGTAGATCTGATCTCACTAAAATGATGGTTTACATTCCTGTAGGTAAGTGACTCAGATCGGTCATAATGATCTGCATGCACACTTCCAAATTCATAACGTCACATGAGTAAACCACATGTATTTACATTTTACATTTAAGGCATTTAGCCGACGCTCTTATCCAGAGCGACTTACAAGTATAGGAAGTTTAGAGCCTAAAACTCACCACGAGCTCAGACACTGCCCAAACAGGGGCCAGTGCTGGTACCCAGAGATTAGTACACAGACATAGAACAAGTAAAGCATTACCTGGCAACCCCAGCCCAGTGCTCATTCCTATAGAGGAGAAAAGGTCATTATAAGTGCAACACAATACACACAACTTACACCTCTACTAGAGCTCACTCACTTAAGTGCATTACAAAGAGATGGGTCTTCGGTCTGCACTTGAAGACCGCGAGAGACTCCACTGTTCGGACAGCCAGTGGGAGTTCATTTCACCATCTGGGAGTCAGGACAGAGAAGAGTTTGGATGCTTGTCTTCCATGAGTCCTCAGGGATGGACCATTGCCATAAGGTAGGGAGGCGCTGGTCCATTCTTGGCTTTGCTGTTCTTGACATGCGTCATGAACAGCAAACTACCCAGCAGAACTGCCAAGATAATTAGCTCTGATCAGCTCTCAGCTGTTCATTACTGGAGCCTGATGGAGATTAAAAAGGGTCAGTTGTGCATTTCCACTGTTGACTGGCTCTAACTTCACATTTGGCTCTGCTGCCACATTTACACTGAATGATGGCTCATGCACAGTGAAAAACAACATGAGATCTAATCTGAACATTCACAACGTCGCATGCTCACAAATCACATACGTATCCGATCTAGGACCACATATAAGAGTCAAATCATATTTGACGTGTTCACACAGGAAAAAAAGTCACATATAGACTTGAGTCACCTTTACTCTTATCCAGTCTCGTGCTCAGGCATTCGTATTTTTCCCTTGCTTCACCCTACAACATCTTCTCTCTGTTTTTTTCCATCCTCTGCCATAATGGCCATACTCGGAATACCAAGCTAGTTCTTCTTGTAGCTAGCTGAAGACACAGAATTGTTGTGTGACATGGTACCATAAAGCATTACATGGTTCTCGCGGGAGGTCCTGTGCGTGCCCTCTCCTTCAAAGCATAGCACTGTAGCAGGCTTTCCAGGCCCGGAGTGGTAATGGAAGACACCGTTGTCCCTATCATGAGCCAGTGTAGCAGTTAAATGATTTTAGAGCTGTTACTTTAAAGCAAACGTGTTACATAATAGTTCTTTAAATTTAAAACAAAAGTCAAAATGTTCAGCTCGGGTACTGTTTGCATATGATTACAATAAGATTAGCGGCGAAGGAGCTCTAAAAAAATCTCCCACAGGCCCCAGGCGAGACGGTTGTAGGGAAGCATCTGCCGAATCCTGAGGCAATCTACGAAGAACTCCAAATGCACAACGGCGCAGATGGTCAACCGAGACAGCTCTCAGAGACCTAAGTGGGTAAAAGAGAACTGTTCTCAGGTGCTAGACATGAAGTGTAGCTTTTGTTGTAGAGATTTGTACAAACAGCCAATTCAGGGTCACGGCCTGTGGACACGGTTGTGGGAACATGTGTCCCGGACCTAGAGCCATAGACTGTCTTCATATGGGACGGTAATGCACAAAGTATCTTTGACTTATAGTTAAGTCAGTTCAAGGTTTATTTATATAGAGCCTTTTACAACAGATGCCACAAAGCAAGTTTACAGAGTCCAAGTCCAAGCCCCCAATGAGCAAGCCAGAGGAAACAGTGGCTCTGGAACTCCCTAAGAGCAAGACGAAGAACGCTTGAGAAGAACCAAGACTCAAAAAGAGAACCTATCCTCCTCTGGTCCATACCAGATAGCAAAACAAGCACAAAAGCAACTTGAAAATATAAGAATTTACTATTATGTATAATACTGAATATAGAATAACCCTTTGCTGTCAAAGTCCTATGAGAGAAACAATGAGAACCAGTGAAAACCAGTCACTGTAACCAGTGAAATGATACTATAACAGGTGAATCCTCCAGTGTACAGTTTTCAGCTTTACCCAAGGCAAACTAGTTGATATGGATAACCCAAGAGCCTGAGTTCCAACATACTGAATGAGCTGTACCACAGTGATTAATAAGTTACAGTGTATAATTAGCATTCGTTTGAGATAAGATGAGAGAATTGTGAATAATACAAATGAATGGAAATGTTCATGCAAAGAGCATAGCCATCATAAATTAAAGCATGGCCCTACAGTACTGTAACGAGTCATTTATGGATCCTAGGGCAAGAAATATGAATGAGCAACACACACAAAAATGCCTTCAAATTAATAAAAAGCGACAGCGTATTTTGCAGGTTTACTCACTATTGCTATGCATCAACCAAGCTGACACTCTCATAGCATGTCGCAACTCTAGCATCCTGTGTTAATATCAATGTTATAAGATTTTTATGAGTGTAAGTGTATGGTAACTCGGTAAGTGTAATGTGTTAGTGTGCTGTAAGTAGTGTGTTGGTGTACAGTAACTCGGTAAGTGTAATGTGTTAGTGTGCTGTAAGTAGTGTGTTGGTGTGCAGTAACTCGGTAAGTGTAATGTGTTAGTGTACTGTAAGTAAGTGTAATGCATTAGTGTACTGTAAGTAGTGTGTCGGTGTACAGTAACTCAGTAAGTGTAATGTGTTAGTGTACTGTAAGTAGTGTGTTGGTGTACAGTAACTCAGTAAGTGTAATGTGTTAGTGTACTGTAAGTAGTGTGTCAGTGTACAGTAACTCAGTAAGTGTAATGTGTTAGTGCACTGTAAGTAGTGTGTCAGTGTACAGTAACTCAGTAAGTGTAATGTGTTAGTGTACTGTAAGTAAGTGTAACGTGTTAGTGTGCTGTAAGTAGTGTGTCGGTGTACAGTAACTCAGTAAGGGTAATGTGTTAGTGTACTGTAAGTAATGTAACGTGTTAGTGTGCTGTAAGTAGTGTGTCGGTGTACAGTAACTCAGTAAGTGTAATGTGTTAGTGTACTGTAAGTAGTGTGTCAGTGTACAGTAACTCAGTATGTGTAAAGCGTTAGTGTGCTGTAAGTAGGATGTTGGTGTACAGTAACTCAGTAAGGGTAATGTGTTAGTGTACTGTAAGTAGTGTGTTGGTGTACAGTAACTCAGTAAGTGTAATGTGTTAGTGTACTGTAAGTAGTGTGTTGGTGTACAGTAACTCAGTAAGTGTAAAGCGTTAGTGTACTGTAAGTAGTGTGTTGGTGTACAGTAACTCAGTAAGTGTAAAGCGTTAGTGTGCTGTAAGTAGCATGTTGGTGTACAGTAACTCAGTAAGGGTAATGTGTTAGTGTACTGTAAGTAGTGTGTTGGTGTACAGTAACTCAGTAAGTGTAATGTGTTAGTGTACTGTAAGTAGTGTGTTGGTGTACAGTAACTCAGTAAGTGTAATGTGTTAGTGTACTGTAAGTAGTGTGTTGGTGTACAGTAACTCAGTAAGTGTAAAGCGTTAGTGTGCTGTAAGTAGCATGTTGGTGTACAGTAACTCAGTATGTGTAAAGCGTTAGTGTGCTGTAAGTAGGATGTTGGTGTACAGTAACTCAGTAAGTGTAATGTGTTAGTGTACTGTAAGTAGTGTGTTGGTGTACAGTAACTCAGTAAGTGTAATGTGTTAGTGTACTGTAAGTAGGATGTTGGTGTATCTGTACTCCACTCCATTTCAAAGTCTAATATCGTACTGTTTACTCCACTACATATGTGCGCATTACAACGTAACAGGTCTAAACATAAGAAGTGTGAAGCGAGCCCACCTATCAGGGTACAGCAGTCACTTTGTTTTGAGCTAGTTTTGACCTTTTTGACCTTTTTTTGTGGGACAGAGCTTTGTTCTAGCTAATGGAACCTGTTCTCTCTCAGTGTTTGTGCTCAGTGTCAGACTAATGAATGACCTTCAATTAAAGACTGTAGAGTCTCTTCACCTACACTGAGTTGATTAAGAGTCTTGTTCCAGAAATGATAATCGGACATTAGAGCCATAATATATCATGCTCCTGTTACTCTCCATACTCAGGTGCATTTGAAGGTAAATACTTTAGTACTGTTACTCAAGTGGAGGACTAAAGGGAGGAACATCTACTTTTACTGGAGGGATGTTTTACCTTGCGTGTCTCTACTTTAACTATACTACATGGTTTGTGTACTTTGTCCACCACCAACCATATGACTTGTAATATTTGAATGTGATTGTAATAAATGATGGTTTTCTGAGCACACTGTGGATTTTGCCAGTCCTTAAAGAATACTGAGCAACAGAATGATTTATTAAAAGGTGAGCATAATTAGATCTGAAGTACTAGAATTAGGGCAGCACTGTATTTACAAAACTGAATAAATATATTATTATGGCATACAACAGTGAATAAGCTGTGGACGTTAACTACTGAAACAGACCACGATAAAAGACACAATCTTTAGTTCAGTGGAACTATAAAATCTCTGCACTGCTGCTTCACTAGGATACATAGCTTTTCCACTGCTGAGAAGAATGACCAGCAGTGCTGGATACATTGCTCAGTCATGGCCCAGACACACTTTCTGATGAAAATGGCAAACAGCTGGGACGAGTTAGCAGGCCATGTTGCTTTTATGTGCAAACCAAAAATGTGCCCTTTCGTTTCAGCTGTACATCTTAAAAAGCCCTTATTATCACACATGATTCACCACGAGAGAGTCCCTCCATTTCCACCCCTACTGCAAAACCTACAGGAACTGAGTGAGAATATTCAAGCTGAATGGGATGGATTCATGCAGGACACCATTAGGAGCTTATACAACTCCATGTAGCATGCAGGCCTGACACGTTACTGAAAGACACTACTTCTGTATGTGTAGCTCAATAAATATTGCCCCTATCAGTCAAAATGTACCATCACTTATGGTTCCTGGTAACCTGTAACTTCCTTTCCAATAGCACTGCAATCGGACACTTCCTTCTGGGTGCAATTATTCTTTTGATGATGAGTGTATAAGTTTTAATCTGAAGACTACTGTAAAACAATTGACTGTTAAACACTTTGAAATCATTTAAATATTATTTCCATACAGAGCTGAGCTGTATGTAAAATGATCTGCGTGGCAACCATCATCATTGAAGGCCATAGCGATTTTATGCAAACCATTTGTAAACTCAGTTAAAAAATAAGGACCATCAGTGATGTCTGACAGATGAACAGAAGATGTTTTGACACTTGTGAACGTTACCTAAGGTTCAGAATGTTTGGATTTGTTGTTTTTGTGATGTCATCTCATTTTGTGGTCACTTAAAAAATGAATTAAAAATGTATTCCACCAAGTTTTCAAAATTTTTGAATAATTCAGTCCTCAAGATTGAAACAAAGGCACTTGCCATGGTTGTTCATGTGTGTCATAGTGTGTCAGGAATTTGGTCCAGTATTCATAACCACTATGAAAGACTTTGTGTACATTTTGACCATTTATTAACATTAAAGAGTTCCCCTTTAAACGTACTGGACGTCTGGTTCCATTCACCACTGTAGTGAACATTGACTTAGGTAGGTTTCTCTAGGACTGGTTCATTTCACACAAAACTTCTCTGAAAGGCCTTACTGACATTTGAACGGACTCCTTATACAGGAATTCTGGAAAAGCTGCGGAGTACCCCTTTAAGGATGTTTGTGCACTTCAGAGATCTCCTTTTATCATCACATCGTGCACAAGCAGTACTCATCCATCGCGTTAAGGAGCCCCACCTGCAGCAGCTCACCTGAGAGCAATGTAAGGTGAGGGAAAGGGCAGGACTCTCCTCAGAGCCACGCAGCACCGTGGGGCGAGACGAGCTAAAGCCTCAGCGTTATAAAGCCTGCGGAGCACTCCAGTCAGCTGACAGGCTAACTCGCTCCGCCGGGCTGGAGTTTTAGCAGCGCCAAGAACACAAACTCCAAAGAGCTCGGCGAGTTAGTGCGTCTACAGGGATTAGCTGACTCACAGGGTCACTTAAGGAGCAGGAGATGGACGACAACTTCGGGGTTTCGACCTGCTGACGGAGATGGAAGGTGCTTCTGTTCCAGTGAGGGAGGCTCGTGAAGATGTCTCGCGGCGGATTTACCACAGGAAGATGAAGTTTCAATGAAGAAGCGGCGACAGGAGGCGGAGGAGGCTGGTGCCGGTGCTGCTGCCCAGAGAAAAGTTCGCCCACAGCCATGTCGACCAACAGCAGCGGAGACTTCAGGAGCCCTGAACATAACTTCCCCGCTCTAGTCTTCGGCATATTACTCATTACAGTCATCATCTGCGGCAACGTGCTGGTCTGCCTCAGCGTGTACAAAGAAAAAGCCCTGAAAACGACCACCAACTACTTCATCGTGAGTCTGGCTGTGGCGGACCTCCTGCTGGCAGTGCTAGTTTTGCCACTTTACGTCTACGCTGAGGTAAGGCTTCCCCTAACAATGCAGATTTGACAGAGTTGGGTAAAAAAAAAACTTTTCAATGTTAATGTTTGGTTGCTTTGGAATATCTGGAATATTTACCTGGAATATCCAGAATATTCGATTCTAATACCTATATTATTCGACTGTATGGTCGTACAGCATTCGAATTGATTGTCTGTAATACTGCACGAGAATATCTAGAACATTCAGTTGGAATATATACGATACTCAACTGAAATATCTATACTCAACTGACATTTCTGGAATATTCGATTGGAATATCTGGAATATTCGATTGGAATATATGTAATGATTGACTTGATTGTCTACAATATTTGACTGGAATATCTGGAATATTCGATTGGAATATCTGGAATATTCGATTGGAATATATGTAATGATTGACTTGATTGTAATAATATTCACTGGAAATAATTGACTGAGTATACTAGATTGGGATGCCTGTAATATTCACCTGAAATATTGATAGTATTGTATTAGAATATTTGCATTATCTGACTGGAAAATCTAGAGTATTAGATAAAAAATATATGAAATATTCGACTGGAACAACTGGAATATCTGTAATGTTTGACTGGAATATATGTAATATTGGACAGAAGTATAACATTTTTTTCATTGGAATAACTTTAATATTAAATTGGAATATCTGTACAGACATCCAGTAAGAATATCTGTAATAATCTGTAATAATCAACTGGAATATTCAGAACACTTGATTTGAATATATGTAATAATCGACTGCAATGTCTATAATATTGAACTTGAAAATCTAGAAGATTTGGGAACCTCGAATATGTAGAGTATGCGATTGAAATACCTGTCATATTCGACTGGAATACCTAAAATATTAATTTGGAATATTTGGAATATTGCCTAGAATATCTGAAATCTTCTGCAATATTGATACAAAGCCATATTGAGCTGTAATGAATCACATCCTAAGCCAGTTTTTTCAATGAATGAAGCCACACAGGTGCTCTATAAGAGACAAGATCGGTTCTCTACTATAATCACGTTTATTTAACCTATGCGGAAAAGTAGACACATGTGACTGAGATGAGTGAGAAGAAAAGGCATGCCTGCCCGTCCTCCTCCCTGTAATCGGTCCTCCTGATTTAGGCCACTTATCTGATCCTGTTAGCCTCAAGTTACCACCACGGGTTTAATCTGTCCAGCTTGTTGCCCATCAGCACTGTCTAATGGTGCTTGAAGGAGGCTGTAATTGTCTGGGTTGTTGGAATATTGGAAGTCAAACTCAGGCTAAAGGTTTAGGGTGGAGAGTCAGACTCCCTTCAGTCCACAGTTTTACACGCTCTCCTGATTACGAGCAGAAACGGAAGAAAATCTCGGAAATAGGGCATGGATAAGCTGATTGACCTTCAGCCCGAGTGTGGTGAAGGCATGCCGTATTCATGGGAATGCAGCGTGGTGCAAGTTTAAAGTGCGAAACGAAAGTGCTGTATGTCACATTGTGCCCTGTGTAGTTTCAGGGTGGCGTCTGGTCCCTGAATATGGTTGTCTGTGACTGGCTGATGGCTATGGATGTGATGCTTTGTACAGCCTCCATTTTCAACCTGTGTGCGATCAGCATTGACAGGTTTGTGTTTATGTCCTATTCCTATCTCTGTGTCACTTTGAAATCATTTTAATATTATTTCCATACAGAGCTGAGCTGTATGTAAAATGATCTGCGTGGCAACCATCATCAATGGAGGCCATAGCGATTTTCTGCAAACCATTTGTAAACTCTGTTAAAAAATGTGGACCATCAGTGATGTCTGACAGATGAACAGAAGATGTTTTGACACTTGTGAACGTTACCTAAGGTTCAGAATGTTGGGATTTGTTGTTTTTGTGATGTCACAAAAAATCACATGTCTATACACCAATCAGCCATATCATTATAACCACCTCTGTACCACGGGTCTACACTCTTTACGCATTTCATCAGCTCCACTAATCACATAGGTGCACCTTGTAGTGCTACAATTACAGACTGTAGTCCAGACCCCCACAGGACCACCACAGGATCATTCCCAACACTGAAGTGACACTGACATGGTGGTTGTGTGTTAGTGTGTGTTGTGCTGATGTAAGTAAATCAGACACAGCAGGGATGCTGGACCCAGTCAAGAGTGTCATGTGTGCAGCGTCTTGTGACCACTAATGAAGGATTAGAGGATGACCAACACTGCACTGTGCAGCAGCAGATGAGCTATCGTCTCTGAGTGTACATCTACAAGGTGGACCAGCAAGGAAGGAGTATCTACTAGAGTGGACAGTGAGCGGACACAGTGTCTAAACACTCCAGCAGCACTGCTGCATCTGATCCACTCTCACCAGCACAACGCACGTAACACACCTCCACCATGTCAGTATCACTGCAGGGCTGAGAATGATCCACCACCCACATAACACCTGCTCTGTGATCCTGTGGGGGTCCTGACTATTAAAGAACAGGGCAACAGGGGGATAACAAACTATGCAGAGAAACAGATGGATGACAGCCTGTAAGTGTAGAACTATAAAGTTCTCCTATATGGTCAGTGGAGCTGATAAAATGGACAGTGAGTGTAGATACAAGAAGGTGGTCTTAATGTTATGGCTGATGGGTATATATCTGCTTATTTAGCTAACAGGAATTTAGCCCCTACCATTCACATTACAGCTATAAGAAGTGGGCTTCTTTTTGAATAAGCTGTACACAGGACAGAGCCTATTAACATAGGTCATATCAGTTTTAAATGTCAATAAAGAAAGGTGGAACATGCTCATGCAAATGAGTTATAGCTGTTTGAGCAACATTATGACAAATAGAGACAAATAACATGCAAAAACTGTCCAAAACTGTGTTATATATGATGTAAATTATGCAGATATGTGGGTATAAGCCAGTGCTTGGCCCACATATTGCTTTAAAATGTTTCATTAATTTTCATTATTTCTTAATTTCATTTTAAGATTCATTAGTTTAATGCGCTGAGTAAGCATTCAGAGTTGGACAGTGTATATTGTGGTGTAATTCACCTGCTGTACAGATAGATTTCTTGAAGCATGTTGTTGGCCCTCCTCTGTGTTTTCTTATACGTCTCCCCTTGACAGGTTCATAGCAGTGTCCATACCGCTCAACTATAATCGAAAACATGTTGACCATCGGCAGATCATCCTGCTCTCCGCCACCTGGCTCCTGGCCCTAGCCGTGGCCTCCCCTGTTATCTTCGGCATAAACAACGTCCCGCAGAGGGACCCTAGTGAGTGCAAGCTGGAGGATGACAACTATGTGGTGTACTCGTCCGTCTGCTCCTTCTTCATCCCCTGCCCCATCATGCTCCTGTTGTACTGCGGGATGTTCCATGGCCTCCGCAGGTGGGAGGAGGCCCGCAAGGCCAAGCTGAGGAACAGCATCCAGGCCTGCCGAAAGTTGCAGCATGCCACGGCAGCCGCTGTCCTGCCACCCCTGGCTGCCCTGCAGACCTCTTTGCCCCGCGTCATAGAGCAGGACCTGGCCCAGTCCAGCGTGGATGACCTGGATGATGACATGCAGCCAAGCTGCCCTTTGCCACCAGAGTACAATAACAGCCCCATTCAGACTGTGAGTTATACAGAGTTACAGAATTCAGGCCAAAGGAAAAAGAGG
The DNA here is from genome assembly GCA_024036415.1 of Prochilodus magdalenae. Classification (NCBI taxonomy): domain Eukaryota; kingdom Metazoa; phylum Chordata; class Actinopteri; order Characiformes; family Prochilodontidae; genus Prochilodus; species Prochilodus magdalenae. The sequence continues at coordinate 115,440 of JAMWET010001684.1, read as the reverse complement.
GCCAAGATCAACGGCAGGGAGAGGAAAGCCATGAGGGTCCTACCTGTTGTTGTGGGTGAGTGTTACAAGAATTGAGACTTCTGTCATAGTAATGCAGGACAGTCGTTTCAGATGCTAAATGCTCCAATATAGGAAAACATTTGTAGTACAGAAGAACTTTACAGTGTGGTGATGGGAACCAGGGGTCACAATGTCTACAACTCAAATATAGCAATTTTATTACTATCCAAAATGACCTGTAAACCTACACACTCTGAATTTTAATGTTGATGACGGTGAAACAGTATAAAATCTAAAATGTCTCAGACGTAATGTAATGTGTTTCATAGTGTTTTGTGTAATAGCTTCATGGGCTGAAGCTTTTAAAAGCAATAAACTCCCCAGACGTCTGGTTCCTATCACCACCACTGTGAGCAATTCTGATATTGTTTCACTAGGATGGGACTTGTAACCTCAAACCATGACAACAACACAAATGACTTTGTTTACATTTCATTAATAAAGTAGAAATGAACTGAATAGAAGCATTCTCAGAATTGGTGGAGGTCTTCTCAAACATGTCTAAATGAATCCTAAACACTACCACTGGTCCATTTAGAAAAGGTTCATACAATGTAAAAGGCAGCTGCCGGTTTCAAATATAGTAATAGAGGAAAAAGCCTATATTTGATTTATTATGTTGTCTTACGAGAGCAACATTATGTTCCAGTCATTTATTACAGAGACGTAAACTGGAAGTGATGAGACTGACGCTGCTCGGTCTGAGTCCAGACGTTTCCCCTTCGTTCACAAAATTTACCTCGGACCTTTGAAAAACCCCGCATTAATAATTTGAGTCATTTTCTCTACGTCAGCCAGTTTGATGAAATTTTTATGAATAATGTTATGAGTGGTTTTTGGCCATGGGTGAGTCTGTCTAACGCTGGAAAATGCTTTGATTATATAAAAATCACCCCACAATGGCACCTGTCTACGTCTGTGAAATGCTCAACACCCCAACCTGCACAATAACTGGTGGAGTCTGTGCACCTGATGTTTTACCTGGGTGGATAGCTTGGAGAAGATCAGCAGTAAAGACCAGTTGGAGTGGCTGGAACCTCACACTAATACGTGTCTATGAACAAACATCATATCTGTGTCAACTTAGAAATATGAACATGTAGATGTGAGTGATAAAAACTTTGATAACTGTCAAAGTTATCAAAAATCAAATTTTGATAACTGTAGCTGTCAGCTAATCCAAACACTGAACTATTTGCTTATTTATTATGTAAATATATGTGTGTATAAGTTTATGTGACTAATTATATTATGCGCTATATGTTGTTATCCAACAGAATATTCCGAATATTGGTACATATTTTTGTTCACTAGCTAATCCCTCAGTTTTTGAGATATCGTCATCATTCCAACTCCAGAATGTTTAGTCTGATCAGGAACAGTATGCTTGTATACAGCTTTTTGATTGGATGCACGACTTCTGCATAACAACAGATTTTACTGGATATATTCCCATTGAATGGGATGAGCGAGTGCCCATCTACTGACATCTGCTCGACCGAGAGACACTGATTCTGATACACAATTTTGAGGAAGAATTCAGTGTTGGTTCAACTTGCACTCGTCTGTTTAAATTTTTATCCATCCCCCTTTCCATTTCTCTGCTCATTTATTTTCAGCCCCACCCAAACTCTTCTATCTACAGCCACCAACCTGCATGTGCTCACTCTAGGCAGATCACTAAACTCTAATACACAGCCATACTGACCTACACTCTAAGTGGCATTTATATATCCCATGTTCCTCACAAAGCAACCACAGCCTAGCAAGAGCCTAGCAGGAAATGGGAACCATTTAGGCTGCGCAACCATTCTACATTTCCGTTCTGGAGATGCACTTTCGTCTGCCAGTATTTCATGCATTTATATAGTTCCTCAGTAAGCTGATACAAATATGAATCATCGATCTCAATCATAATGACATCAGAAATGTGCACATACACTGCAGTGTGTTGTTTGAACATGCAGTTGATCTTAAGGCATTTTGTAAAGTCAAACTCATGTGAGACCACCAGCCATTTTTACAACTTGCTAATACGTTACAGTGAACATTGGTTACCTGGATTTGACTTGGCGGTGTATCAAATGTAACGTTGAATGCTGTCTTTACTTTGAGGAGCCTGCATTGGCTAATGGGCTAATCCTAACGGTGAATCCCACCTGGGCTAGTACTGCGTTGATGCTGCGTAGTGCCCCACACTTTCATAGGAGAAACTTCAGAATGTAAAACTAGATGTGCATTCACAGTCGTGATACTGCAACAAAGCCAGAAAAGAAGAACATGTGAATATCATGGATGAATCCCGAGACTTGACAGCTATGAAAAAAGTAAATGATGTAAAAGATTCATTCAAGAATCAAACCTGTACTACTGCAGCCAGTTGCTGGATTAAAGGGGAAATCCAGATGTTCAGACCCTGAACCTGAAGATTGCAACATTAACAGCACAAGTTTGATTTGTTTCATATATGGCAAAATTGGAAATGCCTTCTGTTTCCAATGAAGAACAAGTGGGCTATGGAGATAAGGAACAGGTGGGCTATGGAGATTGTCATAATCTAGTGAATGACAAAGCCGTCACATGAGCTGTTGCATTCTGCTTGTTTCGCCCTTGTTAATGACTAACTATAGGCTAAATCCCTAAATCCAATTGCTGTGTAATGTTTTCATGGTGTTTTAAGCTGATTTCAGTGCTCATTTGCACATAGACGTCCAGCAGTGGTTAAAATGGCGCACTGCAGAAATCATTTTACTGAAAATCAAATTAAAAAAAGTTTCATGCTTTCAGGTACTCTGTAATCATAACATTGTGGGAATGATTTGCTTTTAGCCATTCCTTTGTCAGAGTGGTAGTCTGTCTTTTTGACACTTAATGTGATAAGCAGTCCATTCTCTCCGTAGTTATATCAATTACATTTATTTTTTGGACATATCTTAAAACGAAAATGGTACCTATTCGTGTCTGTGTTTATTATTATGTATTTAATTAGATTTTAAAAGTAACACTAAAACATAACTAGAGTTTGACTTTCCACTTTTGATTTACTACAATACAGTAAAGTCAGAGTTCACCCTCTGTGAATTCAATTTGTGTGTCAAAACAGCCATCATATACAAGGTAGCACTAGCTCTTAGGTATTTCTAAGGAGATGGATGTAGGATTGTCCACCTACATTATAAAGAGGAAAGTGAGAGGGAAATAAAAAATCAGAAATTGATTAAACGGTGCAGAGAAAATGAGACTGCTAAGAAACCATGTAAGACCTGGTAGGCCATAAACTCCACCAATTAACAAACCATACTTTAGACCATACCAACATTTGGCTGAACATATTGGGAAGGACGTCTAATTGCGATTTTTCTGATAATTATTGCAACTGCGATTTAAATCATACTTTTTTTCTGGGGACTGAAGTCCAGGCCCGTCATTTGGTCAGCAAGACCAGAACATTGTCTTTCTCAGTTAGCTGTGGTTGTGATTTTTCACCATATAGTTGTTTGGCAGCCTTTGATTGGTCTAACCCATGTACAGGAAGCCTAAAAGCTCTGATATCATGTTAACGTTCTCCATACAAGACACGGTTTTGATGAAATAGCCTATAATTATATGTGCAGCTCTTGCAGTTTAAATAGTGTACTCTTTTTTTAAATTCCAATTTCAATATAAAATCCATTAATCTTTAAGCCATAACCTAAAGCTTAACCGAGAGAAGAAAATCAAGCTTCACTTTTGCTTCTCAGTGCTGAGTTTGAAAAGATGTGGTGCCCTTAGTGCGAAAAGAAAGTTAAGAAGTAAAGAAAGAAGAAAATTTACAAAATTAAAACGAAGAAGCAGTTTGGGATTTCAACCCCAGACCTCAGCACCACTGAATGTGTTTGGGGTTATTTGGATCATCTATGGCTGGATCCTCTTGGAACGTCTATGACTAAATTTGGGGGTGTGGTGTGAAAGTGAGTCTCCTGAAAAGAATGGCGGTTGTAATAAAGGTAAAAGGTGGGCACGGCTAGTATAGACAATGTGATATTGTATTTAGTTGTTAATATTTGTTTATATATTTAGTTATTTATGTTTAGCTGTTATATATATATATATATATATATATATATATATATATATATATATATAGTTGAGACTTCGGTAAAACCTTCTATTCCCAAAAAGGTTTTCTGCTCTCTTTTCTCATAATTAAAAATGAATATCTTGTACTTACAGGCTGTTTGATGATCCAAATGCTATATGTATATGACTTCTCTTACAAACTGCTGGAAATGCACAAATGGCATTAACGTCATGCCTTTATCTTGAAGAACACTTTCAGAAAGGATGCTACACAGTTTCCCTGCGAGAGTTCCACCGCACCAGTGGATATTTATAGAAATCTCATCTTCATTTTTTGAATAATTTAGGATGCCATAGATAAAACACATTCATAAATCGTCTACATGGAGGCAGTTTATACAACCATCTAATGCTTTTCATTACATTATTTGTATTGGTACACTAACGTCACTTTCACAATAGACTTATATGACAGAGTTACGTAATGGAGAATTAATAACTGTGACGCTGATGGCATTCCTGAATTATCCAAAGCTTTCTGTGCAAACTGGCCACCTTGCTGTAATTCGGGCTAATTCTAAGACTCAGCTTCCTTACCCTTTGTAAGAAAGGGAGAAAGAGTATACTTCTAACAGAGTAGTTCAGATTTTGAGCTTGGCAGCTATTGCAGTTATTTTGGGATATTTAAAATGCCTAGCATTTTGTATGGAGTTGCCCTTCAGGCAAACGGTCTGAAATGGGAACTGAACATAACAGCACGTCTTGATCTTAAAAAATATTCAAGTGATTTCAGCCTTATCTCTATCTGGTACATCTATGGCTTACGGTCATTTACCACAAACAGATATGTAGATAGTTTAGGATAAATGAAAGGCAGCTGCCTTGATGCCTTGCTGCCTAATAAGTCAGTGCCTTGGAAGGCAGCTTTGTCCACTGTGTCTGTGCTTGTGTTTTCAGTGCATCAGTGCTAACGTTGTGTTATAGTGGTTTTGCGAAGCACTGAATTACTAATTACGCTCTCCTTTCAATAAAACATGTAGTCAGCCAGTGTTCTGACTGTATGTCCCCAATGAGCTCAGAAAAGCCCAGCCACATTTATCCTGATAACAATAAAACCTTGTCATATAGCCCACCTCTACTGGTAATCGACAGATGCCACAGCTGGACATTAGCTTCAAAACAAGGTGGTATTCCTTTAATGGAGGTAGCAAATGATAAACCGTGCTCCTTTCTGTGTCTGCAGGTGCTTTCCTTTTCTGCTGGACTCCATTCTTCGTGGTTCACACAACACGGGCCCTGTGTGAGTCATGTGAAATTTCCCCCCACTTAATGAGCACAGTGACTTGGCTGGGTTACGTGAACAGCGCTCTGAACCCTATCATCTACACCGTCTTCAACACAGAGTTTCGCAGGTTCTTCCGCAAGTTTCTACACAGCTGCTGCTGACACCCACAGCAAGCCAGAGGAAAATACGATGCCATAAATGGTCCACTGTCAGGACAAACCCTTGTATCTTCATTCTGATATACAGTCATTGGAAAACTCCAGCTGCTCCTTACAGTGTGGGAACGTTTCATAATCGAACTAACGGAAATCAAGAATGTCAAGAATGTTTTTTCCATCTCCTGAAAAGCTTTTGGAGACATGAGCTTTCATTCCAACAGTGATACTATGTCAGTACAGAGTATATACAACATTCATATGCACATATCTATGTACCTACATATACTGTATTGCCAATATTTTATATGCCTGCGACAGCAAAATGTATGTTTGGCAAATGATCGTGCCTAGCTTTTAATATGTCCACGTTTTATGTGGAGGGCATTTTAAGGAAAGATGATGCACACTCACATTATGATGCTTATGATGCACTTGTTAAATTTTGCTTCACACAACTCCATATTTGATATGAATGTACAGTTTCTTTGCATTGCAATAGAACATGCCAAATTTGGACTGTGTTTTGGAGTGTTGGACTGTATCTTGATTCTGACCTTGTTGGAGAAGTTGTTGGGAAACTGTTTTAACTTGGAGCTATCTATGGTAACACCACCCAACCCTGCCTTAAGGAACCCTGCCCCAACCCTGTCAGGGAAATTAAGTGTAAAGTATGCCTAGTGCTGTGCAAAAGGCGGGACTAGCCCAAAATGGCAACACATGAACACAAAGGTGCAAGTAGCAACTCTGGAGAACGGTTGTTGATATTTGAGCTCAACAGCAAAACTAATACACCCCTTCCTTCAGTGGTCCTTCAGAAGCTCCACCCCACCAAATGCATAGATGTGTATTGCCAAGGGGAACAACACTCGGCTGAGTTCCTGTTTTTTTATTTTTTATATCTTCATGGGCAAAAACCCTTTTGTCTGTTGTACTGACAAACGGCATAATCTAACGTTAGAGCGAACAACAACACGGCATGTATCGTAACTAGCATTGTTTAGGATGGGGTTACAAAACGATGGCCCATTGCTGTTGAGTTGCTGCTATCCCAAACATGAGCAAACGGGATAAGACAATGCTGACCTATAGGTTCTGTAAAACAGCAGAACTAAGCAAATGTTATCCACCTGTCTAGCAGAAACAGAGCAACCTCCTCATCCTTTTCATGCCTTTCAGCTCCCCATGATGCTGAAATCAACTTCTTTTTCACAGGGCTTCTTATTTGAGTGTTCCTGTCCCGCCTTAAATGAAGCAGCAGTTCCATACGGGTGCCTCAGTCTACCTGTTCAACCTCCTGTTCGAACTTGTCTCTCCATCACTGAAGCATCTCATTGGTGTTAACACAGCTCTTTGTGTGAACTTCTTTCACAAGTGTTGTTCTTTAGGCTATTTGGGTTCTCTCAGCCATCTCTCCCATCATCTCCTGTTGCTGATTGGCTGGATTGTGTTGTGTGGCTCGACCCAAGCTGCTTTATGTATTTCCTGTTTGTACAGAACCGTGGCTGTGTACCAAAACGCACACAGTCAGGACAGGTAGCGGAGCATGAGGAGATAGATAGTGTATTGGATTAACATCACTTACTGTGCCTTTAAGCTTTTAATGGTCTTAACAACAAATCATTAGTCAGTAAATTAGCGAGATTTAAAGAAATAGATCAAATGAGGTAGTATGGCACAGCTTTTCACTCTAGCTTCTATAAATAGTGAAGTCTTGAAGGCAAATTTGCAGACAGCCTTTCACAGAATGAAGAGTCAATATTGTTCCACACAGCAGTGATGGCTTTGAATAATTGAAAAAAGTTGCCAAGCTAGTTTGTGTTCAATGTGAGACATAAAATTCTCTGTAGGATTTTAATGTGGATTGTGGCCAGGCCAAAACCATCAGTAAAAGCCATTAGTACTTCAGGCTTGGCCCAGTTTTTCTGCACAGTAGTGTACAATCTGAAATCCCCTGGTCAAATTATATCTGCTTATTGTCAAAACGATATTCGCACAGATAGTTGCACCCAGAAGGAATCAGCCAACAGGAACGAAACTTGGTGGGTAGGTTTGACATTTTGAGACAAGCGAATGATTCACGTTTCATGCTTAGCCACATATGTGATGTAAGCAAGGACCTTATCGCTGTACCTGACAGCCATAATTGTGGACATTCAGTGAGCAGTGATGCCCTTCATGAGTCATCCTGTTAGTGCCAGCATGATTGGCAGACAGCTGTAGGACGCAGGACTACATGCACGCAGACCGTTAGAGCACCAACTGTCCCTAACACCATGCCAACGCCAACAAACACTGCAATGGTGTCGTGCCATACTGTCATGGAGGGACAATGGCAGCGTGTCATCTTCAGTGATGAGTTCTACTTTTGCCTTGGTGGCGACCAACGAATCCGTGTGTGTAGGCACCGTCGTCTGCACCAAGATGAGCGTTTTGTTGTAACACGTCACTCGTCCAGGAGACGTGGTGTCACTCTAGCTTCACCTCAATGTAGCTCAATAAATGTTGCCCATATTGGTCTAAATTATTCATCATGTATTGTTCCTTGTAACTTTCCATTTTCCTTCTCCACAGTTCTTTCTGGGTGCAACTACTTTTTTTGACAATTTTATAAACATGGCTACAGTGGGGAAAATAGGTATTTGATATACTGCCGATTTTGCAAGTCTTCCCACCTACAAAGAATGGGGAGGTCTGTAATTTGGTACACTTCAACTGTAAAAGACCTACCAGCAGGAATTGTGGCTCTCACGGACCTGTGGCTCTCACGGAGCCCTCCTATTCTGCACACATTACCTATATTAATGGAACCTGTCTGAACTCGTTACCCGTACAAAAGACACCTGTCCTCAAACTCAATCACTCACGCTCCAATCTCTCCGCCATGGCCAAGGTCAAAGAGCTGTCTAAGGACACCAGGGACAAAATTGTAGACCTGCACAAGGCTGGGATGGGCTGCAGGACAATAGGGTAGCAGCTTGGTGAGAACAACTGTTGACGCAATTATTAGAGAACAGAAGAAACACAAGATGACTGTCAGTCTTCCTTGGTCTGGTGCCCATGCAAGATCCCGCCTTGTGGGGTAGGGATGACTCTGAGAAAGGTCAGGAATCAGCCCAGGACTACACGGGAGGACCTGGTCAAATGACCTGAAGAAAGCTGGGACCACAGTCTGAAAGAGGATCATTGGTTAAACACTACGTCGTCATGGTTTAAAATCCTCCAGGGCACGCAAGGTCCCCCTGCTCACGCCAGCACATGTCCAGGCCAGTTTAAAGTTCGCCAATGACCATCTGGATGATGCAGAGGAGGCATGGGAGAAGGTCATGTGGTCAGATGAGACCAAAATAGAGCTTTTTGGTATCAACTCCACTCGCCGTGTTTGGAGGAAGAAGAAGGATGAGTACAACCCCAAGAACACCGTCCCAAACGTGAAGCATGGGGGGAGGAAACATCTTTGGGGGTGACAGGACGACTGCACCGTGTTGAAGAGAGGATGGATGGGGTCATGTATCGCAAGATTTTGGTCAAGAACCTCCTTCCCTCAATATGAGCATTTGAGAAGGGTCGTGGCTGTGTCTTCCAGTAGGACAATGACCCAAAACACACAGCCAGGGCAACTAAGGAGTGGCTCCGTAAGAAGCATCTCAAGGTCCTGAAGTGGCCTAGCCAGTCTCCGGCCCTGAACCCAATAGAAAATATTTGGAGGGAGCTGAAACGTTGCCCAGCGACAGCCCTTAAACCTAAAAGATCTGGAGAAGATCTGTATGGAGGAGTGGGCCTAAATCCCTGCTGCAGTGTGTGCAAACTTGGTCAAGAGCTACAGGAAACGCCTGACATCTGTAATTGCAAACAAAGCTTTCTGTACCAGATTAATTTCTGTTCTTCTGTTGTATTAAATACTTATTTCATGCAATAAAATGCAAATGAATTATTTAAAAATCATACAATGAGATTTTATTCTTAGATTCTGTCTCCCCCAGTTGAAGTGTACCTAGAATAAAAATGACAGACCCCTCCATTTTTTGTAGGTGGGGAATCTTGCAATATCGCCAGTGTATTAAATACTTATTTTCCCCACTGTAGTTTATTGAATTTCTGTTTTGTTTGCTAAATTTGACATATTTCGGTATAATATGTGGCCAGGGCACAGTTTTATTTCCTCTAAAATATGTTGCCTTCATTAAATAAAACTCCAGGATCTCATAATGAGAAGTAAAAGAGCTCCAGATAGACAAAAAAAGGAATATCTACTCACTTCTGATTGGCTAAGACTGCAGTTCCCTTTAATGAGCAAGGCGATAAAATTAAATAGAACTTTCCAACATAATGAGGTTTGAAATCGGGGGTCTTGCAGTGCAGTACGAGGCTAAAGCTACATTTTGAAGGCACCAAAACTTCAGAAACTGCCTAATTAACTACCTCCAGAGCCTCAAAGGATTTTACCAGATTTTAAGTTTGATAGATTCCCTGTGGAGTACATTAGATGACAGACCGTATTCTCATCTGTGCTCTGTGAGAGTGTCAGTAAAGGAATGGGCACCTGTGCAGAAGCCCCTCTCTTCTTTTCCAGCTGAATAATAGATTAAATGTCTGCATGATCAAGTGAAGCCCTGCCAGTCTGCTGAACCGAGGCATTTCTAGGGGAGTCGTGGAGAAAATGTGACCTTGAGCCTTGAGCTGCAAAGTGAGGGTATAGCACTGACCCACAGACAGAGATGGTCCGTTTGGTGTCTTTGCGGCTGGAGAGGCTTGTTAACTTGTTAAATCGCTCCGTGATACATTTTCATAAGTTGGCTTGTTATGCAACACTTTAAAGTGGATTTATTTCTTCTACGTTTTTGCATATTTAAGTGGTTAACCGTTAAACATTCATCCAGAGTGGATGATCAGAAATGTTCAGAGCGGTGGTGAAGGAAACCAGAGGAGTTCAGTGCCGCTAAAAGCTACATCACAGAAAGCTGTTACATGACATGCTGACTGATGTCTGAGGTGTTTTACGCTGATTTTAGCCTTTTACAGGTTTTAGAACTGAAGAAAAGGTTGGGACCGTATTGAAGCATGTCACTGCAGACAGTACGAACCCAGGATATTTCATGTTTGGTCTGGTTGTGTTAATATGCATCCATTCCTGCATTGCAGGCCTGCAAAACGTTTAGCTTCTAACGTTGGCGTTCCTTCGCGCAACACTTAAAGGACCTTTTGGCACCAAGTGATCTAAGTGTCCCATTGTTCCTGCAAACATGTCTTAAGGTGTGTCATGGTACGGGGTGATTGTTGTCACTGTGCCTCTATTAGGAACAGATCTGATTTCAGGCAGGGCAATCCCACACCCGGACCCTCTTCTTGCGTAGCCATGACTCTGTAAAGTGTGCAGCATGTGGTTTGGCGATGTTTCCCTGAGAGCAGCATATGCTCCTCTAAGATTTCAGTGTACGTTTCTGTGTTCCGGCTGCTTCTCAGAAGTGAAAATGACCTTAACACTGACCTAATACCAGGACAGACCCTGTTTTCAGGACCTGATTTTGGTTTCTGGCTTTTCATATTTTGTCTGGAGCACACAGCATCCAATATTTCCCAAAAAAAAAAAAAAGATCTGGAATACTGATTCTTCTGGCCATAATACATGTTTCCACTGTGTGATGGAGCATCCAGGGTGCCTCAGAGCCCAGAGACGTGGATGCTGCTTCTGGACAGGGTTAATGCAAGGCCTGTGTTCTGCACAGTAAAGTTTTAAAGTGGTGTTTGTGAATGCAGCCCTGTACTGAAGTGCTTGACAAAGGTTTTGCCAAAGTAATCCCTCACCCATGTGGTTATATCAGCTACTGCTGAATGACGGTTCTTGATGCAGTGCCATCTAAGGGAGATCACAGGTATTCAGCTTAGGCTTGTGCCCTTGCCCTTCACGCTCTGAACCACCAGATTCCTTGAATTGTTTAAGGACGCTATGCACTATAGAGGGAGAAATGAATGTGCCAATCTTTCCAGACTTCCTTTGAGGAACACTTTAAGGAATTTTAGTATTTTTCACATGCATTTGTTGACAAACTGGAAATACTCTGCCCATCTTTGCTTCTCAAAGAATCAGCTTTCTTACATAATTAAGATTACAGTCACCTGCAGGAATGGATGTCTATTAGCAAATAAAATAAAATCTCAGAAGTCAATGGTAAAACTTACATTACATTTCCTGTCTCAACCACTGTAAAGAAATCTCTTGGGTTCTCAACATTACCGTTTCCCACCAAACCACTCTGAATTGCTTCAGTTCCATATCTGCTGGTAAATTATGCCAAATGTAAAAAAATATGGAATTCCATTTTAGGTCAGTTAGAACTATAGAAACTATACATGTGTTTTCAGACATGCTGTTTTACTAGATGATGAACAAAGCCACAATGAACTAACTATGCATGTGAACTAACCCTTACGAAACGATAATATATGGCAATGTATTGGAAAATATAGTGCAATATATTAAATAATATAATGTCATATATGGGAAACAAGTGCATATATTTGCATATATTTATATAGTGATAAATATATTACAATATATTGTATAATACATAAGGAATTGCCTCTTTTCATTTATTGTATGTATGGTAGTATAATATATACTTACTTATATATTGTAATATATTTAATTTTATATGTAATAGACATCATATGTATTTCTCCATATGTGTTTGCATATATGATAATATATATAGTTTTATATATGTGAAAATATTTTCATACATACATGTGGCAATATGTATATATTCAATATAAAACTAGGATATTATATATATATATATATATATATATATAAAACTATATATATATATATATATATATATATATATATATGTATATATGCAAACACATATGGAGAAATACATATGATGTCTATTACATATAAAATTAAATATATTACAATATATAAGTAAGTATATATTATACTACCATACATACAATAAATGAAAAGAGGCAATTCCTTATGTATTATACAATATATTGTAATATATTTATCACTATATAAATATATGCAAATATATGCACTTGTTTCCCATATATGACATTGTATTATTTAATATATTGCACTATATTTTCCAATACATTGCCATATATTATCGTTTCATAAGGCAAGAATTTTTTTATTAGTATTGGCCCCTTTATGTAATATGGCATATTGGAGCTTTGCATGCCTTCAACCACATTGTTTTGTTTTTCAGTGATAAGACAAACTGAAAACGAGAGCGTGCAGACTTTATTTACATGCTATCAGCCGCAGACTAGGACAAAACATCACACCCAAAAGAGACGGTCATCTGAGGTTAGTCAAATCGTTTGCATGTCAGCCTGAAAGGTATAACCAAAGCTTTTGGAGGCGAGTTTCAGGATAACCTTATGTCATGTTGACTTTACATTTACGGCATTGAGCTGACGCACTTATCCAGAGCAACTTACATGGTTAATCATATTACAGGTAGGCCAGTGCAGTGTTAGGAGTCTTGCCCAGGGACTATTTGTGCAGCACAGCATAGTCTCCCAGACCAGGAATTGAACCCCAATCTCCCACATGTGACAGTAGCTTCCAGGTGGAAGCCACACCAACCACCAACACCAACTTACAACATCTCTGTTTACCTTGGCCATCCACTGGCTACAGGTGTCTGTGTCATTTGGACATCAATAGAGTTATGTGCCATGATGACGTTCTGGCCTTTGATAAGAGGTGCAGCCTGGTGCACAATAATATACTGGCATCACCTTCTGAACTTTTCTTGCAGCACTTCCATAATTCCTCCCACCACAACCTCGTTTTAACAGAGAAGCCTGGAGGTAGGAGAAGGGAGCTTGGAACTGGAAGGTCTTGGGTTCAAATCCATACGTGCTTTTACACAGATTTAATATATAGTACTGTACAAAGTTCAGAGACCACCCCTCACTTTCATCTTTGAGAGACAGGAGAAGATCGAGCTCCACTCTGGTTTCAGAGGTGTTCGATGAGTGTAAATCTACTTACATTGCTACAAAGGATCAACTGTGTGAACCATTTTGCTTCAGCACCATTCTGAGGTAAGAGGTAGATCTCTAGTCAGGTAAGAACATCATAGACTGATGCTCAACGAGTCGTTGGTAAACCAGCAAAGCCTTTCCCTGCATTTAGGAGCAACCTAATAGAAAGCACAGCCTAATGTCAAAATATCTTTATTCTCAGGGACGGCCCAGAATTTAAATTTTGGGACACCAGAGGGATCCAACAGGTTAATCTGGGTACTCCATCACCCAGGACCCCCTGTATTTCGCACTTTGCTCTCACCGTGAGAAAGCGACTCATTGTAATGGGTCTGGAAGGATGTGCACGAGTCAAAAAAAAAAGCAGCTGCCCAGAACAATGGGTCGACCACCCCAGACCCCAGGTCAGACCTCAACATCACTGAGAGTGTGTGAATTGTGAGTAGTGGAAAAAACATCACTGCAGATTTCTGTGAAAACAAAAACTGAGTCTCCTGAAAAGAATGGAGGGATAGTTGTCGGGTTCTGTGATATCTCTGTTAAATCGATGTCCCGTTTTTTTTCTTGGTGCGTAAAAAAAATAACTGGACATGAGTGGTGGTCTCTCACATATGCCCAGTTCTGAAAACATACACTGAGTCTGTGTTATATATGAGTGCATTCTCATTCCCAAACTACTCATTCCTTCGCTCAGCTGAGGTGAGAATAGCTTGTGACTCGTGCTGTTGTCACCCGTCGTAATTTTTAGACCTGTGTAGATGAGTTACTTGCAAATAGATCAGGGGTTCTCACTCCCTAACACCCCAGGTGTTACTTTCAATGCCCAAATTAGGCATAGCTTAAGGGCAAAGACAATATCAGCTTCAATTAACTCCTGATTCGGGTCCTATATGTTCATAACAGCTTGTCACATAGGACATCCTGTAACTCCTGAAGGTGTGAAAGGTTAACGAATACCGTTAATACCGTGCATCTACTGCCTACTAAAATCGTGAGGCTGTAAGTAGTGACACAAATTGCGTCTATGGAGAACAGCACGGATTTCTTGGATATCATGAAAATGATATAATGGCACAGCGAATTGTCAGGAGGGTCTCTGAGAATAACGAGCTGCAGGACTGCTGTGCAGAGCAATTGGACTTGCAAGAAGCACTTTTTCTTCACCCCTGCACACATCACTGAATGGAGCTATTCTTGAAGCTGACAGCCAGAGAGCTCCTCACATCTTAAGCCGCTTTCCCCTCAATCTGGACGTGCCAAGAGAGTAGCAACAGCGGTGCTCGGCCTGGCAGATGTTCTCCATTGTCTGCTAAAGTGTGTTATGTTGGGAAGCAGGGTGAGAACAGTAGTTTAGCAGGGCATGAGGGTGTTCAGGTGTGTCGCCACTGTGCAAATGTCTGAAACCACCCTACATTTATTTAACTTCCAGTCAAAGCAGGAATTAAGTACCAGTGTTTTAGAGCAAAGGAAAGAAGCCACTGGCCACTTCATTAAGTTCTACATTTATCGCCCACCTTGTCAGCTCCACTTACCATACAGGAGCACTTTGTAGTTCTACAAGTACAGACTGTAGTCCATCTGATTCTCTGTATACTTTGTTAGCCCCCTTTCTCAATGTCAGGACCCCACAGGACCACCATAGAGCAGGTATTACGTGGGTGGTGGATCATTCTCAGCACTGCAGTAACACTGGTGGTGGTGTAAATGGATCAGACAGAGCAGTGCTGCTGGAGTGGTTAAACACTGTGTCCACTCACTGTCCACTCTATTAGACACTCGTACCTTGCTGGTCCACCTTGTAGATGTACAGTCAGAGACGATAGCTCATCTGCTGCTGCACAGTGCAGTGCTGGTCATCCTCTAGTCATTCATCAGTGGTCACAGGATGCTGCCCACAGGACGCTGTTGGCTGGATAGTTTGGGTTTGTGGACAATTCTCTAAAGGGTTGTTGTGTCTGATCCACTCACACCACCACAACATCAGTGTCGCCTCAGTGACCCGAGTAATGCCTCCACTGTGGTGGTCCTGTGTGGGGTCCTGAGCATTTGAAACACTGGGTAACGGCAGAACCGCAATTACTTTCAGTTGTGTCTAGTTGGGAAACTTTGTATTCCTGCTTTCCTCAGTAACGTATCTCTATTTCTCTTCTTGAAAAATGAAAGACTTTCCCAAATTGAAACTCAGGTAAACGAGGGGGGGTTTGACTTTTGCACAGTACTGCATATAAGAACTATTAGTGCTCCGAGATCAAGTGTGCTCTTCACAGACAAGAACCGAAGGCATACAGAGGGGGAGAAGTGATGAATGCATCTTGGTTGCACACCATGTGTCTCATCAAGTCACTTCATTACATTGCGTAGCTCCATCTAGTGACAGAAGTAGCTCATGTGTAGTTTATTTTGGTTTTCGAGGCCAGTCCTGGAAGTTTTGCTGATGTCCAGCTGCTTTTCTTAGTCCAACCTAAATATGGGTAAGAACATGATGTGGAAACAAAGAACAAGAGACTACACGATTACAACAACGGTCCGTTGCTTTAATACTAAAGTCATTTAAAATAAGCAATGCTCAGCCATCTGAAAAGAACATCTTGTTTAAATAGATTGTTGGTTTTGGCTCAGCTGTAAAATGCTATTACGTGAAAAGGATGGAAGGACGTAGGGCACACAAGATGTTCTGTCAGCAGAGCACCTTTTTTGTCCAGTCACAGAATTGTAAAACCAGATGTGTCATTTTTGGAAAGTGTTGTGTTTTTTTTAGGGTTGAGATTAAATCTGGTCCTATACAAACTCTTTTCCACATTTAAGTAGATACTATAAAACAAGACGTTTAATTATGAAGTGATGAAAACGGTGTTAATGAAATTGTGTAATGAAAACTGTTTTTAGATTCTTTAATGTGTCTTGGGCAGTTGTGAGCTAGAGGTTAGGGAACCAGCCTTGCAACCGCAAGGTTGTTGGTTTGATCCCCATGGACACGAGGGAAAATACCTGTCCCCCAGCTGCTCCCTGGGAGCCATGGCTGCCTACTGCTCTGGGTAAGTGAGCTCACTGCCCTGTAGTGTGTGTGCGTGCACGTGGGTGCTTTGATTACACGGAATGGGATAAATGTAGATAAATTCCTCCCCTGTTCTAGATTCTAATTCCAAGTTCTTTGTTGACCTGCGGCAACCTTCTTTTCAGGAGAGTAATACATTAACGTCATTCCTGCTGGTGAAACAAAACCTCTTTATGTCCACATGATATCTTTGCAGAAGAAGGAAAATACATACTAGCCTTTTAAAGTGAAACGATGGACGCAGATATTAATTCTAGGTCATTTCTTTAGGTCCATTGCTAATGAATTTTAGACTTTCATAAAAGATCAAAGATGTAATTTCAAACTAGATCAAAAAAGTGAAAAAGTCTAAAATGGAGATATGAGGTTTTGTTTTATATACCGTACCATTATATATGTGCCTGTTATGCAGTGTGCACAGCTGTGGAATAATACATTCAAATAACAGGAACAAATACTTATTCAGTATAATACTAATTATATTACATAACTATAACTACAAAACAAGCAAGGCTACAATGAGGGCAGATGCTCCCTCCTCCAAAAATATCTTCTTATCCTTAAATTGAGAGCAGGACAGAAAAGCACACTCCTCCCAGTCCTCTATTAGCTAGCATATTAGTATGTGGCTTGTGCATTATTATTAAATATTGCACTTTTGTAAAGCTAAATGCCCTAATTAACTGAAAACAAAAACATTCTAATGTTTGCTGTATCGAAAAACGAATCAACCACAGTGTATTAAACCAAATGATGAACTTTGCAAACTGTAACACACCTAGGAACCATCTGGGACAATGTCCCAACTAGACTCCACATATGCTGGGACCTTGTTTGGAACTGTTTGAAATTTGATGGATGTACATATGCTAATGAATTTAATAATGCTTTGTAAGTAACATGTGAACATGTATGTATGTATGTATGCATGTATCTATCTATGTATGTATGCATGTATGTATGTATGTATGCATGTATGTATCTATGTATGTATGTATGTATGTATGTATGTATCTATGTATGCATGTATGTATGTATGTATGTATGTATGTATGTATCTATGTATGTATGTATGCATGTATGTATCTATGTATGCATGTATGTATCTATGTATGCATGTATGTATCTATGTATGCATGTATGTATGGATGTATGCATGTATGTATCTATGTATGTATGTATGTATCTATGTATGTATGTATGTATGTATGTATGTATGTATGTATGTATGTATGTATCTATGTATGCATGTATGTATGTATCTATGTATGCATGTATGTATCTATGTATCTATGTATGCATGTATGTATCTATGTATGTATGTATGTATGTATGTATCTATGTATGCATGTATGTATGTATCTATGTATGCATGTATGTATCTATGTATCTATGTATGCATGTATGTATCTATGTATGTATGTATGTATGCATGTATGTATCTATGTATGTATGCATGCATGTATCTATCTATGTATGTATGTATGCATGTATGTATGTATGTATGTATGCATGCATGTATGTATCTATGTATGTATGTATGCATGTATGTATCCATGTATGTATGTATGTATGTATGTATGCATGTATGTATCTATGTATGTATGCATGCATGTATGTATCTATCTATGTATGTATGCATGCATGTATGTATGTATGTATGTATGTATGTATGTATGTATGTATGCATGTATCTATGTATGCATGTATGCATCTATGTATGTATCTATGTATCTATGTATGTATGTATGCATGTATGTATGTATGTATGTATGTATGTATAGATATAATTATGGATGTCTATATTTAGATTTAGTTTAATAAGCATTTTAAACAGTGTGGGACATGATGTTTATTTAAACATATTACTGTTAAACCATTAATACTTCATACATCCTTCAAAGAACAGAAACAACATTCACTAAAATAATTAACATATGCATTTAATATGTATCCTTCAAACCATAATAGAGCTTTAAGAGAGCATGTCTCCACTACAGTACTTAAAAGGCCCTACAAAGGGCTCTACAGCCAAATTATTAGGGTACACAATGTATTTAGCTGATTATGCAACCCCAAAAAAAACTCCAGCAAAGCTGCAACACAACCACTACAGCAACAAAGGGAAGACTAATGCAGTCGAGGAACGCTGTCCTCATAGTGTAACGCAATCCTCCGGCTACATACTGCCCATTACAGAGCTGTGAGTGCTGTGCGCCTTGAGTTCTCCCTTGATTGAGCCAGCACATCACACGGCACCAGACCAAATGACTCGGAGGATGCGAGAAACGAAGCTCATCTCTCATGTCTGTCCAGTCATCCCTTGCTTTCCTTTGAAGCCTGCAGAAGGAATGGAAAAACACTGTGTGCTCTCTGATGTGACCCTCTGATTTTCTCCCTTTTCTGACTGTGAGAACAAAGATTTTTTTTTGGAGCCGCTAGGCTCTCACCGGGATTCGCTCTCATCCTACAGAACACTGAGGACTGGAATACTGAGCAGTCAATTTACGTACTTCTGGTAGCATCTCAGTGGGTCTGGTGGTTTTATGCTAATGCATGCCATCTTAACCAACACCATGTGCTGCAAAGACCTCCCAAAGCGTGCTTTAAGAGTACAACCATCTGTTAGGTCATTACTGTCTTCACTTTAAGGGTCCATGAATGGGCCCTCGCTAGTTTAGAAGTTTCATAGCAATTAATAAATCAGTTTTATGAGCTCAAAGTACATGATATACAGCATCACCCATGTACAAGTAAATAAACTGATACTATACATAAGCCTGACCTTCACTCACCTTTTGACCTGCAGTGGCCATAAGCGCATCTAGTTCAGGTATCCATCCCAGGGCCTCTGCCAGTTTCCTAACCCCACTGACCACATCGCCCAGCTCTGCCACGTCATTGTTCCGTGGAGACCCCCAAGCGAAGGGCCCCACCAGATCACGGTTTATTAAGAGGCGGGGCACAGAACCTCTCACAGCTCCGGCCAAGCTGGCAAAGGGCTCCACCTACAGACAACCAGAGAGAAAAGTGAAGCAGATAAGAACTGACTCAAGGGTGACATCTGTTGGTGAAACACATTAGAACATTTCAGGGGCCTTTAAATGGCCCTGTAGGCCTAAGATCATCAGATCCCCTCAATTACTGCAAATGAGGGCAATCACATCAAGACATGTCTGAAATTTGCTTCTTCAAAAGTCTGCACCAGAGCTACGAGGCTAACGCAGCCAACAGGCCAAGTGCATTAGCATGGAGCAAACTGCATGTCTATATTATTAAGTTTGCCATAAGTTTTAATCTCAAAAGTCAAAGGCCAAATTCTCTGATTTTTCCCAGAGTCTCACTGACTAAAGGGCTGAATTTCAGTGACCTATGGTGAACGGAAAAACAGTACAGAGTTAAAAGTTTCCACGGCTCAATCACAGCACACAATCATTATTGCAATGTCCATTTTTCAGGCATGTCTAGCAACACATCGCTAACAGGTACTGGAGAGTGCATACCTTGACTGAAGTGAGCGGGAAAGGGGCTACATTATGTAGCACCTCTGTAACATAGGTGCTACATTATCAGTTACAGTACAAGCCAATTCAAGATGTTCTTACTGGAAGTTTTCCCAAGGCCATTCATCCTGTATAAGCATTAGCTATATCAGCCTTGTAGATTCAGTTTTAAACGTACAGAAGCAAACTTCAGACATTAAACATGTCTTGGCAGATCAACTAAATCTGCGGGAGGACTAACACTATCACATATACACCATATTCAACTGGGAAAGATCCATTAACGCCAGAGAGAAGGAAAACCCTTCTATCCAGTTATAGTCTACTTCATGGGATGGCATAAGCTTCTCTCACCTCTAAAGATGTTCCCATTACAATTAGCAAGTCTGCCATTGGGAAGTCTGTGAGGTATAGGAAAAAGTGCTGAGGCAGCTCCTCGCCGAAGAACACAATGTCAGGCTTAATTACTCCTTTACAGCGAGGGCAATTAGGCACTGTTCCTGCCATTATATCATTCTAGGAAAGAATAAAAAAAAGATGAAGCAATAGGCCTTCGATCTCCTCGAACAACATGATTCAGCATATTCAGCTCCTGCGAACTTCCTTTAATCATATGGTTTCTATAGCATACGGACACTTACACGAAGTTCTTCTCCCTTGTAGTCCCTGCGGCAGACCGTGCAGGTGGCCGTGGCAAATGTCCCGTGTGCCTCCACCAGCATCTTGGGGGGAATACCTGCCACTTGAATAATAAAATACAAAGGATAGAAGCAAGGGCGGTATATACTCTGTACCAATTGGTGCACTGCTATAGGAAAAGGATTTTGTTATACCTAGTATGTATGACACTACATGGCCATTCGGTAATACAGCCACATAGAAAAGATTTGGTGCCTCTGATCAAATTAAGTGTTGTGTTGATTTACTATGAGGAAATATACATTTAATTTTACATTTTACATATTGGGGAAAATTCAGCCATCAGTGAAGATTCAAAGTTTGTGAATTATTCTTTATTTCTGCACAAATATGACCTAAAATATAATCAGATTTTTAGTCCTAAAAGTAGATAAATACATAACAAAAAACAAATAAGACAAAATAAATATGCTTGGTCATTTATTTATTGAGGAAAATGATCCAAAAATTATATATGTGCATGTCAAAAATATGTGAACCTCTAGGATTAGCAATAGTATCTGACTTTTTTAATCAATGGGTTCAGCTAACAGGTAAAGTTAATTTTCATAATAATAATTATATTCATGTATCATGAATAGAAATAACAATGGTGTGCATGGCAGGGTTGCAAGGAGAAAGACACTGTTCTCCAAAAAGAACATTGCTGCTCATCTGAGAAAGTTTAACACTGGTTAACACTGACAGGTTAAAACTGTATTCCATAATAAGAATCATATCCCGTGTGTGAAACATGGTGGTAATGTCATGCATTGGGCCTGTTTTGCTGCATTAGGGCCAGGAATTCTGAATTATACCAGCAAATTCTAAAGGAAAATGTCAGGATGTCCGTCCGTGAACTGAGTCTTCAAGGAATGTGGGTCATGTACATCCGCGCCTAAGCGCACAAGTCGTTCGTTAATGGTTTGGAATGGCCGGGTCAAAGCGCTGACCTTAATCCTATATAAATGTTGTGGAAACACTTTGAAGCAGGTACTTCATGTGAGGAAATCTACCAACATCCCAAAGTTGAAGCTGTTCTGTACAGAGGAATGGGCTTAAATTCCTCCAAATCGATGTGGAGGACTGATTTGCAGTTACTGGAAACATTTACTTGCGGTCACATCAGATACTGAACGCAAAGTTTCACATACATTTGCCACTCACAAATACGTAACATTAATTTTACCTCAGTAAATAAATGACCAAGTATAATATTTTGGTGTCTTTGTTTCAGGACGTTTTGTATCCTAGATCACATTTATGTACAAATAAAGAAAATATTAAAGGGTTTAGAAACTTTCAAATGGCACTACAAAATGTGGCTTGTGTAAAAATTATGATTCAATTCATGTTTACTTTTCCCCATATCAGCAAAACAATAATCAGAACATGTAAATTGACCATTGACCAAACAACGACAGAAGACTGAAAGAAATCCAAGACCTGGATTACACTGGATAAACTGGATTTTTCAAACATCTGGACAAAAGACTCACTTCGCTCCAGTCCATCTATGTTTTGAGTATACATCCGGAGTAGCTGGCCCTTGTCATGAAGTAGCCGGATGAAGTAATGTGTCAGATTCGGCTGGTAATTCCCAGGGTACAACTCCTTGGCCAAGGCAAAGAATGGATTAGGGTTGTGGTGGAAATAATTAATTTCAAATATGGCTTCAGCGTATGGCAGGTTGTACTGTTGAAGGTTGTCATAAAGACCACTTCCAGGCGACCTGTTAGGAGAAGAGAGAGACTACAGGCAGGTGAAACTAAAACAACAGTAAATCCAAAATGGCTTCGTTCTGAAAGCATATACTACCTGAAATCTGGAATACCACTCGGTGTACTGATTCCTGCTCCAGCCATCACAACTATTCTTTTGAACTCTCGTTCCCTGATGCTTTTTGCAATGTCCTCCAAAGTCTGCTGTCTCTGGGCTCTGTCCCTGCCCCCTCCGAAAAGTCCTCTGTTTCCACAGCATAGGTGAAAGGTTCTTCTACATGAGAGCAATGGATGTTTATGAAACCTCTGAAATGTGGTACCAAATAGCAGATTATAAAGCTTGTACTTACTGACAGCCAAGAAAACCTGAGAATGAAAGTATCCACAGCTTCTGGGGAAGTGCAGAGACCTTGTGACTTTTGTGAATGGCACAATACGTCCTTGACAGACCTGCAAAGAGGTTATTTAGTCCTCATTAGGCAGATACAATGAAAGCAGCTTCACTAATTGTTGAAATGTCTGCATAAAGAATTAGTTGACCTATCAACAAAATCTAGTTTAATGTGTTTCTAGGGAAACTTACAGGGTCAGAGATGTTCTCAGTGGTGGTGATAGGAACCAGAAATCCAACTCTAAAAGCTCCCTCACATGATATGATTTTGTCTATGCTCTGATAGACATTTGGCCTAAAATATACATTAATCGATAAATTTGAATCTATTTATGGTAGAGGAACACATGAAGAGTGTTCAATGGCAAAATAATCCCCAAAGGAATAGTATTTTCATATTTATTTCTTTTTAACAATAATTACTAAGAAGACACATACGTTCACTGGTGGTTTTAGCTTATTATATTATTTCAATAAACAGCTATACTTGTGTTGCAGACATCAGCACACCTGGTTCCCATCACCACCACTCTAAAGAAATCTGCCCACTCTGGCCACATCAGACCACTCAGACTTTCTGTTTACTCCTATCCTAAACACAAAGTTACATAGGGAGTATTTCACAAAGCAGGATTTTCAGAAAGCCAGGAACCTTAAGCCCAAAGATGGGGACTGTCGAAAGTCAGGCCTGACTTTTAGTTTAAAGGTGAACTCCATCAGTGTGCCAGTCGACATAATTACATGGTTAAGATGTAAACAAACATTTATTCAGATGCACTGGTGAAATGCTCGGTTGCAGAGAAACTTGCAGAGTCGGCATTGTTCACAGAGGTGGTAACAGGACCTCTGTGATGTCTGTAAAGATTAATGCCTCTGAAAGTTTCCTTAATTAAAAAAGTTCATATGACCTGGTAAGATATATGCTGACTGATGTCTGATACACTCTTTTATGGTAGTTTGAGCATTAACTGTTTGCCTAAAATTCATTTTGGTTTTGTATAAACTCTTTCATTTTTAATCAATTCATGATGGATGGTTTTTTTTAACCAACATCAACATTACATATGAACATGTGTAGGTTCACTGGTGGTTTTGGATAGTAAATAAAATATATGTTTCCCTCGTATACATGGTGACTCAGGGTTCCCATCCCCACCACTCTAAAAAAAAATCAGAGTCTCCAAGTTTCTCTACAATTAGGCTACCTATTACACACTGAACCACTCAGGATGTCTCTGTTTACATCTCAAGCACTGAATTATTTAGAATTTGTGCAAAACTGGTGGAATACCCCTTTAGGTTATCTGGCTAACCAGAGAACCCTGCAGACAATAACTAAAAATACATAAAGATGTAAATTACCTTTTCCCCGGAATAAATCCAGTCTTCTATTAATTCTTACGTTTACAGTAGCAAACACATAACGTCTCGATAAAACCAGCAGGGTCGTCATTTTATCTGACTAAACTAGTGAATGTCACCTGAAATTAAATTAAGTACATGCACAGTACTGAACACTGACCAATATTTTTTTCACATTTCTATAATCAGTGTAAATAATAACACAACGCCATGCAGAGCCCATCTCGGGGTTAAAGTTCACTCCGTGACGTACCCGGATGCAATACAGTAATGTCAAAACAGTCCACTCAAAATACGCACAGACACAATGCTAACTTATTGTACCATAATCTTGCGTATTTTATTTAATATAATTTATAATTAAGTACGTTTTTTAAAAAGTATTTTAAGGGGGAAAAATCCACTTCAAAAATTCAATGCGCAGTCCTTTATTATAGTATATTAGGTAGCGGTCTGGATAAGAATAATGAAATATATAAATTTTTTATACATTTTATATTTAAAAAATGTAACTGCAAAAAAAAAATGTATGCAAATAAATGTATGTTATTCTGTATTCATTGCTTTGTCTTTTAAGTGAGTCAGGTGGCTTTTATTATATAATTTAAGCTACAGGCACGACGTTAGAAAGAAGTAATTTCATAATACTCCAATATATATTATTATGATTATTAATAATATTAATTAACAATATATTATTTAAAAAAAATATGATACTTACTTGGGTACAGGTTTGGATCAATCTAAACGTAACAACACATTTGTTTAACGAGTGATTTTTGGTTTTAGTAATTACAAACTTTTTTCCCTTTTCTAGATTTTTTTACACCTTCACATAAACAAGCTCAGATACTCGGCGATATAATGACAATTAAACAAAAGCTATACTACTTTGTTAACTACGAACGGTTTTATGCGTTATGGGTATTGTTTCTGTGGTATTTTTTTTTTTCAAGGTAGCTAAAAGAGAAAACGTGTACATTTAATTATCGATATTTCATGCTTCGTCTTTCAGCTGGAACCTGAGAGAGTCAAGGGACTTTTATTATACAGTTCGAACTACAGGCAGAGTGCAGGAAGTTGCTAGAGTTGAACTGCAGATTCACTGTAGGGGAAGAAGTAGTAGTCAGGTTTGTCCATCCATCAGGTCCAGCTAGCTGTAGCAGCAAAGAACACCTTCAAGATGAAAGATGTGCCTGGATATCTGTCACTTCAGCAGAGCAGAAGCCCCACTCCTGAGATGGCTGCTCAGTGGCATGATTTTGAAGAGCTCTACAACAAAAAGTGAGTTGTGTCATGCTGCTTGTCATGCTGTTGGCTAACAGACAGTTATTGATATATAAGATTACCTCATGTTAGATCTGCTAAGTATCAACACTGCAGCTCCCAGTTATCTTGTCTAATAGAGTACTTTAGTTTTATTAAACTACGCATTATTTTAATGTTGCCATACCTGGATATTTAATGAATTGATGTTGATCAGTTTTACTAGCACTGTTCAGTAAATACACCTAGAAATGGATTTCATGTTGTCTTTTCATTTTTACAGCATATATAATTTTGATGAGTTTTTTTTTTTTTAATTAATTCTCAGGTTGTGGCATCAGTTAACACTGAAGTTGTCAGAGTTTGTCAAAGACCCTTACTTCAAATCTGATGATCGTCTTATAGAGGTGTTTGTTTTATATTTATTTATTCCACATTAACACTTTCCACATACCATTTAAATTGTGCATATGTTAATAAAGTCAAATAAATGTTAAACTGTGTATGTTATTTCTCCTCCAGCTCTATGAAAACTTTCTTTGTGATTTTGAGCACAGGTAAGCTGAACATCTTACTTTAGTCATGACAATAATCAATAATAATGCTCAGTTTACTGATGACAGTTCACATCTGCTGCTGTTTCCAGGATCAATCCACTTTCCCTGGTGGAAATAATTCTCTATGTTGTCAGACAAATGACAGGTAAGCAGAAGCTGAATAGAGCAGGACCAAACTGGTAAATCCCAACCTTTCAGAAGCAGAGCTTTAGTTTCAGGTGTCAGTTAGGTATCACAGTATCACATAACTATAGAGCTGTGACCCACTGACTAAGCAGAAAGTGGTTAAGCCTTACTTAACACATTTTACGGTTACAGGGTCAAAGCAAATTCATAGTAAATATAGCTGACCAAAACACACACAATTAAATAGAACATGAATAATTCATACAGTAATGCAGCCCCAAATCAGAAAACCTTGAGATTTTACAAAAAAGGGCAAATTAAAAAAAAAAAATTCATTGCAGACAATACAAACCCAGGATATTTCATGTTTGTCTGATCACCTTGATTTAATTTGTGTATATACATCCATTCCTGCATTTCATAACATCATTAATATAATACTAACTGCATAATATCATTAAACGATTCATAGAATTGGGAGAAATTACAGTGTGTACACGGGACGGGTGCAAGCCTAAGCTAATCACCTGTGATCCCTGATCCCTCAGATGGCACTGCATCAAGAACCGTCATTCAACAATAGCTGATATAACCACATGGGTGAGGGATTACTTTGGCAAACCTTTGTCAAGCACTACAGTACAGGGCTACAGTCCCAAAAGCCTTATTTCTCTTTTGGAAGCAATGGACGCTGTGTGCTCTGGACCAAAGACAAAAGGACCATACAGACTGTTACCAGCAACAAGTCCAGAAACCAGGGTCTGTCAGGGTATGGGGTCAGAGTGTCCGTGCACCTGGCCAAGGTCATTATCGGTATATGCTGCCTTCAAGAGGACGTATTGCCTGCTGTCCTGATTTGTCCCCAATAAAGAATGTGTGTGATAGTACATGTTTGCAGGAGTAATGGAACAATACAACACTTTGAAAAGCTTCATTGTTTGGTGTCCTCGGTGCCAAGTCGCCTTTTAAGTGTTGTGAGAAGAAAGGGCAACATTACAAAGTGGTCAATGCTTTATTGCCCAAGCTTTCCTTGGAATGTGTTGCAGGAATAGAGGTATATTAACAGATTGAATATCTGATTTGGGTTCATACGGTCTGCAATTAAATACAAGTCATAGTTAATGTAAGAAACACTGCAGGGTTGGGGTTTTGTTTTGTCCATACTGTCCCAACTTTATAATTAGGAGTTGTACAAATACAGTAATTCAGATTGCTGCTAGAGCTATAAAAGAACCATGTGTCTTCATTTGTTTGCATTTCAAGATTGTTCAACAGGTACAATTCTACAACTGAATCATCCTATTTAACTGATTTCTAACAAATAACCTGAACTGTCACATGCTTGGTCATTTTTGACTCACCACGCACTTCATCTTATGGCAGACCCGAATGATGCTATCGTCTTCCTTGAGAAGACTAAAGAAAAGGTAAGGGACTGACTAATAAGTGTCTTACAGATCTGGCCGATTCTCTGTGCAACCATGGCTCATGTTTGATATTGTGTGAACAGGTGAAGAGCAGCGAGGAGGCTGTCATCCTCTGCAAAACATCAATCGGAAGTCTGAAATTAGAGATCAATGACCTCACTGCAACAAAGGTAAGTGGAACTTGCTGTAAACAAAGTTTACATGACCTGTACTGACTACTTGCTTTCAATCTTGACATCAGCACACAGTAGATTAACACAGTTCCGCACCTTGAAACTCTCAGATTAGGATGATATACAGTGAGGAAAATAAGTATTTGAACACCCTGCGACTTTGCAAGTTCTCCCACTTAGAAATCATGGAGGGGAATTTTCATCTTAGGTGCCTGTCCACTGTGAGAGACATAATCTAAAAAAAAAAAAATCTGGAAATCACAAGTTTTACAAGACAGTTCCACTGCTTAAATCAGCACACGTCCAGGCCCGTCTTAAGTTTGCCCATGACCATTTGGATGATCCAGAGGAGTCATGGGAGAAAGTTCTGTTGTCAGATGGTCTTAATTCCACTCGCCGTGTTTGGAGGACGAAGAATGATGAGTACCATCCCAAAAACACCATCCCTGCTGTGAATCATGGGGGTGGAGGCATCATGCTTTGGGGGTGTTTATCTGCACATGGGACAGGACGACTGTATTAGGGAGAGGATGACCGGGGCCATGTATTGCGAGATTTTGGGGAACAACCTCCTTCCCTCAGTTAGAGCATTGAAGATGGGTCGTGGCTGGGTCTTCCAACATGACAATGACCCAAAGCACACAGCCAGGATAACCAAGGAGTGGCTCTGTAAGAAGCATATCATGGTTCTGGAGTCTCCAGACCTAAACCCTATAGAAAATCTTTGGAGGGAGCTCAAACTCTGTGTTTCTCAGCGACAGTCCAGAAACCTGGCTGATCTGGAGAAGATCTGTGCGGAGGAATGTCTCTTACAGTGGACATGCACCTAAGATGAAAATTTCAGAGCCCTCCATGATTTCTAAGTGGGAGAACTTGCAAAGTCGCAGGGTGTTCAAATACTTATTTTCCTCACTGTACTTCAACAGGCAAATACTGATACTATTACACAGCATGACTGCTACAGACAGGTTGATTTTGGGGTTGTGATATCTCTCAGCTGATACTGTGAGGTTTCCTCTCTGTTAGCGATGCTAATAAAAGCGACTGTTAGTGCTGTTGGATTACAAAACGCCAACAAAGATATAAACAGAAAAGAATATTACTTTTTATTAAAACGTAGGAGGTTTCTATGCCATTTGAGATTAGTAGCTTGCCTTCACTTTGTGGGAGGATTTCATAAGACTAGGACCAACAGAAATGCTCCAGAATAATTGGGAATAAAATGATGTTGCGTTAATCCACATATTATTTTTACTCAGCAGGTATCATTTTTACCCTCTCCTGTAAAGTTATCGTTTTTGGTGGTTCCTGTTTTTCTTTGGAACAGCAACAATACAGAGTTTCAGTTGTACTAATTATATAAACAATGTATATCTGCATGATGACTGACCAGCTTTAGAGGCTGTTGTCTAAGGATGACCTCTTAGCAGATGGTAGAGAAGGTTGAAGGGGCAAGTGAGTGCATATGAATATGTTGAATGCACAAAGCAATTTTTTTGGGCATTATTCTCTTCATTTTGCTTTGGATAAAACAATATAAAAAGCTATAATTCAAATAAAACACTAAATAAAAGAATAGTTTTGATTGTCTAAGGTTCTAAAACACTGCTCAAACATGCCTGCAAACTCCTGGATCTTGGAATACAAAGCGACACGCGGTAATCATGTTCATGCATTTAGAGAGCCTGTGTGTTGGAAAAAGATTTCTTTGCTTTTTGTTAAAAATCAAGGAGTTTGATTTAAGTACTGTCCAATTTCACACCAAAACACACAATTTCTTCACCACGCCGTATGATCTGTATATGGACAGTTGCAAAAATGACTTGTTTGAATGTCATGTAGGTCAGCTCATTTACATATGCTCTTATTTAGCCTATGGTTATTTACACTGCTATACAGTGTCTCGGCCCAGAATACCAATTAGAACAGAGCTACTTTACATATGTCGGTCTTTAATTCACCATAACAAACAACAGCCTGTTGATTTCTAAGGGAAAAGAAGAGGTTGGAAAATGGTTGGGGAAAATTAGTTCCACAAAACCACACAGTTATTATAAGTGGACTTTAGGGGTAATGAAACGTATAGAATGCAAGCCCTTTAACATACATCTGGTTGGTGGGAAAATATATATTGCCCTGCAAAAAAATGTCAATCATTATTTATTTGATCATGGTTAAGCATAAGCTCACTGAACAAAAACTGAGTCACCTGTGACTAAACATACCAAATAGCGTGTAACACCTCCACAACCTTGAATAATAGCTGTGATTGGATTTGCCATGGAGTGGACAAGTTCCTGCAATTGTCCCTGGAACAATTCTGAGAAGAATTCCCTGTAGACTGGGATTTTAGCCACTGCTGGTAGACCCGTATGACCACACACTTCCACACACCTGCAGATTTAGCTACTTCCGTCACACTATGGTCTTTGGCCACGCCCACATACAGTCACTCCTTTTAGCCAATCATTAACATCTGCTTTGGAGCCATTTACCACACATGGAACCAGACATTCACTGCACTTCCCAATCAATGAATCCCGCCACTCACATCCTGCAGACATTTATAGCCCCATCATTCGCATGCAGCTCCATCTGTAGGAGCCTGAAGTTACTACCACCGTAAGCACACAAGGTGACCAGTTTTTTTTTTCCAGCTGAGCTTATATAATAACAGTAGACCACATTAATAATTCAAGTAGGTCTTGTTTTGTATAAATCATGATATCTTTCCAATAGTTAATGTTCCAGGTTTGTGTTTATGGTTTACAGAAGTTGATAGAGGAGGTTGAAGAGATGCTGAATACTTTGCCAGGTGTAACTTCAGTCCACGGTCGCTTTTATGACCTATCCAGCAAGTACTATCGCTTTGTGGGAAACCATGCGCTGTATTACAAAGATGCCCTGCGCTATCTTGGCTGTGTAGATGTGAAGGACTTGTCCGGTATGTAATGTAATCATTTTACTGTACATATTTATAATTGTTAGTTACTTTATTTTTATAAGGTGGTATGAAATCTATTCCATTCTCACTTCTTAGCCACAGTATTATTGCACTGCACTTGGCCCAAACAAGCTGTTTACGTTGTTTTCTCATTGTCAGAAACGGAAAAACAGGAGAGAGCATTTACACTGGGCCTTGCGGGACTGCTGGGAGAGGGAGTTTACAATTTTGGAGAACTCGTAAGTCTCTCGGGCCTTCTCACCCTGCCTCTATCCCACAGAGGACGATCATTATCACTGCTTTTTGTTATATCAGTGTATGATGTAAGCCTGTTTCTTTGTCAGCTAATGCACCCGGTTTTGGAGTCTTTGAGAAATACAGACAAGCAGTGGCTCATCGACACACTGTACGCCTTCAACAGCGGCAATGTCGTCAAGTTCCAGGCTTTGAAATCAGCTTGGGGTCAACAGGTAAGACTACCCTGTCTCCACAGCTGTGAAACATGAACAGATTAATAGTAGTTATTAATAGCTTTATTATTTTGCCTACACATTCTTAACACATGATGTCAGCCCCATCATCCTTTGCAGCTATAACAGCTGTAACTGTTTCGGCAAGGTGAATGTTCAACTCCATATACTCGGGACACCGGCCACTCCATTAGATACACCTCCTTTGATAAGCTTCACTTGTAGTTCTACAACTACAGACTGAGTCCAGTTTTTCTCTGCATGCATTGCTACTCCACCTTTCGCCCTGTTCTTCCATGGTCAGGACCCCCATAGGACCACCACAGAGCAGGCATCATTTATCATTTTGTAGTGAATGATTCTTAGCACTGCAGTGACACTGATGTGGTGGCAGCGGCATGTCAGTGGATCAGACACAGCAGTGCTGCAGGAGTATGTAAACACCTCGGTGTCACTGCTGGACTGAGAATCGTCCACCAACCAACAGCATCCTGTGGGCAGCGTTCTGTGACCACTGATCAAGGACTAGAGGATGACCAACACAAACTCTGCAGCAGCAGATGAGCTATCGTCTCTGACTGGACATCTGCAAGGTGGACCAGCAAGGTAGGAGGGTCTAATAGAGTGGACAGTGAGTGGACACAGTGTTTAAACACTCCAGCAGCACTGCTGTGTCTGATCCACTCACACCAGTGGCACTGCAGTTGATCCACCACCCAAATAGTACCTGCTCTATGGTGGTCCTGTGAGGGTCCTGCCCATTGAAGAACAGGATGAAAGGGGCTAATGGAGTATACTGAGAACCAGATGGACTACACTCGTAATTGTGCAACGATAAAGTCCATTTATCTGGTACGTGGAGCTGATAAAATGGACAGTGAGTGTAGACACATAGAGGTGTACCTAATGAAGTGGTTGGTGCATGTATGTGTGCAATCACCATATCACAGTAGCCATTACCAGTGACCATGTGTGTGTGTGTGTGTGTGTGTGTGTGATGTAACACACGTGACGTGATCTACAGTATTGCTTTATGAAGTAGCAGATAATGTTTTTTTCCTCTGTTGCATTGCAGCCAGATCTTTCCACCCATGAGCCCAAACTGATGCAGAAGATCCAGCTTCTGTGTGTGATGGAGGTGACTGTCTTTATTGTTTTAGATGCTCTGTTTTAATTGACTAATGTCTAGAGAGGTGCCTTTGCTAATGTGAATTTTCTTCCCTCTAGATGACTTTTACACGCCCCACCAATAACAGACAGCTGACATTCCTAGAAATAGCACAGAGTGCACAGGTCCCAGTGAATGAGGTGATCACTGCTAAAATCTCTACTTTGAACTTCAACAACATGCATGAACTTCACCCACATGACATAAATCATAAAGTGATAATGGAGCACCTGCTTTTTTATTCATGGTCGTTGTGCATTCTCGTTTTCTGTTCTGCGATTTCTTTGGAAATCTAACGTTGTGTATTTTATATGTACCATTGAAACTGCATGTCCAGGTGGAGCTCCTTGTTATGAAGGCCCTCTCAGTCGGCTTGATAAAAGGCAGCATTGATGAAGTGGACCAGACAGTTCAGATGACATGGGTTCAACCAAGAGTACTGGATTTACACCAGGTATAACGTCTGAATTAGGTCTGCATGATATTTGGAGAAATTGGCAGTGCAGTTATTTTCCCTGTGAGATATATATATATATATTGTCGCTGTCCAATGAAAAGCATGTATCTCCATTTTTGTAGATTTTTACTTAATGCCTCATTTGATCACATATGATGTTTACACGGTGTAGAAATTTCATGAGGTATGGACCAACAGTAATGGCCCAAAACAACTTTGAAAGACGTCTGGTTCCATTGACTTTCATTCAAATTGAATGAGGTTTTTGGCCTCTCCTGTAAAGTTGCCATTTTGGAGATACCTGTTTTTCTTTGGACAGCGACGATATATATATATATATATATATATATATATATATATATATATATATATATATATATAACACATTACATCATTATTCAGAAAATATTAGTCACTGTAAAACGATTGTGGGAAAATTATAATTTTAATAATAATAAAAACCTGATTCATTTTTTTTTTTACACTATTGTGA
Organism: Prochilodus magdalenae; assembly: GCA_024036415.1. Taxonomy (NCBI): domain Eukaryota; kingdom Metazoa; phylum Chordata; class Actinopteri; order Characiformes; family Prochilodontidae; genus Prochilodus; species Prochilodus magdalenae. Next base: position 82,086 of record JAMWET010001684.1, on the reverse strand, counting down.
GTGTGAACCAGCTTTTTATGCTCTGTAATCGGTTTCAGTGCACCAAAAACTAAAGTAGGTGAGCTCTGTGACTATTCTTCTCTGTGTATCTGAGAAGCCTAAATCAGAGTCCGGCAACCGTGCAGATTTTTCCTTTGTATCAAGCAGCAAAAACCTTTGCACACTTTGCAGTGACAATGCTGAAAACGATATACTGTGCAGCCCCAGTTTGTATTCTAATCTGTATGCATGTAAATCTCTGACCCAAATATTCAGGAGAAAAACATTTGTGCATCCAGAAACTTCACATTACACCAGGTTTAATTACTTTGGTTGTATTCTGATTATTATTACACATAGTGGTGGAGTTGGTGGAGGCACACTAGTGAAATATAAACAGCATTTAAGGATTTTCTTTTTGCTGCAGGTTTAATACATTGCATACTTGTTGTCTATAAATCACTTTATGTGAAAATAATGAACCAGTTACCAACATGAAGCAGCCTAATGGTTACAGCTGATGTTGTTGTTGTTGTTGTTGTTGTGTTTTTTTAATATAAGTTTTCATAACTAATGTAATCTCAACAAAAAACATCTAGGCTATAGCACAGCTTTATCAGATTAACAGGCATGGGTCAGGACATGGAATAACATGACAAAAGAAAAGAGCTGCTGTTGTTAAATGAAACAGGCTGCCAAGACAAACTCATTACCTTTCTGTATCCTAAGGGTGCAACCGGAATGTTTTCAGGTTTTTTAATTGGTTCAGCTAGATTGACTGTCATGGTGGATAGAACTGTCATTAATTAACACTGTTGCTTTGTGTGTCTTGGAGGAAGTACATGCTAGCACTTCCCAGCTCGGTAGCATAGCACATAGTTTGCAGGTGGCAATTGGCAATGACTAAACTGGAAGGAACCTGGATAAAAAGTAAACAAACAAGCAGATAATAGAGTTTTCATGACTTATCTCGTCTCCGACTCGCTTACCATTGGGGAAAAAATCTGATCATTTTATTTTGGTCAGTATAAAAAGTGCATTTTTTATTACGTCATTGTAAGTGTAATATTATATAAGTGCAGTTGATTATTTTAATTAATTTTGACATTTAATATTTTTAATGTTACCCTCTAATTATTTATTAATTCATTTATTTTTCTTTGTCTTTAGATTAAGGGCATGAACGAGCGTCTTGAATTGTGGTGCGAGGATGTGAAGAAGATGGCCGTGTCAGTGGAGAAGCAAGCCCATGACATCCTCACTTAAAGTAGCTCCTGATTCCCTCGGCACTCTGACATCGCACCATTCCTTTTTGTTCATTTCTGTTGAGCACTTGAAATTTGATATTTAATATGTGGTTTGTTTACTGCTCACGTTCTCATTGTGGGATTCTTTTGTTTTGCATTAATGCCAGTTATTTATGTCTGTTCATATGAGAATATTTGTTTTCCACTGGCTGCTCTTTGATATTTGTGTTTGATCTGTGGTTTCTATAAAAATGCAGTTCCAAATCTGCTCAGTTCCTTGAACGTCATTTGACTTACAATGCAGGCGTTAGCTGTGTATCTTAAAATACGTCCTGTGTTGAATCTAATTCCCATAGATTTTATTAGTATGAGAATGCTGTCGTCTGTACATGATAGTAGCTTTCTGCGCCATGTGTCATGCCTTATAAGGTCTTTTAGAAATTGTGAATTGACCGTCCACTACAACGTCTGCCGTACCGTGCAAAAGACCTTTCCAGTCAAAAGAGCCATTAAGTACCTGTTATTCGTTTTAAGGTGTCCAAAAAAGAAGGGACAAAAGCCTCCAGCACTAAGTATATCAAACTTATCAGTGTTTGATTTGGCCACTGCTTACTTTTCCTCACCTGCTGACACTCTGACTCCTCCATCTTTCTGATAGTTTAACAAACCAAAGAGCTGAAGCCAACCAAACAGATACTAACATTCCCACACGCAACTACACAAACACATCTCAGATGACTTTATTTTAGATTTTTTATTCATGTGCATCCAAAATGGTTAAAGTCAAGATTTCTAAAATATTATATATATAGCAAATAGATGAAAAACTTGGAGGTCCAAAATGATTAAAAGCCACGAAAAAATGAGATTCCATGCAGGATTTTATGAACCACCGGAAGTCACCATCAGAAAAACAGCCCTGAAAGCTTTTGATAAAGAGAAGTTAACCTCCACTCTCGCTTTCGGACTAAAACATCCACAGGTGTTTCTAGCCATCCTTCTACTGTGAGAGCACTACTCAGCACTATGAGTCTATAAGGACGTGTAGTCACCAGGAGACCCTCACTGAGAACAGGAGATATAATTTGCACTTAAAAATAAACTGGACTATCTGAGATGTGGAGTAAAGTCTCATGAACTGATAACTCAGGATTTGTAATTGGGATTATTTGGAATATATTTTTTTCCTTGACACTAAAAAATCAATAGCTTTTGTTTAATGGCTGTGCTGACTGGAGATGAAACAAAAGTGTGGTTGATCTGTGACCTTTGCACAGTGTTGTTACTGTTTGAAATGGAGTAATTGAGTAACATGCTGAAAGCATGTGCTACAAACTATTGATGGATTTGGCCACAAATTGTCCACCCAAGATAATAGGCGTTCTAATAGAAGGGATGGGTGGATTGACAGTTTAACTGACTTGCTGCTTGGTTTACGGAACACGATGCGGAGGGGAAAGGTGCTGGTTCTGTGTATTGTGCAAACCTTAATGTATTTAAAGCCAAATCAACCATCTCTGCACTGATGTGCTGTAATAAGGTTTGTGTGCTGATATGCCAGGCAAGATAAGAGCTCTGACAAATCTAATTAGCTGTGAATATGTGCTGTCTGGAATGTTTAATAGGGCTGCAAAGCGAATTGTTAAACTACCATTTAAACCATATACTGACTTACATGTCCATATAGCCTCACATCTGTACTACTATACTGTACTTCATTTATGTTTATATTTTTGATTCACTTTGTTCTTTTTCCATTGAGTGGAATGGAGGGGAGTAGGATGAAAGTTATATATGCATTTCATAAGTTTCATAGAGTCATATGCAGAAGTGTTCCCTGTTAGTAATGTGCTTCTTTTCACTTGGAATTCAACAAAGCGTGTAATTCGACTGTGATGCTTTAATGCTGCAGGTAATAGAATGGTGTTTCAATGGCTTCCAGTTTTTTTTGGCTTGGGCTAATTAATTGGTGGTTGGTGTAGCTCAGCGGGTAACACCACTACCTGCCAGGGAGCCACCACCACAAGTGGGAGACTGGGGTTCGAATCCCAGTCTGGGTGACTATGCTGGGCTACACCAATAAGAGTCCTTGGGCAAGACTCCTAACACTACATTGGCCCACCTGTAATATGAACCTTGTAAGTCGCTCTGGATAAGAGCGTCAGCTAAATGCCGTAAATATAATTCTAGCTAGCAGTTCGGCACTATGGGTCACAAAAACGCACATGGCGTTTTGGGCTGGACAGTCTGGTTTTACTCCCGTTCCTCTATCCGGGGACAGACCTGGACGGACGCCTATTAGGCCTCTCTTCAGGAGGTAATATTTCAAATGTTCACTTGCCAACAATATTGCATTTCATTGGTTTAACAAGGTCATGTGACATTGTGACCTGCCTACCAGCTAACCGCAAGTCGCTAGTCAATTAGTAAGCTCCCGTCTAACTGAAATGTTAACTCAAATGTTATTCAAGCAATTATTTATGTGTTAGGTTAGGTTATGGTTTTGATCTGTTCTAGTATCGTGCCCAACCCCTCCCCCCATATGATTCCTATTTGGGGGTTTGAAAGTGGCCACCCTACACAGACTGGTCAACCTCACTCCTTGGCGTTTACGTTTTAAGCTTGATGTGGACTAGTCAGTGATCGCGTGATGAGGACAATAAAGACATGGTTGCCTCAGAGAAGACAACAGCTGAGGAGCCTGGTGATTTTAGGGTCCGTATCTCTGGTGTCGAGGTCTAACAGTTCATTCTACCAGTTCCAACATCTCTGTGGCAAAGATCGGATATTTTATAGTTTGGAGTTAGTTATTTTCAGTGAAGTACTAAGTTTCTCCAGCCACGGATGTGTGTCTTGGCAAGGCTGTCTAGGGTGCATCTATGTCGGATACAAATTTACATAATCCCAGGATTTTCCTGTTTCTCTGGTTCCCTAGCGCTAAGCAATCCAAACCATTACAAAGGGGACATCAAGGTTTGCTTCGTCATGGGTTATTAGACCCGCTTGTTGTAAAGCATTCCCTTCTAATGCTGCTTTATGCCTGATGTTATTAGTCACACAACACACCTGTCGACTTCTGAAATCTGAAGTTGTTCAGCCCCTATAGTAGCAGCATAGTAGCATCGCTAATACACCCAGAAAGCAAGCACATATTGGTCCGCTGATGCGGTTGGTACCCCTCTGACTGTTTGCCACTGCTTGTCCACCCAGATTATTCTTCTGCATACAAGTTCTAACTAGTTTCTAATCCTCTTAAACTGATTTTAAATGCAGGCATTTTAAATGTATAGGGCTAGGTACAGAGATAAGAATCCAGTCCCGGTTTTACACGTCTATAAATGTTTATTCCATCCACAATACTGGAGGAAAATGCATGGCAGCCTCCTTTAAAACGGGGAAATTAAAATGTATGCTGTTACAATCAGTTCAGGTACAGTCATCATGGAATATACTTCAACGTAAACTGGAAACAATTAACAATGTGGGAGGAGTGGGAGCAGTTTGCCTTATATAGCCTATCGCTGAGCTCCACTGCCTGTGTTTTAATACTAATTTCATATGTGACGAGAGAGTATTTTTGCTTCCATAATCTTATCTGTAATAGCAAAATAATCTATATATATATGTATGTATGTATGTATTTATATATTTATTTGTTTATTTGTTTGTTTATTTATTTATTCATTATCCTTCTGGGTCATAAAGGGTGCTGGAATCTACCCCAGAGCTCACTGGGCGAAATGCAGGATACACCCTGGAAAGGCTGCCAATCTTTATTTTTTATGTATGTATTTATTTAGTTAGTTTGTTTGTTTGTTTATTTGTGTCCTGGCTGTTGGAAACATTGCTTGAACACTATTACAATGAAGTTGATTGTACCCCAACTGTTCATTCTAAGATAAATCTGATCTCTGTGTTGGTTGTGTTTGATTCAGGGGCCTCTAGTTAAAGAAGTTTATTCCATTTTCAGAGCACAGAGTGCTTATAAAGCAATAGCATTACTGTGGCTGTACTACTGTGTAGATAACCCAGTATTTTAGAATAGAGATGTGAGACTGATTGAAAGGCGTGAGGACTCAGAGACAGATTTCAGCCTGTAAAACTGAAAATACAAACAAAACTTAAGGCAGAGCTCACACAGGGAAAACAACACAAGACTAGACAAAGGAGACAGAGAGACATCAGGGTGGCTTATAAGCCAGAGAGATAAGATTGGAGACACTTGGGAAGTAGGTGTAACAAACTAGCCACTGGTGGGTAACTAAACACTAACAACAAGGTAAGGTGCAAACGTATGAGACCACCCTTCAGGTTATCTGTTTTTCATAAACACTGAACCGGAAATTACGCAGAGGAATATATATAATTTCCAATAATCATTGTGTTCAGTCTTCTGTTTTCAGGAGACTCGCTTTCAGTTGTCAAAGAAATCTGCTGTGATGTTCTGCTTGAAATCAGTTGCATTGTCTGCTTCTCATGGATCTTTTCTCAATGAGGAGCTTACGGACAGCTACACATCCTTTTAGAGCCGTAGGGTTCATTTGTCTTCTCAAACTGAAAGGATGGACAGACACACCTGGTGATGTTTTCAGATCTGAAGCCAGTGTGCAGCTTGATGAAAGCCTTATACATGCAATTTGTTAGATTTTCAGTTTCTACTGAGCTTAGCATGCTAGCCTCGGCCAATCCTATACTACACTGTGTGTCAAAAAGCCATTGTGAGTCACTGCGCACACATAGATATTATTATTGTTATTATTTATGTTGTTTATTGTTGTTAATGTTGCATTGGATGTGTTCGTTTAAAGGTACAGGGGTTGGACAATGAATCTGAAACACCTGGTTTTAGACCACAATCATTTATTAGTATGGTGTAGGGCCTCCATTTGCGGCCAATACAGCGTCATTTGGGCAGCCAGGGTTTTATGTTTTTTGGATACAATCCGGGTTAGCACCCGAACATCCCTTTCAGACAGCTTCCTCCTGCGTCCACAGTTAATCCTGTTGGATGTGGTTCGTCCTTCTTAGTGGTATGCTGACATTACCCTGGATACCGTGGCTCTTGATACATCACAAAGACTTGCTGTCTTGGTCACAGATGTCACCCATAATGCTGTGTGCATTGCAAGCAGAACTGTGTCCTCTTACCTGAACTCTGGTATGTCACCCATAATGTTGTGGTGCAATGTGCAGTATTTTGAGCAGAACTGGCTCATTACCTGCTAACTGAACCTTTACACTCTGCTCTTACTGGTGCAACTAAAATGACAAGGTAATTCAGTTTCATTGTCCAACCAGGCTGTACATATATGTTTAGCCATGAACATATACACTAAAATGGTATATGATATATATTGTCCAACCCCTGTACATATATGTGTATATATAAACATATATGTATATATATATATATATATATATATATACACATACATATATAGTCTTATCTCTTTCAGTAATCCCCATATTTAGATGACTATCAGGTGGATTTTATCTCTTCATCAGAGGCTTCATGCTAGCTTTAAAGCGAAAGATGTAAGATTCTAGGTACTATGACATGACAAAATTCATGTTTCTTATAAACTGTTTGAATATCTATACATCCATATCCCTTTTGCTACATGTCCTTATTGATTTCATATTTCATAGAGAAAACATCACACACACCCATGTACCGATAATAACAATATACTTCAACCATCAGCCAACATCACAGCACCTGCTTGGTTGACACACAGCAGGTAAACAAGACACAGATTGTCTTTTTTTATTAATCCCAAGAAATGTTTATATGAAGGGCCCAGAAGATCCTAGTTACGCCAGTGATGTAGATGCTGAGTGTTTTCTCAGCCTCTATCCCTTTAAGAACAAGGACAAGAGGAGCATGAGGTGGGGGAGGGGTACTGGCTGGGGTGGAACAGTCCAGTAATGAGCACATTCTGAGCATCATATGGCTTAAGACAATATAAGATCAATTTCTTCGGACGTGGTATTTAAATCCGACAGCCGAGGGGGTAGGGGAGGGAGCCGGATCATTCGGATTTTTATTCCTGATCTTTTTTTTTTTTTTTACACCAGTCTTCCAGGGAAGGAGCTTCACCTCTACATCACAGCAGGAGCAACGGAAAGGGAGCAGAGAGAAAAGCAGGAGCAGCAGCAATGGGAGAGATGCTGTGCCAGATAGGTCTTATTAGGTGCATGACTGGAGAAATGCTGTATGTTTGTGTTTAGAGGATGATGTGTTAGGGAGGCCTTGATCTGTTCCACAGTTTCAGGCTCCTGATGCTCTACTATTGCTCTCCATCCATTTTTGTGTGCCGGTGCGGCACATTTGTGTGTGCGGGGGGGTGTACGGCGATGTAATGTCTGATTGAGCGTATCAGTGCTGCTGTGTGGATCCGTGGGAGAAAAAAAAAAACAGGCCTCATTTGCGCCCTGATCTCCACGTAGAGGAAAACGGAACGCGGGTGGGAGCTTGTGTCCAGCGGGGCTGTGCCGGGAACAGGAGAGAAGCACACCATCTGCATGCCCATGGGAAGAAGCAGGCATAATAAAGGCGTCCATTACCCCAGGCCCGGCGCAGACACAGAGGAGCTCTAATACTGGGACAGGAACTTGATAAGTTTGTTATTTTGGGTGTTTTGAATCGGCTTTCGTATCACAGTTCAAGCCTGGGAAGCAACATTGCATTAGTACTTCCTAACTGGCATTTTTTCCCTTTACCATTAGACCAACAAGCTAAACTTGAAGGCTGGGAGCTTAAACCCCTTTACTGTTACCTGTAAAGGTCCTTGCCCTCCTTTCTTATTCCACCGATAAGCTAAACCTTGAAGGCTGGGAAGTAAAACTGCTTCACCGTTTCCAGTAATGGGCCTTTTTCCCTCTTTCATATCACACTGAGAAGCTAAGCCTGAAGGCCTGGGAGATAAACCCATCGCCTCAACGCCTCCTGTTCTATTTATCACAGTCTTCCGTTCTTGGTTTCCTTGACATTCTTGGATTTGCCAAAACCTGTTTCATGCATGTCCACTGGAGGCAGGTTTGACTTTGATGATGGGGGGTCGTACTGTGGAGGGTGGGAACAGGGCAAGGCCCATGGCCGGGGGGTCTGCACAGGCCCCCAGGGCCAGGGGGAATACGCAGGGGCCTGGAGCCATGGATTTGAGGTTCTTGGAGTGTACACCTGGCCCAGTGGGAACAGTTACCAAGGAACGTGGGCGCAGGGCAAGAGGCACGGCATCGGCGTGGAGACCAAAGGCAGGTGGGAGTACAAGGGGGAGTGGACGCAAGGGTTCAAAGGGCGATATGGGCGGCTGGAGAGCACCAGCAGTGGGGCACGTTATGAAGGCACCTGGAGCAATGGGCTACAAGATGGCTATGGGTCCGAGACCTACTCTGATGGAGGTAACTGTCGTAAACCGCGTTTCCATTCATTCAGTCGAGCTGTATGGAACCATATACAACAATATGGGGTTCTTCTGTTTTTATGATGCCAGGGTTAAACAATAAACAATTTTGGTGCTCTACAGAACCACATCATATATGGTATAGCTTTGCACCGTGAAATTGTTCTTTGGATCAATGAAGAACGTGCTGTATATGGTCCTTTATCAAAACATTTTGAATATGGTTCTATATAGCACAAAAATGTTTCTTATGTTAAATTTTTGATTCTGTTTAGAACCATTTCAAACTTAAATGGTACAGCTTTGTACAAAGTAAGTGTTCTTTAGATTGATGGAGAATGTGTTGTATATGGTTCTATATCGAAACGTTTTGAAGATGGTTCTATACAGCACCAAAATTGGTCCAAAAATGGTCCTTCTATTCAGTTTTGGTGCTATATAGAACCACATCAAATTTAGAGAGTACTTTGTTCAGTGCACAGTTATTTTTAATCGATGGAGAATGTGTTGTATATGGTTCCATATAGCACAAAAAATGGTTCTTATATTGAATTTTTGGTTCTATATGGATCTATTCAAAAATTAAATGGTACAGCAATGTGTTGTACAATGTGTACAATGTGTTGTATATGGTTCTATATCAAAACTTTCTATAAAAAATGGTTCTCTATAGCACCAAAATGGGTTCCTCTGTTATATATAGAACCACATCAAATTTAGAGGGTACTTTGTTCAGTGTACTGTTATTTTTAATCGATGGAGAATGTGTTGTATATGGTTCTATATAGAAACTTTCTGAAAATGGTTCTATATAGCACAAAAAAGGTTCTTATATTGAATTTTTGGTTCTATATGGATCTATTCAAAACTTAAATGGTACAGCAATGTGTTCAATGTGTTGTATATGGTTCTATATCAAAACTTTCTATAAAAATGGTTCTCTATAGCACCAAAATGGGTTCCTCTGTTATATATTGGGGCTATATAGAACCAGTTGAAATTTAAATGGTATTTTGTGCAGTGCACTGTTCTTTTTTATCAATGAAGAATGTGTTGTAGAAGGTTCTATATAGCACCAAAAACAATTCTTCTATTCCATTTTGGTGCTATATAGACCCATTTTAAACTTAGTAGGTACAGCTGCGTACAATTCAGTTTTGTTTAGCTCCATGGAGAACATGTTTAATATGGTTCTATACTGAACATGGTTCTATATAGCACCAAAAGAGGTTCCTATTACTGTTATAATGTCAAGCTGCTTATAGTAATAGAAAAATCTTTGGTTTTTGATGCTATAGAGAACAATTTTTTAAAATGTTCTATATTGAACCGAAGCATAACCAACAACATAGAACCTTACTGAAAATGAATATGATATCAAGCTTGTAGCAATAGAAGACCTAGTGCATACAGACCTATGTCAATGTAAAATGCACAGCAAAACATTTTGTCTGCTATCTGGAACCTCTCAAACCCAAAGGCCATTGCTTTATGATTTATGACATTGTCTCCATGCATTTCTAGCTACACTGCTCTAAGGAGGACAAGGCCAACACCCAGTGGATGATTTCACTAGTATGTATTGCTGAAGTACCTGAGCAGGAAGCTTGTAATAAGCACTCCTGGCAATTATGTAACACTGCAGTGTGTAGTGTATAGACTCCTCACATGTGAACTGTATCTTCTCCGTTCTCTATACAACGCCACCACCTCTATCCACACACAGCAGCAGTGATGGCCTGGTAGTCGATCTCCACTTTAGCATCTCAGCCCATTTCTCCATCTACCCCACTCACGCCTCTGTACAGTCGATCGCCATGGAAACCCAAAGACAGCGGGTCATGGTGCCACAGGAGACTCTTAATGTTCTCCAACCTGATTGGATGTCAGGATTTGTTTGGGATTCACGTGCCCACATACAATACTACAGCCCGGGTTACACAAGGACACGCGCGGGCCAAAATGGTTTCACTAAATGAATGTCTGAGCGTCGAACCCGCCCGTTCACGTCTGCAGATCCCAAGACGACCGCGGGAGCTTTACATCAGGCACGCGATCGATTGGATCGAATTGCAGGAAGCGATTGCCTAATAAGGAAGATCACTGCATATCAGCTGCTCAGCATCAGTTTAAGGCCAGCAGGGTTAGCGGGTGGTTTCAGCACGGCGGACAGGGACAGACGCCCGCGACGTAGCTCATCGTTACATAGTTAGAGGAACCGGAGCGAGCGCGCCTGCCTGTGTTTCATAAGGAGCGTGATCTGATTGGTTGGCGCTCAGCGCTTATATATCGACTGATGACGGGTGAAGAACTGAAAAAACATCAATACGTCGAAACGCACGCCATCGATTCCTCCTGCTCATAAAACCGAGTTATCAGGTTAACAGAGTCTCAGCTCGACTATATTTGTTTCTAAAACCAGATGGTTCTTCAGGGGTTCTTTAGTACAGGAAGAGGGTTCTATTTAGAACCATGGGTTTTCATGCTGAGATGGTTCTCTCCCTGATGAAATTGTTCTTCAGATCGAATGAAGAATGTGTTGTATATGGTTCTATATAGAACCTTTTTAAAATGATTCTTTATAGAACCCACAAAGGTCCTTTTACTGTTGTGATGTCAAGCGTTTATTAACAGAAGAATAATTTGTGGTGCTATACAGAACGATTTCCAACAAGGTTCTATATAGAACCACACATACCTATATAGAATCGTAATGGAAATTGTTCTAAAAAAGGTTCTTCTGTTTTTTTGTTTTTAATGTTGTAACAACGGAGATCATTTTTGGTGCTATAAATAAACATTTTCAAAAAGGTTCCGTTTAGAACCATATATAATTATATAATCCTTATTGAAAATGGTTCTATATAGTATCAAAAGGGTTCTTCTGTTTTTACCATGTCAACCTTGTAACAATTAAGTTATAGAGAATAATTTTCAAAAAGGTTCTATGTACTTTAGAACCTAATACAACAACATAGAAGCTTATTGACAAGGGTTCTTTTACTGTTATGATGTCAAGGTTGTAACAATGAAGTACACGTGCTATATAAAACCATTTTTAAAGAAATTCTATATAGAACCATATACTGCCCCCTCTCTGGCTTGTGTGGTTCTACCACCTCCTGGGCCTGTGTGGTACTATATGATGCTGAGATATACTTTTTGATGCTATACAGAAGTACCACACAGGTCTGAAAGGGGGTAGTACCACACAGGCCGGGGAGGGGGTAGTACCACACAGGCCGGGGAGGGGGTAGTACAACATAGGTCTGGGAGAGGATAGTATAACACAGGTCTGGGAGGGGGTAGTACCACACAGGCCGGGTAGGGGGTAGTACAACATAGGTCTGGGAGAGGATAGTATAACACAGGTCTGGGAGGGGGTAGTACCACACAGGCCGGGGAGGGGGTAGTACAACATAGGTCTGGGAGAGGATAGTACCACACAGGCCCAGGAGGTGGTAGCTCCACTCAAGCCTGGGAGTTGGTAGTAACACACAGGCCTGGTAGGGAGTAGTAGCACACAGGCCAGAGACGGTGTACTACCACACAGGTCTGGGAGGTTGTAGTACCACACAGGCACAGGAGGTGGTAGAACCAAACAAGCCAGAGAGGGGGTAGTACCACACAGGCCCAGGAGGGGGTAGTACCACACAGGCCCGGGACGGGGTAGTATCACACAGACCCAGGAGGGGGTATTCTTAACCATTCTTATTCACTCCACGAATTTTTTCAGTCTGTGGTGAAGTAGGTTTGGTGTTAAGGGTAGTCAGTCTGCATGCATGTAGTTCTGTGTCATGCAGCTGTGCAGCTTCATTCCTTCTGGGTGCAATATTTTGATGATGAGGGTACTTACTGTATAAAAGCTACAGGTGCCAAGGTAGCAAAGTGCCAAAGAGATATGGCTGGTGTGGTGCGGTGCATAATACCATTACCCACTGAGGAGCTACCACCCCACATGGGAGACTGGGGTTCGCTTCCCGGTCTGGGTAACTATGCTGTGTTGCACCAATAAGAATCCTTGGGCAAGACTCCTAACACTACATTGGCCTACATGTAATATGAATAATCTTGTAAGTTGCTCTGGATAAGAGCGTCAGCTAAATCCCACAAATATACATATTTTGTACTGTTTTTTCTGTGATAACGAATCATCTTCATTGTTTTCTTGAGAGCTTTGACTGTTTATTTAATTGTTCCATCCAAATCCATGTGGTTTCTCTATATATCTGTACATAAAGAATTAAAAACTAAGCAGACACAGGTGCACATAATAATTGCTATATATTGCACTGTCTGATTCACTTTATCGTGTCTTCCTGCAAGGTACGTACCAGGGACAGTGGTTGAGTGGCATGCGCCATGGCTATGGGGTAAGGCAGAGTGTGCCTTATGGCATGGCTGCGGTCATCTTTTCCCCTCTGCGCACCTCCATAAACTCCCTGCGCTCTGAACACAGCGATGGAGCGCCAACACCCGACGATGGCTCTGCTGTGAGTGGCGTGGCTGGGAGTCCGGTGGGCCGTGGAGGTTTCGTGCTTTGCGCCCAAAGCGATGCAGACAGGCAGCGGAAAAGGAAAGGCCGCTTTCGGCAGTCCATTCTGAGTGGCCTGAAGTTGCGGCGGTCTGAGTCCAAGAGCTCTCTTGCTAGCCAGCTGAGCAAGCAGAGCTCCTTCTGTAGTGAGGCCGGAATGAGCACGGTCAGCTCGGCCGCGTCAGACATCAACTCCAACGTCAGCCTGGGCGAGGTGGAGATGGGAGGCAGCGTGGATGCCACTGTCACTGAAACATACGTAGGGGAATGGCGGAATGACATGCGAACAGGTTGGGGCATCAGTCATCGTTCAGACGGCCTTCGCTACGAGGGTGAGTGGTTTGGGAACAAGCGGCACGGCTATGGCTGCACCACTTTCCCTGATGGGACCAAGGAGGAAGGCAAGTACAAGCAGAACATTCTGGTGAGTGGCAAGAGGAAGAACCTGATACCACTGCGCACCAGCAAGATCCGGGAGAAGGTGGACCGTGCTGTGGAAGCTGCTGAGAAGGCTGCAGAAATTGCCAAACAGAAGGCAGAGATTGCACTTTCAAGGTAGATTCAGTAGGGTCCAATTCATGAACCACTGCTATGCTAATAGTGCTTTTCCACTGGGCAGTGCGGGACAGTGTAGTTACAAATCAGGCACATATGTAGTTAAAGGTTGTTTTGTTCCATTACCAAAAACACCAAACTGGTACTTATGCTGAATTTGGTTACCCTATTGACTGGTGCACCAAGTGTGCTGGGCTAGATTGTAGGGATGTAGCTAATAACCAAATGCATAAAATATTAATAAGGACTTAAAATTCCTCTTTTATTGATACTGTTGTTTGCTCTGGCCACAAAGGCCAAAGAGACTTCTGGCTCATGGTTATGTTATGCAATGGGAAATGAACAGGGTACAGATAGCTCTGTGTTTGGATTTGATTTGTAACCATTTAGGTATTTAGGGTTTTTGGCTGGACCATTCGATTTTTCAACTCCCAGTCCTCGGAATACCTGGTTGGACGCCTATTCGTCCTCTTTTCGGGATGAACTATTTAAAATGTTCACTCGCCAGCATTATTATGTGTGCCATTGGCTCATGTCCATGGTTTAACAAGGTTATGCGACATTGCTCGCCTACTGGCTTAACGCAGGTCCCTTATGATAACCTCAATGAGTCCCTAGGTGGACTTTAGGTATCTAAAGGTTTCCCTGAAGCAATGCCATACAAAATATTTTGGTTCCCTAAAGAACCATTGATGGAACCATTTTGTAAATGAGGTGTGCAAGTATGAAGACACCTTTCAAGAACCATCCACATAATGTGATGTATTCCTCAAATCATACATCCAAAACCATTCAGGAGCCTTTATATACATGTTTGTGTTGAATGTTCAATAAAAAATAACATTATATGGAAAATGGCATCTGTTGCAGAACAAGTCATGCCCGAGGGAAAGCCGAGGCTGCTGAGGGAGTTGCACAGAGGGCCCTGGAGGAGTGTCGTCTGGCCCGGATTATTGCCAAAGAACTCTCCCCTTCCTTCCATCATTATGGAAACGGTCAGTTGAAAGAAAGGTCCCTCCTTGGCAAAGGATTTTAGGGATTGTTTGGGACAGCATGTAACATGTAACAAAACAAATCTGCCGCAATCCTGGTACATCCTGCCACTTTAGAGTTTTCCCTTCTCCATACACTCCAGATACAATTAATTTAAAGCTATCCTATGCTAACATGGTGCACAGGGAAAATACTAAAATCTGCAAGGCAGGGATGCTCCAGGACCAGATTTGAAAACCCGCTCAAAGTTTAGAAAGACTATCCTGCATACATCAAAATGAATAAGTAATCCTTTACCGTCCTTTACATCCTCCAGGACTGGAGTGCCAGAGACCAAAGCGTCAGGACAGAAAAGAGAAAGATATGGAAGTGATCTCCACTGGGACAGACAGTCCTGAGCTCTGCACACCAGACACCACTCCCCCAGCCCAGACCCCGGACCTGAGCCCAGCCCTTAGCAGCCCCTCCTCACCCCCCTGTACCCCACCATCTCACCGCGCCAGGAGCGCCTGCTTCATGCGCCAGAGCGCTGTGGATGAACAAGGAGGGGCCGAGATTCAGGTTCTGGTGGAAGGAAGAGGCATGGACAACGGAAGAGGTGGTACCAACAGCTGGACTGCCGACATGTATCCCAACCGGAGGGGCAGCAAGGGAGAAAGTAGCCGCTCCACTACTCCGTCCTTGCTGGAGGAGGAGATCGGTCACATCAATGGACATGAGCAAAACTCTCAACACTCGACACATCACGCATGGGAGAATGGCTCTTCCAATCACAAGTCCGTTGAGCACGGCTCCTCAGATAAGGTGTGGGATCACATGTCCTCCAATCAAAAGCCCTGGAAGCATGCATCCTCCAACCACAAGTCCAGGGAATATGCAATGTCCAATCATAGGGAATGGGAGCATATTCCACCCAGTCACAACTCTTTGGACCACAACAAATCTTCCAAGCTCAAACCACAGGTGCACACATATTCCAATCACAAGGCCTTGGCTCATACCTTGTCCAAACACAAAACTCATGAGCATTCTTCCTCCAATCACAAGCCAAAGGAGTATGTCTCCACACATGCAAAACCCCAAGACCATGTTTCCTCCCATTACAACCCTCGAGAGCATGTATCTTCCTATCGCAAACCACACGAGCATGTCCACTCCAATCACAAACCAAGCCAGTCCTTTACCAACCATACAGTTGGTGAAACTAGCTTGAACGACTACCAGCCACCAGAACGTAGAGCCAATAGCTCCTCTCTGGGATGGACTGTTGAGAACTCTTCCCAGTGGATCCCCTGCCACTCACAGCTGCCAGAGAAAGAGGAAGAAAAGCTGGATGACTATCGGGTGGAAATGAGGTTCCAGCCCTTAGACTCCATCCCCCAGCAGCACTTTGGCTCGGGCCCGGAATGTCCGAGTCTCCAAGGGCACAATTCACAGAGACTGCGTCAGCGGACCCACGACGGCAAAGAGTGGAGCCTTGTGGCCAGGGAAGGGTCCATGGACTCTGTGCAGATGCTGGACAGCCTGAATGTCGGGGTGGATCTGGAGGAATGGCCGTTGCACAGAGATGTCACCCTGTCTCCCCCTTTAACCTCCTCTCCAATCACTCTGGAACATGACGGAGAGCATCTGAACCTGATCAAAACGAACTCAGTAAGTGCACAGTCATACAAGGATTGAATTTTATATACACTCTGTGTTTGCATTGTGAGGCGTGTATGATCAGCTTGATCCGTAGCAGTTCCTGGCATACATTGATTAGCACCGGTATTATACCGGGTGGATGATGAACGGCAAAAAACTAATTCCATGTTTCTTTGTTTCTTCCTACAGGGCTCCAGCTCTGTTCTGGTGGTCATGGTGATTTTACTCAACATTGGTGTAGCCATTTTGTTCATTCATTTCTTTATTTAAACATAATGGCCTAGAGAATGTTAATAACAGCACTTACTATTATCGAAAAAGTAAGATATGCACACGATGCACATTTAGCACCACTTCTTTATGTAAGGAACCCAAGATTTACATTAGTCAAGTCCATGTACGTTGGACGAGTCCATGTAAACTGTACTGTTTATTTGGTGGTTCCATTAATGATATACTCCCATTGTTATCCATTAGGTATATTTGCTTCCTTTCTCCTTATCCATAATAAAGGCCCATTCACAGTATTCTTTAGGACTACAAGTATTGCACACATTTAGGTTTCGAAGATACAATATTGCCTGATATGATTTGTCACGCCCATCAGCTCTTTTACCAAGTCGTTTCTTTCTGTTTTTAATGGCCCGATTTCGTTTCCTGAGCAGTAAGACGGTGTAGTTTAGTGAGATGGTCTTGTGGTCTCGTGTACAAAGATGTTGTTAGCGCATGTGAGGTGGTCCAGGTCAGAAGGCACTGATATGTAACTAGCCAGTCTAGGACTACACACCCCTTCCCCTGCCACTGATATCCCAGGGTACAGCCCTATAGGACCGCTGCAACCGCTCATACGTTCATGCATCTCCATACCCAGATTTTGCGTACTCTGTGAGTCTGAGGTGAGAGCTATCTTAAAGGGCTTCATCATGATACCTTTTTTTCCTCATAGGGAACGGGGTAAGCCTGCAGCGTTCTTCCTTCACCGATACATCCCCCACGCCTTTTAGCATCACCACTGAATGTCAGCACAATTCAGTCAGTCGCTTGATTGGTTTCGTTCCATGTGTTCACTAGCTATACACTACTATGCTGAACTCGCTACTACAGAAAGTAAGTTGCTCCTTTGTGAAACACACCCATCGTTACTTGCTATACGACATGAACCACAACAGAGGTGCATCAGTGGTTGAGTATTCCGGCTCATGCTCTGTAAAGTTTGAGACTGTTACCTTTTGACCACTGCTTTCAAAATATATATATACATATATATATTCTATATTACTGAAACGGTTAGTATCTTTTAACAGTTTGCAAGATATCATTGATAATGCTGAGTGCCTTTTTAATTGAACAAAAAAAAAAAAAAATCATCCCAGCAAGCAGGCTTTGTATAGGTGACGACACACGAAGAGGCATGGAACAGTCTGTGTCTATCCAACCCACGTCCGAACTGAATGAGTTGGCTTTCGAAACACTGAGCCTGTGGAGATTTTTACAGCATGTTTGTTGGCCTGTTTTCTTCTGCTGTTATTCTGTGTGAATTTCTGCCTGTCTCTCTGTCCAGCAACTTTAGGTGACGATAGGGACTGAAAGCAGTGTAAAAACAAAAATATGCCAGCTTCTGTTTTCTCAGTGGGACCTGACTGAAAAATCATCTCAATTAATGAATGATAAACTGCTACTGTATATTTTATACTACTCATCCAGTGACATCATCATGTTGTGAAATCATTGCATGCCCAAGCATGCCCTTTCTTACGCAATGATTTATGAGATTGTTTCCAAGTTATGTGGAAAATTAATAAAATGTTTGAGGTTATGATGTACTCTGCAGTCTTTATTAAGCCATGTGCTTTCAAGCCAATGTAAAGACCAGCTGTTGGGATGACTCACCTATATGTACAAATATATGTCTACAGCTGTGAAACCACCTCCAGTAAAGGTTTAGATGCACCCAACTTGATCTTAAAGACTCTACAGGCTTACACTTAACAGTTCCAGCTGATGAGACGTCCTATACATATCCTGAAGTACCACTTATGCTTGTGATGTATCAAAATTTTATATTTCTGCCATATTTCCACCTCTAATTCATAACTACAGTGGTTGGACAATGAAACTGAAACACCTGTCATTTTAGTGTGGGAGGTCTCATGGCTAAATTGGACCAGCCTGGTGGCCAATCTTCATTAACTGCACATTGTAAGAGCAGAGTGTGAAGGTTCAGTTAGCAGGTAAGAGCACAGTTCTGCTCAAAATACTGCAATGCACACAACATTATGGGTGACATACCAGAGTTCAAAAGAGGACAAACTGTTGGTGCACGTCTTGCTGGCGCATCTGTGACCAAGACAGCAAGTCTTTGTGATGTATCAAGAGCCACGGTATCCAGGGTAATGTCAGCATACCACCAAGAAGGACGAACCTCCCACCAGCATCACGTAGTGGACCTGGGCCACTATCCTGCAAGAAGAATGGCTTAAAATCCTGCTAACCACTGTGGCAGGTCATGCAACAACATATGTCATTCCCAAGACAAACTGACGCTGTATTGGCCGCAAAAGGAGGCCCTACACCATACTAATAAATGACTGTGGTCTAAAACCATTTGTTTGAGTTTCATTGTCCAACCCCTGTAGGTGTCCCATAATAATTTGCTGTTTACATTTTGGAGGTTTTTAAGGTGGACTGCATAAAGCCATGAGTGCTATATTATAATTTGATGTCTTCACTTTTACTCTACAGCAAAGCATTAAGATAAACATAAGGAGAACCTTCTACGAGTAGCCGTGTTGACTGGTAGGGTATTTTTCGGCAGGGATATTTTTCAACGCCTATAATGTTCAGCCTTCAGCTGCATTCCGTGCTTATCATAATTACTGTGCTCCCGAGGCACTTTATTAGGAATACCCACCTGTTTCTACACTTCATTCTACAATTCATTTTATCAGCCCCACTTATAACTCACTCTCACTCATCTTCTGAACCTCTTCCTCCTTCTGGATCACAGTTGCTGCTAGAGCCTATTTCAGTGTTTAATGGGCAGAAGGCAGAAAACACCCTGGACAGGCCGATAGTCCTTTGCAGAGCAGACAAAAACAAACATGCAGTCACACCTATGGGGTCATTTAGCATCCTTGATTCACCCGACTGCATTTCTAGGAACTGTGGGAGAAGCACCCAGAAGAAACCTTAGAGGCACACAGACAACATGCAAACACAGAAAGGACCCCAGCCGGGAATCAAACCCAGGCTCTTCTTGTTGTGAGGCGGCACCACAACCAGCTGTGCCACCTTTCCACTTACTATATCTGTTGGATTCTCTGCATACTTTGCTTGCCTCTTTTACCCTGTGCTTCAATGGTCAGGACCAGGGCTGGAGCAGAACGTAATTTCAGAGCAGAGTCATATGACGTAGACCAGCCCAATTTACCACAGACTGTAGACAATCTCTAAGAACAGAGCAGTCGTCATCCACTACATATTCCACCACCTCTAATACAAAGCCATAGAAACCAATCGGAAAGCTGGATTCACATAAACACTATCATAAATTCACTATAAAGCATTTAATTACGTTGTTATTTTATCTTATTGTTTGTTCCTGGTACACATCACTCTAAATCCAGAGAGTTAACGAAGGAGACCTTGATGGTCAGACAGACTTGTTAATTTACATTTACATTTACATTTAAGGCATTTAGCAGACGCTCTTATCCAGAGCGACTTACAACCGTGCTTAGTGATCTGTTGGATAATATTCCAGTTAGTCGAGGAAGTTTAGAGCCTAAAACTCACCATGAGCTCAGACACTGCCCGAACAGGGGGTCAGTGCTGGTACCTAGAGAAAGGTCATTATAAGTGCAATACAAAAACAACACACAATTTACACGTCTGCTAGAGCTCACTCACTTAAGTGCATTACGAAGAGATGGGTCTTCAGTCTGCGTTTGAAGACCGCGAGAGACTCTGCTGTTCTGACGCCCAGTGGGAGTTCATTCCACCATCTGGGAGCCAGGACAGAGAAGAGTCTGGACGCTGTCTTCCATGAGGAGTCCTCAGGGGATGGTGGTTGCAAGTCGAGCTGTACCTTGAGCACGAAGGGCTCGAAGGTACAAGCTCGACCTCTTCAACCATCACCAGTAGTAGGTAGGGAGGCGCGCGGTCCATTTTTGGCTTTGTAGGCCAGCAATCAATGATTTTTAAAAAAACCTGATGACGGAGCAACAACAGGATAGCTCGAATGAAGGGAGCGCAGCAGTGGAGTGACATGGGTGAACTTCGGAAGGTTAAAGATGAGACGGGCTGCAGCGTGTCTAATGTCTAACTTAGACACAAACCGTGCATGCCCTGTATTGTTTTCCTCAGGTTTAACCGGGGATGAGTGCGGTATTCCACACTGCTTAATGCACATCCCACAATACTTCTCCTGCATCTTTGGTTTACAGAAATAGCCAGCATCTGATTCATCAGTCATCGGTTTCCACCTGAAAGCTAGTTCTGAGTGATTATGTGTGTGTGTGTCTAGTTCCAGTTGTGTAGGAAGGGGTCAGGATAAAATGCACTGTGTGCACAGTGACTGACAGGCTCCTTAGCCACTCACAGAGCTTGACAGTTTGTCTATATGGCTGTTTTTTCATTAACTTGCAGCAACGGGTCCAAAACCATTACTAGACCACCAGGAATTCTCTCAGTTAGCCACTCTGACATCAGGACCACCATATTGTCAACACTACAGTGACACTGACGTTGTGGTAAAGTGTTAATGTGTGCTGTGCTGGTTCGTGGGGATCAGAAACAGCAGTGCTGCTGGTGAGTTTAAACACTGTGTCTACTCATTGTCCACTCTATACACTCTAGACGTTCCTTGCTAGCTGATGTACAATCAGAGATGAACACACCAGTGTAAGTGTAGATCCAAAGAGGTGGACCTGATAAAGTGTTTTAATTACAACCCCACTATGCAAAATGTATAAACACAATAAATTATATGTAGGAATTGTCTTGTTTTTTTTTATTTTAAAGAAATGCCCATTTTAAATTTGATGTCAACATGTTTTTAAAAGTGTTCATCAGATGTGAAAGTGTTTCCCATTCCTCTTGATGTAGGATATCAGCTGCTCAACAGTCCAGGGTCTTCTTTGGCATAGAAGGGTCTTTCTTTTATAAGGCGACAGATGTTTTCAGTGGATAACTGGTCTGGACTGCTGGCAGGCCAGTTTAACACCCAGACAGTCTTAATACAGAATAAAGCAATAGGTGTAACGGATTGTTTGAGGCGGGATGCAAGTGCATAGTGGTTTTATTAGAGTGAGTCCAGGTAGCAGGGGTCAAACCCAGGTGGGTATCGTTGAAGGCATGTCCATAAAAAGAGAGAGCACAACAGAAACAAAACAAGGTTCAAGAACTCAAGGCGAATACTAACACTACAGATATCAGAGAACAAGTACTGAAAGGAAACACAGTTAAACTCACGAGGGGAGTAACAGCCTAGAAATAACAAAGGTACAACAGCTCAGCACTAACACAGTGGGGGAAAAACCAGAGACTTCACAAACAGACAGGGCAAACAAAGGGGTCTTAATACAAGTCTTAATTCGCATCAGGTGTGGGCGTGGGTGGAGCCAGGGCGGAGCAAGAAAAGCAATGTAATGCTATAAAACAACCAGAGGGGTGTGGTTTGACATCAACAGGCAGACATAGACAGACAGAGATGTAACAATAGGTTTGGTCTCAATGTTTTAGGGAAACAACAACTTACTCCCAACATCCATCAACACTATCCAAACTATGGCTGTGTCTCAGTGCTGTACCACACACTAACACTGCACAGCGTCTGCTATGTGCTCATCTTGATAGTCTGAGCTTGGTAGTCTTGTATACAAAATATTAGCATACCTCATTGGTTCTTACTAACAGGAAGTGATGAAACTTACATCATATCAAGTTGGATTCTGAAGGCTGCTTCAGCTTCTGCCTCAGACACATAAAGACACTATTTACTGGAATACATTTACGTTTACAACCTGACAGATTTAGGTTAACCTCACATTTCTACACCATTTCTGGTCCTACTACCACTCATGTCGCGTCACCGTCTGCCATTTTTGTCAACGTTTTCCAGATGTGAGAAGCCCCGCCCTTTCCATTTCCCACTGCACTGTGGGACAACAGCGTCCATCATTACCATATTTTTTAAAAAAGGTTCTAACTGGTTCTAAGTGTGTATCGTGGATTTTTGAGTATATGCAACTTACTTGACATTTGTAACTGTACTATACACTACATACTCAAAAACTAGTTAGGTTTACTATTAAGTATAAGTGTCCAAGTATAAGCATTATTAGTGTTAGCATAAGTGCACAATGATACACACCCTATATTTCATAATTAAGACTTCACCTGAAAAACTGAAGATCCATCAGTTTCCTCATCATTTCCTCTTCTGTTTCCTTTAGTGCATACAAACAAATTTATTAATGGTGACATTTTTATGGCACTTCTAGACTGAAATTCAACTCTTGACTTGAGAATTCACACATGTGATGTCTACTCCTGCTAGCAACCTGACTACCTAGCAACCTAGCAAACAGATGGCAAAATCTGAGTTAGCTTGCTAGTTAACACTAGCTTACATGGTCAATTAACATCGAGTGACATTGTTTGAAAAAAGTGGAAATGCTGATGACGTTAGGTAACATGTTGATTAGCGTGTGTGGCTTGGGGCTAGTTAGTTTACCACTTATTACTTACACTCTGGCTCCGCGTATCTCTTCTCATTTTGTTGGCTCTATATGATAAGTGGTAATGTGTTGGCATCACAGGCAATAAGAGGAAAATGAGAAAGTCATCTGGAAAGACTACATTTTCTTCAGTGCTTGAGTTCTGTGGACTGAAGGCCCTGATAACCTACCATTAGCGCACTGATCACCTCAGCAGCCCTTTCAGCCAGTCAACTTGAGCATGACTAAACGTAGTGTTGGACAGGGAACCTCTGGGAGGTACATTTTTTGTATATACAGTGCTTCTTGTTCAAAACATATTTATAATAGGGACAATTCTCAGACCTCCAATAAGCAAAATACAAAATATATGATTCATTATTTTGTGGGATGGCACTCCACAGTCGAGAGACTGAACATGCTAAATTATGCCCATGCTACATTATTACAATATTTCAGCAATTTCTTTCCTTAAGCCATTCCTTGGTAAACAAGGTGCATGGAATTGTCTTACAGATTGTTGAAGCATAAACCTTTCCCCAGACTGATGGGTTGTCCATATCTTCCCTGACAAAAATGGCTGGTGATGATAAAATAAGGGAAAAACTGGTAAAACAAAAGAAACTCAATCTTTCAGTTCACAAATTGACTTTACCCGTGCAAGTGGTTCAGCACTGTAGATTCCATGTTTTCACAAACTCACAACATGTTAAAACAAGTAATGTTGCGTAAACCTGATATTCATAACAAAAACTCCACAATCTCAACACCTAGTTCACAAACTTTCAAGCAGCACTGTAGTACAGTTACAAATGTCAAGTAAGTTGCGTATACACAAAAATCCACAATGCACACCTAGAACCGCCTCCTGTATGGAGAAACTAGTTGCATGCATTGCTTGGGTGAGAGTGAGGCCCATTCTTCCACACAAACACTCCTTAAAACTCTGAAGCCTCTGTGGGCTCCTTCAATGAGCTCTGACCTTTATTTCCTCCCAAAGATTTTCAGTTGGATTCAAGTCAGTCTTTAGTTCTCTTTCTCTGAAATCAATTGAGAGTTTCCTTGACTGTGTGTTTGGGATCATTGTCTTGCTGAAATGTCCACCCCTTTTTCATCTTCATCATACCAGTAGATGGCAGCAGATTTTTATCAAGCAGGTCTCTGTACATTTGTCCATTTATCCTTCCTTCAGTTATATGAAGTGTGTCAGTGCCATATTATGGAAAAGAGTGCCACACCATGTTCCCACCTCCAAAGTTTACTGTTGGTATGGTGATCTTGGGGTGATATGCAGTGCCCTTTGACCTCCAAACATGGAATTAAATGTTGTTAAGCAAACTTCAAACACACTTCAACATGTTTTTTATTCAGCAGTGGAGTCTTCCGTAGTGCGTACAGGCGATGACAGTCGAGTCATTACTTACTGTTTTCTTTGAAACAGTTGTACCTGCCGATTCCAGGTCTTTCTGTAGCTCTCCATAGGTGCTCCTTGGCTTTTGGACGACTCTTTTGATAATTCTTTTCACTCCTCTGTCTGAAATCTTGCAGGGAGCACCTGGTCGTGGTCGGTTTATGGTGAAATGATGTTCATTCCACTTCCGAGTTATGGCCCCAACAGTGCTCACTGCAACCATCAGTAGTTTAGAAATTCTTCTGTAACCAATGCCACCAGTGTGTTTTGCAACTACAAGGTTGTGAAGGTCCTGAAAGAGCACACTGGTTTTACCCACCATGAGATGTTTCTTGTGTAGCCCCTTGGTGATGAGATGCCTTTTTATCAGCCATCAGTTGAACCAGCTGATATATAAGTGGCAGGATTGCTTTCTAATTACTGACAGATTTTAGCTGGTGTCATGACTTCCCTTGCCTTTCGAATCCTTCTATCTTTTTTCACTTGCTCAATACTTATTCCCTGTGTCATTTATCGTCATAACACATAACTTAATTTATGGACATCTATGGTTTGATTTCTGTGTGGATTGGATGGGTTGTTATCGACATTTGGTGAGACTTTCATGTCAATAGCACCTTTAGAAATATATTTACTTAGACAATTGGTGATGTGTTCGATATATATTTCACTCCCTGTATATATAGCTATGTATCGCTTTATTGTTTAGCATTAATGGAGCCTTCTTAGAAGTGCAATTCACCCATGCCACGTATATTAATGCCCCCCACTAACCCCCCTCCCTCATACTATCACACATGCTAGCTTTTGAACTGTGCAGTGATAAAAATCTGTAGGCTCCCTTTTCTCTTTAGAACCGAAGACACAGCGTCCGGGATTTTCGATTATGATTTGTCAGACCACAGGACACTTTTCCACTTCTCCTGAGTCCATCTTTTTTGTAATACAAAGTTTTAATCTGCATTTTTGGAACAGTAATGAACTGTTTCAAGACCATGCTTTTTTTTTTTTGATCCTCTGAATGATATCTTTTAATGAAATGATGTCCCATAAACAATGACATTTCTAAGTGCTTTGTATTTCACATTGATAACCTATTCTGTACATCTTTCACAGAATGACGGCCCACTCAAGTCAAATGTTTGTATATACGTATACACTAATCATCAAAAAAAATAGTTGCACCCAGAAGGAATAAACCAGTAGGAATGAAACTTGGTGATGTGACACCGACTGTAGTCAATCTGTAAGTCTGGGACCCTGTTCGTACCACTGGCAGATGGCTACACGACGCAGGACTACATGCACACAGACTTTAAGAGCAGCTTCCCTGAACGTCAGTGTCGTCAAAAACTGCAACGGTGTCAGTGTCGTCAAAGACTGTCTAAGATGAACACCAGGTCCTGGTGTCACTCCATCTCCACCCTACTGCAAAAAAAAATTACAGTAACTGCGTGAGAATATTTAAGTTGCATGGAATGGATTATCACAGGACACCATTAGGACCCTCTACAACTCTGTGCAGAGACATCTGCAACATGCGTAACCAACATGCCATACTGAGAGACACTACTTCTGTATGTGTAGCTCAATAAATATTGTCCATGTCAGTCCAAACTTATCATCATGTATTGTTCCTGTTCCTGGTAACCTTTATCTTCCTTTCTAATAACAATGCAATCCCACCCTTCCTATTGATGAAAAAAATATATATATATTTATTTTTATATCAATATATATTTATTATATATAATACTGTAGCTGCAATTGGTAATTTTCTATGGCTTCCAACTGCAGATCTAATATTAACAGCAAATCAACGAAAAGAATGTCTTATTCTGCAAGTTGACTGTATTTTAAAAATTGCATTGCATTACATTGTTTCATTCGTGCCTTTAAATAACCTCCCCGGTCAGTTTTCGACTTTCGGTCGTTTCCTATTTAAACTGCACTAATTATTTCCTGCCGGTAAATATGGGCGGCTATACATAATGCGTTCTTGAACTGGATTCCCGGGGAAAGACAGAACCGAACGGACGCTTAGTGTTCTTTTTTTGGGAAATCGGATCCGGTTATTTTCCCCCTTTGCTTTGAATCCGCCCATATGATTTGGGTGGCAGCCTTGCTCGGGGAGGGGAGGAGGGGGCTGCACAGAGAGGTCCGATGCGTCACATTTATTTGGGCCTTCTGTACCCCACCGGCAGCGTATCGTCCGATCCTTGTTTTGCCCCTCGAGCAACGCCGTCCTTATTTTGCTGGATCACGCCGAAAAATAAGGTACCGAGTCGGAGAGACAATAACAAACACAGCTAGCGACGTGTTCCGAGAGGGCTGGCTGCTATGGGCGTACTTAGCTGCGGTGTAGCCATACAGCGGAGGGACGGAGCTGCCATGGCTGTGGCCATTTCTGTTATCGGGATGCCATTGTGCAGAGGGGGGCTTTGTGAACCTTTCGAGCTAGATTCCGCTGCTTTCTGCTTTTTCCCTTCTCACTTTGTACAGTTTGCTTACGCTAGTCGTTGTCCAGACGGAGAGAGAAAGGACATTAGCCGAGCTAGTTGGTAGAAAAGCTAGCCGCTGGTTATGATTGCTAGGTGGCTAGCTGAAGTTGGCGTCTAGAAACTGCGAAAAAAAAGCAAATTTGTATTTTTTTTTTGCATTTTTGCAGGCTTATGTGGATGTGTATACCACTGTTAGGGGTATCGATGTTGCTTTCTTGCTATTTTGGCCAGTAGTTGAGGTTTAAACTAGAAGCAGCTAACAAAAAAATGATTTCAGCCTTTTTCTGAAGGCTACAGTGGCTAGCAGGCTATTTAAGACACAGTTTAACCCTATATGTCCATTACCTGAGCAAATGTCCCATTTGGTGAAATGGTGTTGACATTATTTGTGACTGTTATGTCCAGTGCAATAGCAAATGCCAGATGTGTGTATTTAATTTTTCTTTTTTTATTTAAAATATGTTTATGTTGAAAATAATTCTCTGAACCACTTGACAGTGCAGTGTTCAGATGTAGCTAGATAAGATGTACATTAGTAGGTTTGGAACAAATGATGGACAAATGCACAAAAATTCAGAATGAACAAATGCACACACCTTTAAAAGTAAACTTCTCCTTATCTCTCTCTTGGCAGGCGCACTACTGCAATGGTGTGAACTTTTGTGGGACTTCATATAATGTAACTGGAGCGATACACTATTCCAAAAAACGACACCAAGCCCACCGGACAGTTCTTTACGTTTCTTCTGAACTGCCCACAGCACCTGCCCACATCAGTCTCCTTGTGTACCCCTCGTGAACCCATACATGTACAGCGGAAGGATGACCGAGGCATGGCAGCAGCAGCATGCAGTGGCCCCCCCTCCTGTTGGGCATCCCCTTCTCCAAGGGGCCGAAAATCCTCTGGGCAGTGCAGTGTATGGCATCGTCCTGCCTGCTGACCCTGCCTTACAGCAGTCCCAGCATGGTCAACATGCCCAGCAGCACCCCGTGCCAGCCCAGCAGCCCTCCCTGCAAGTCGGGAGTGAGGGCGGGCACAAATGCGGAGCCTGTGGCCATGACATATCTCACCTGGCGAACCCTCACGAGCATCAGTGCATGGTGAGCCAGGACCGCTCTTTTCAGTGCACCCAGTGCATGAAGATATTCAATCAGGCCACCGACCTGCTAGAGCATCAGTGTGTCCAGGTGGAGCAGAAGCCTTTTGTCTGTGGGGTGTGCAAAATGGGATTCTCGCTTCTCACCTCTTTGGCGCAGCATCACAATGAGCACACTAATAGCAACAACCCCATGAAATGCTCCATTTGTGAGAAAACCTACAGGCCTGGTTCGTCTTCTTCTAACCCCCAGCAGGCATCCACTGGGGAGTCCTCGAGTGGTGGTGCTGCAATGGGTTCCTCTTCCTCCACTGCTTTCCAGGGGTCCGACAGGCCCTACAAGTGTTCAGTCTGCTCCAAAGCTTTCCGCCACCTGTCCGAACTTTCTCGCCACGAGCGGGTGCACACGGGTGAGAAACCCTATAAATGCAACACCTGCGAGAAGAGTTTCAGCCAGGCGTCGCACCTGGCGCACCACCAGCGTACCCACAGTGCCGAACGTCCTTACAAGTGCGCAGTCTGCGAAAAGACCTTCAAGCACCGGCAGCACCTCGTGCGCCACATGTACGCTCACTCTGGTGAGCACCTGTTTAAGTGTAACCTTTGTGAGCTACACTTCAAGGAATCATCCGAACTGCTGCACCACCAGTGCCAACCAGCGGGCGAGCGGCCCTTCCGCTGTGCCACATGTGGCAAGAGCTTCAAACGTCCTTCGGACCTTCGGCAGCACGAGCGCACCCACTCCGAGGACAGGCCCTTCCAATGCGAGGAGTGCCAGATGAGTTTCAAGCAGCAGTACGCACTTGTACGCCATCGGCGCACGCACAAAAACCCCGCTGACCGGCCCTTCAAGTGTAACCAGTGTGACAAGGGCTTCCTCCAGCCATCTCACCTTTTGTACCACCAGCACGTCCATGGCATTGAAAGTTTGTTCAAGTGTGCTGCTTGCCAGAAGGGATTCCGACAGTCTGGAGAGCTGCTGAGGCACAAATGTGGCGAGTCCAGCTCCAGCTCCAACACTGTCGAAAAGCCGTACAAGTGTGACGTGTGCGGGAAGGGCTACAAAAAATCATCAACCCTCCAGAGGCACCAGAACTCCCACTGCACCGAGAAGCCTCTTAAATGCTCTTTATGTGGCCGACGCTTTCAGTCCTCGTCCGATTTTGTGCAGCACCGCTGCGATCCAGCTCGTGAGAAGCCGATGAAGTGCTCGGACTGCGAGAGGCGCTTTAAATATTCTTCTGAGCTCCAGAGACACCGACGTGTCCACACTGGAGAGAAACCTTTTAAGTGCCCTACCTGTGACAAGGGTTTCAAGCAGCGGGAGCATCTAGCCAAACACGGCATCGTCCATTCACGCGAGGCCCAGTTTAAGTGCGTCTGGTGTGGCGAGTGCTTTGGCGAGTTAGGGGCTCTACAGGAGCACACTGTTCAACACACTGCAGAAGGAGGGGGCTATCCAGTAGCCCCATGCATACAGTAGTACCTCTAATCCCTGCTAAACTAGCTTCTCACCCTGTTAGAAGCCACGTATAGATACCTTAGAAATACGTCACTTGATAGTATGCTAATTCTGCGATAATGTAATGAGTTTCATTTGACGCAAGTACAAAATACAATTTTTTTTTTTTTTTGTTTTTGTTTTCCATTTCACAATACAACCAGTATTCCCTCTTCCAGCCAGGCCTTATAAAGCTTAACCTGGATAGGAAAATAACCACAAAGCTGCAGCATATGAATGTTCAAATCCCTACAGTGGTTTGAACACCTGTTTTGCTACATGTGTGACATATATCCTTACATGGTAAGGAATCCTGCCTATCATTGTGATTACACATTTGCACACTTAGGTGGAATATACCGTAAACAATAATAAACAAAAGAACACAAAAAAAACAGTTTGTGGAACATTTTAAGTAGAAGACGATTCTAGATCATGAATTTAAATAGGTCAAGATGACGGATTATTTGTCAAGTATACTCTTCTTCGGTATAACAAAACTATTCTAAAGTACTTTGGAGGGTTCATTTGTGCTGTTGCAAGTGTTTGTGATACGTCATTTTTCACTATTGCAAGACCACTGAACTCGATTCCATCAATCTATCTGACTTTGGCCCGGTGCTGTCATCTCTAAGGCTGACTAAAATACACGAGACACTCTTTCGAATTGGATTCACTGGCTGGAACAAATTAATGGGGGGGAGGGACCTGATATGGACAAACTGGTTGCCTTTTGATCCTGTACAACCTCATGCTTTTTACCAGCCATAGTTCTTGTATATAAGGCAATCTGCTCAGTATAGTGACAATGTATCTGTAACGTATAACTCAAAAACGCCTAACCCATGATGTAACAGGGTACGTGCATGCATGAATAACCTAATATTTGTATGTTAATATTTTATGTTGTAAACTGTCACTGGTGCATATTTGTATGTTCTCTTTTAGGCAAACGTAACAAGCGGTTAGTTAATCTGGAAGTGTTGGAAATGTATGTGATCAGCATAAGTGGTGATTTCATCCCTGTAGCTGCCATGGGAGTTGAAACAATTACCAGTAACACTAATGCACTGGTATGCATACAGTTTACAATAACACATTTGCTTTTAAGCGACGACCCAGTAACGGCATGTCTGTCACACCCATCGAGTAGTCCTGGAAAAAAAAAACCCCACAAAAACAAACGGAAAGTGTTGTTACTGCTCATTAATGCTCTAATATCTGCAATATTGTTCAGAAATGGATGTTTTGTAATGCTATGACTTGAGTACAGTGGTAGAACTTAGTGTCTGTGTATCTGCACCATACTGTAAACTGCGTGTTAGTGATCATTCCTCTCTGAGGACAGGTATTACTCTGTTACAGTGGATTTAGTATGATTATTTCCCTTTTCTAAGTGACACACTTCATTTTCTTTGTTTGCGTTCTACTTGAGAATGAGTTAACGAGCGCCATTCTGTGGATCACCGTACCTTTGAAGAGTGCTTGGTGGATAACATTCCATTAAAATTGAATTTGTATCCCATTTCTAAAATAATTATATATAAATATATGGTCAACATATATTCAAATGCACCTTGTTTGTATTAAATAGTACTACAGAATAGTTTAAGAATTGCCTCAATTTAGACACAGTTGCACCTTAATGTGGTCAGATGTTGACCAAAATTATTCGGACTTACTCTACATGCCAAAAGATGACGAGCAGCTTGTGCAGACACATGCTGTTACATGAACATAAGTACATATAAAATGAGATATTTGTTGACTCCCACAATTCTTTAAGATCAAGGACAGATCTTAAGTTCAGGACAGACCTCTTCATTGAAGCCCACAGTGTCCATTGCTAGTTTTAATTAATGTAATGGATAACCAAAGCCTAGGAGTACAACCACCCCTGCTCTTTTCTCTGCTCACTCACTTCCTTAAGACGTACGTGTTTCAAAGATGGTGAAAGGACTGAAGTTTGTAAATATCCCTGTATGTCAAAGAAAAAAAGCCCTATCCATGCACAAGTCTTCACACAAGTGTATCTTGACTTTAGGCTTCATGACATTAACCAATAAATGTTTGTAAAGACACATGAATCTGTGAATGTTATTTTGTTGTTCTTTTAACCCACAAAGCTGAGATGAGAAATTTAATTAGAACATGTGTAAGTGTTGGTATACTGCAGAAAATGACTATTTGACATCAAAATCAAACTTTCAGGATATATTTTTGCAAGACTTCCTTCCCTGCTACATTGTATGTGGTGTTTTGCTGCAAGTCAACCAGTACAAAAGGAGCCATGTTTAACAGTGTGATTAAGTTTTTAGAGCAAGGTGGTAATTATATTTTTATTATAAATGTTTTTACTATTTTCCTGATAAAAAAAACAACAACACAGACCAGCATGCAGTCCATCCTGGTTTGGGATAATCATGATTATGACCAACATCCAAAAATGCTACATCGCTGCTGTCGGGTGTTTTTTACTTTTTTATGTATGTGTTTTTTACTCATTTATGTGGAGTAAATTTCATGATGACTGGACCAAAAGAAATGACCCAAAATGACTGTTTCCAGTCTGGTTCTACTGACATCCATTAAAGGCAGAGCATGTGTTTTCCTTCTCTTGTAAGTTACCAATTTGAAAAATTTGCTTTTTAGAGATGGTGACCAGCCATCCTGGTCTATGCTGGGGGTTTCTGTGGGTTACTTGTGGAAAAAATATCTGCAGCAAGTGAAAACACGTTTTTTTTTACTTTGTTTTTATTAATAAGATTTTGAAATAATGAGTGTGAACACAGAATTACCACAAGTTCCAAAAAGTGGCACCTTTCATTAAAACAAATTAGGAAAAGCTTTGCAGCTTTATTAGCAAAAGCAGGAACTTTTGCTAACCATTTTGACTAATAAAAAAATTCATATTAGAATACTTTGTTCGTTCAAACTCAATGCAAACTGGAGATTAAAAACGAAAATCCATACTCAGGACTCTTGACTTGATTTTGCTTGATGATACTTTTCCTTTGGAAAGCTGCCGCTCCGGAAATGCATGGAGCGCTTCCGGTGCCCAGTCTGTCCATCAGCGGAGCCTTTGCTTGTGCAGCTGAAATAGACGAAGCTAGGTTGGTTAGCCGACTAGCGCGGTCGCTCAGGGGAACCGTATTCCCATTGAGGCTAAACACTGGGGTTTCTTCCCCCAGCCTTTGCGGTCTAATATTTTAACTCGGGGCAAATTGGATGTGTTTCGAAACAACAGGGAAAAACTGGAACATAAAACAGTGGACGCCTTCTTCGAAAACAACAGCTCAGAATCGTCGTTAGTAAACGATAGACGTCGCTGACGAGACCATTCGAGCAAACCAGGGGGCTGCTGGCTGTGTTAGTTAAAGTGGCGGGGTTGGTTAGTGAGGTTGGGACTGGAACCATGACCACAGCAGTCGGTATTAAATGTAGCTAGCAACCGTACATTGAAAACCCAGACCAGCCTGCTGGGCTAGCTAATGTCCCTGCGTATGTAGCTAGTAGATACGCGCCATTTCAGGTTTTCTCTTAGCTAGCTGGGCAGCCAGCGTTACCGCTCCTCACTAACTGTAACAAGTAAACCCGAATCGGCTCACCGTATTACGGTAAGCTCTAACTCAATAGCATTAACTAGCTATAGTATAATTGACAGCTAGCTTCACAGATGTTGTGTTTACCCATTTTCATGTCAGTCAGCAAGCTAAGTTAACAGAGCATCTGTTTACCCGCGTTTCTGCGTATCCGAGCCATGCTTACAGCAAAACCTTAACGTTACAGACTAGATGCTAATAAACTGGCGCTCTGTCAGCGCACCAGCAGGTTACTGTTAATCAAATTCGTGCCCTGCTTCGCCGTTGCGAGCTTTAAAGAGAGGTCATGGTCCCCGCTGCACTGCAGCCGGCTTTTACTGGGCAAATCGGTGGCGAAATCCTGCTCTGAACCAGCCTGCTGCCGCAAAACCTCAGAGAAGAAACGCTCAGCTTTGCAGGTTTGCGTTGGGAGTGCTGTGGTCGGTGGGGGGAAAGCAGCTCTATCGCCCATGCCCGCCATGCCTGGTCCGGCGGCCAGCAAAGCACGGGTGTATGCTGATGTCAACACTTTGAAGAGCAAGGATTACTGGGATTATGAAGCACATGTGCCTAGTTGGAGGTATCAGTCTATATCCATATAAGCATATGTGTCCATACATGTATTTGGGTGGACCTTCTGGATTGCAGTGTCCAGTTGTCTTCATTCTTGCCCTTCTTGTTTTTCATTCAGCAATCAGGATGACTATCAGCTGGTTCGCAAGCTTGGAAGAGGCAAATACAGCGAAGTGTTCGAAGCCATCAATATCAACAGCAACGACAGGGTCGTAGTTAAAATACTCAAGGTGAGACATGAGTCTCAACAGCACATTATTAAGGGACGTATAGCCTGGAGTGTGTAGCTTCATTCTCATCATGTTTTTACTTCTGTAGCCAGTAAAGAAGAAGAAGATCAAGCGCGAGATCAAAATCCTGGAAAACCTAAGGGGAGGAACCAACATCATTCGCCTTGTGGACACAGTAAAGGATCCTGTGGTAGGTTCTTGAACTTTCTCTAAGTGTCCTGCAAAGCTTAAGTCGAATGACGGAGCCGTGCAGTACAGAACAATGCTGTGTTTGTTTTTACTTTTGATCTGCTGTTTTGATTGTGGGGTAATAAATCTGTTGTTTGTCTTTCATGCAGTCTAGAACTCCAGCCCTGGTTTTTGAGTGCATCAACAACACAGATTTCAAGGTACCTGTATTATAACAAGATAATTGTATTTGCTGATTGAAATGCATAAAAGGAGACCTGTGGTTCAGTATATGCTAAAGATTTAAGAAAAGTCTTTATTCCTTGTCATTCCTTATTTTTCTTTCCTTTGCTGTCCTTTTACTGCTGCTTTTGTAAAGTAAATGGTCTGCAATTAAGTGATAACGCCCAAAAAACATACCAGACAGAGAAGATACACTCCTACAGATACCCCTTTTCTCAGCTATCTTCATACCTCATTGGAATTCCAGCCCTTTTCTCTGTTACAAAGTGACATCACACTGTAACACAATCAGTACTGTCTAGCTTGTGAAGGTGGATCAGGTTCTAGAACAACTTATTTTACCTGGCTTTAGGATCGGACTTTGGTTCATAATACGGCAGAACCAATGTCATGCCACAGTGGGTGTGGGGGTGGAACTTGTAGCGGGATGTTGCTCTAGCGAATAGGAGAGCTAACCAGTTATGAGCACAATGGTTCGTTGGTAGGTGGGAACAGAGCATTATGAATGAAGGGCGAATAGAGATGTATAGCATGAGAATAAATATATTTATTTTACTTTTTTTTATAGGATCTCTATCAGAGATTAACAGATTTTGATATTCGTTTCTACTTGTATGAACTTCTAAAGGTAAGAGTCTTACAGTGCTGTTACAAGGCTGGTTGACTTTCAAGATCACTCTTGTTTTCTGTAATACATGCCTGTAAATGGTTCCTTTACAGGCTCTGGATTACTCTCACAGCATGGGGATCATGCATCGGGATGTAAAGCCGCATAATGTCATGATAGATCACCAAATGAGAAAGGTAACCAGTCATTGGAATTTTAAAACTTTCAGGTGTACTGTCAACTGGTAATATAATGACACACAAACTAATTTTCTTTGTTTGCCTTCTTGTGTTCTAGTTGCGTCTAATAGATTGGGGCCTTGCTGAGTTCTATCATCCTGCACAGGAATATAATGTAAGGGTGGCCTCAAGATCTTACAAGGGACCAGAGCTGCTGGTTGATTATCAGGTATATAATACAGTATTGCACAAAGATTACTACATGTATATTATTGTACTTGTTGTCTTACTTGTAGAATTTCCCCACTGTATTTTTTTTTTATTTTATTTATTTTTTGCAGATGTATGATTACAGTTTAGACATGTGGAGTTTGGGCTGCATGCTGGCTAGTATGATTTTCCAAAAGGAGCCCTTTTTCCATGGCCAGGACAACTATGACCAGGTAACATCATAAAATGATGCCTGCTTGCCCCAGTGTCTTTACAGGATCTTTTTATTTTATGTGGAATTTGTAGGTGTGTAATGACTGAACAGGTCTTTGTCGTTACAGCTTGTCCGTATTGCTAAGGTTCTTGGGACCGAAGAGCTTTACAGCTACCTTAATAAGTACCACATTGAACTGGACACACGTTTCAAAGACCTGCTTGGACAGTGAGTTTTAGTTAGCTAGTTGAATGTTCTGTGCGCAATTTTTGAGATACATGTATTGATTTACAACTGCATGTTGTCATTCAGCAGTACTGGGTAATGAATGAATGAATGAATGAATGAATTTTTTTTTTTTTTGTCAAATTCTTCAGACAAACGCGAAAGCGATGGGAGCACTTTGTCCAGCCGGAGAATCAGCACTTGGTGAGCCCAGAGGCTCTAGACTTGCTGGATAAGCTGCTGCGTTATGACCATCAGCAGAGACTGACTGCCCAGGAGGCCATGGAACACCCCTATTTCTGTGAGTCAGAGGATTTTTTATTTGTATTAATAATTTTATACGTAGCTGGATTACATTTTCTTAATTGTTCTATGTGGCTTTTTGTATTAATAATGTGCTGTTCTCCTTATCCTCATTTTACTGAAATCAAAGTAAGCCTGATCTAATGCCGTTTGCATGTGTGCCTTTTGCAGATCCTGTGCTGAAGGGACAGTCTCTCTCTAACTCAGATGGCACTCTGGCAATAAGTAGCTCAACTGCAACATGATGAGCTAAAAGCAGGTAATAACCTGTTTATAACCAGTGTAATAATGTTTGATGAAGAAACATTAACATTTTAAATTCTGCTTGTTTTTTTTTTTCTCATAGGAAACCTTTTTACCTCAGTGTTTGGCAGCAACCCTGCGTTTCAGGTGTAAAGCTTCACTTTACTGGAGCAAGAAGTCATTAAATAACACGACATGTACAGAATGGACACACAACGGGCTGGCCAATTCCCTCTCCTTCATTCACTTTGTATTAGTGCTGCTTGCCACAGTTACCCAGATACCAAAAACTGGTATTCTGTATGTCCCCTTCTCTACTTGTTTTAAGTTGAACATCTCTCTTAAAAAAAAGATTAAAAAATTAAAAAAAAAAAAAGAAAGGAAAGAAAGAAAAAAAAACATTGAAATATAAGTTAAACAATATTGTGGTTGGGAAAGAATGCCTGCTCTTTCCCTGTGACTCTCAGGCTCTATATGACTGATGTGGGCTCAGGATCCAGGTTGCATTATGTGAAAGATTGTGTTGGTCAGTGACTTGCCCTGCTGTATTGAGCGCAGATTCTAAATTATAGTATTATTGGGTATGGAGGCTTTTCTGCAATCTATTGAAAATATGATATATTAAACAAGAGATGATAATTTTTAACCAGTTTGGTATGTGAGTGTGTATTTTTAACCTCTTCAGTCATTGGCGGTGTTATGGATGTTTGAAATATACAGGACAGCTGTGCTACCACTGAGGACCGGACTGCTTTCTGGGACCTAAATTAAGCTTAGTCCTTGATCTGAAAGGAATTTTATATACAGAAGCCAAAGTTACTGTACTGCCTGACTAGACCATATTACAGTCAGTAATCCTGTTCATGTTGGAAAATATAAAAATCATTTTTCATAAGCAATGGGATTCCTATCTGATTAAGGCTATCATGCTTCCTCTTTTGTGAAGTCGAAGATTCTTCTAACTATTTAATTGGACTGATTTCTTAAGGAAATGATTCAACGCATTATGGAAATATAAAATTTCACATTGATTCAATAGGATTATTTTAGCATGATACAAATGTATTTTTTAGGCAGGTGCTAGACACGCAAATGTAACTGGAGGAGCTATTTAGTGGGAGCAAAATATACATACCAATAATGCAGCAGTCACTGTAGGGTTCTTTTATGTCTGAAAACAGACCAGGAATTTTATTTTGGGGTCCAACAAAAAGGAGCACAAACAGACTAGAGACCAACAGTCTAGAGACCACCCTTCATTTTTACAGTTTCTAGTCAAAATGGTGATAATGTATGAGTTATTTTATCTTTTACGAGACATTCCTAAGATGATGTAAGATTATCCAGGTGCATATAAAGGGAATGTAAGAGGGTGGGGGGGGATAGGAGTTCTAAATTTCTTACAAGATTATTAGGCAAGACCTCCTAGACCATTAAAAAGGAGAAAAGTCAGATAAACCTAAAGCCCCATATAAAAATGTTTACATGATACTAAAGTGAAGTGTGAACATTAACCATCTACTAAAGCCCAAATAAAAAAACAATAAGGATATGATTAACTTATTGGATATGAGCAGCATGATTGACAGTTCTCAACACCTTAGCCTGCACTGCCAATCATACAGAACTAACGTTGTTATCCAGGTTTTATGCAACACTAACTAAACGTCGCAGACAAACAGACTGCAATTAACATGTACATGATGGAATGGCGTATGAATAAACAAACTGGCAGCAGGCAGCCGTAGACAGGTGCTCTAGCTTGCTAGCTTTTGATTATATTGGGTTAGATTTAGCTTGCCAAGTTTCTCCTCATCTGGGTGGGGATAGAGCCGAAAGCTAATTCAAGACTAGGACTAGGACCGGCCAGTTTACATGGAGAGGAGAGAAATACGGTGAAATATCAATATGTCATGTCTTGATCACGGGAACATTATTTAAATGGTATTACTGTTTGGCTGCAAGAACAAAACAAACCTAAAAGCCTAATTAGAAAGAAACATTTATTAAGACAGATTTTTTTTTCAGATGATGAACTATGTATTACTGTGTCATTTTTTTATTTGTTTATGCCATTTTTTGCTGAAAAATGAATAACCTGTATATAAAATCCATTTTAAATGTATTGAAAGAACATTATGGGTGGCCTCCTACCTATTCACCATATTGTAGAATATCACCATAATAAGTTCTGACCTGCTAAAATCAATACATCTGAATTGCCTTTGTGTTAGTGGTGGCTCACCAATCCTAGATGTCCAATCGTTAGCTCATTAAACACACCAGACAACTGTTGTGACTTCAGTATACCATTTTATTAACTGAAGATTTCCAATTATTTGAGGACCATGAAATGTGCAATATTCGTGCAGTATAGAAGATGACTACTACAGAGAATTGGATATGTAAATTCAAGCATTTTACAAATAGCCACTACAGATGAGTTCTCAACCCATCTAAGGCACATCCACATCACCTCCCCATATCTCTTCCTGAGTCCATCGTACTCCCATTAGTAATGTACTACACTTGAGGGAGCTGCAGGCGACCGGCCAGTTTTGGCTGTTCTGTACAGGCTTAGAGAGCAGAGGTTGCAGTGGTACCTGGCCTACACGGGCGGTCACGTCACATTAGAGCGGGTAATGAAGTCCACCAAGGGTGCTCCAAAAAGAACAGTCTAGTCGTCTTTTCTTATTGAACTACATCTAAAGACCCCGACATGATATAAAACGGCGGATCTTAATATGGTTAAAAGTCAATTGCACTTGGTGTTGTGTTTTTTTTTTTTTTTTTTTAAACCATTTAAACAATCATAGCTCATGTGGCCATGTGGACACTTCTCCCGGGGCTTTTTGTTGAACATCCTTGGTGTCCTTTTGTAATGCTAAGGCGTACAACCACATAGTTTTATAAAGCTAAAACCAAGAACATTCAGTTTTTATTGTGAATACAAGAGGTAAATAAATAAGAATAAATACTTGCATAAATACGTGTATACTTACAGCGGTTAAAAAGCACTAGCAGTGTTCTAAAACAGCATCACAGGAACTACACTAACTGCAGTGCTCTGTTGGTGGTGAACACGTGAGGGGGGGGGAAGCGTTTACAAATACAGTGTGACCGCTGATACGCCGATATCGGTGTTTCAGTACTTCTGTGACACTTTACACTCAAATATCACAAGAACCCAAATATATAAAAAGTGAAGCCTTGCCAAAGCAGTTAAGATACCTTTGATCTTGGTTTAGCCTCTAATAATCAGGCTACTGTATGCATATAATTTGTCTGTTTATGCAAATACGGTTTCAAACCCTATGAGGATCCAAAATCTTGATTGAAGTATATGGTTCTGAGAAATTGCTGATAATTTCTCTAATTGTAAACATACTCTGTGATGCTTTATTTAAAGGCCACCTATATAGAGACACATGCATTAATAACACATTAATAAAGATAAAAACAGCAAGTAATCACATGACTGTTGTACTGACATAAGGGACCCTAATCTAAAATGATTTTTTCTATTGATACCATACCATATTTTATTTGGAGCATCAAGTGTTTATTATTTTTTTGCATGTTTGTCACTATTAAATAGTTCAGATCATCCAACAAATTTAAATATTAGTCAAAGACAACACAAGTAAACATAAAATGCTGTTTTTAAATGAAGGTTTTTATCATTAGGGGAGAAAACAAATATCAAAACCTACATGAATCCTATTGGGATGCCTTAAAAGGCAGTTCATGCTTGAAAACCCTCCGATGTGGCTGAATTACAACAGTTCTGCAAAGATGAGTGGGCCAAAATTCCTCCACAGCGCTGTGAAAAACGCTTGATTGCAGTTTTTGCTGCTAGGGGTGGCCCAACCAGTTATTAGGTTTAGGGGGCAAACACTTTTTCACACAGAGAATTTTCCCTTAATAATAAAGACCTTCATTTAAAACTGCATTTTGTGTTTACTTGTGTTCTCTTTGACTAATATTTAAATTTGTTTGATGATCTGAAACATTTTAAGAGTGACAAACATGCAAAAAAATAAGAAACCATAAAAATCACATCACTGTATATCAGCTGTACATAGCTTTGTAAGATAATATGTCCAATGGGCCAACACATTATGACCACTCATAGATGAAGTGAATGACCTAGTATATCTTGTTTCAGCGGTGCATGTCAGGATGTCTGGGATATACCG
This sequence comes from Prochilodus magdalenae, assembly GCA_024036415.1. Classification (NCBI taxonomy): domain Eukaryota; kingdom Metazoa; phylum Chordata; class Actinopteri; order Characiformes; family Prochilodontidae; genus Prochilodus; species Prochilodus magdalenae. The sequence continues at coordinate 41,524 of JAMWET010001684.1, read as the reverse complement.
GACAATAAATGAACAGCTGGTTCTTGTAGTTGATGGGCTGGATGGGAAGGAAACCTGGGCGACACTGACCACACATCAGAGCAAGTACGGCAAAGCTAGTGGGCTGCTTCTGGTCGACAGTGATTAGTACCCACCAAGAACATTTAGGTAAGGCTATCATTCTCTGAGGCGAGAGTTTTTGAGCCATTTCTTGGCATTTGTGTTTACACACAGAGGAATTTGTCTTCTGCATTTACCCCTCTGTGAAGTGAAATACCCACATACCCCAGAGCGGCGGGTAGCCCTATACATGGCGCCCAGGAAGTAGTTGGGGGGTTTAGGTGCCTTAATCAAGGGCACTTCAGTCGGTACTGTTGGTTCGGGGAATCAAATCCACAACCCTCCAGTTTCCAGGCTGGTTCCCTAACCTCTAGCCCATGGCTGCCCCCGAACCACAGATCATGCATGCACGCATGGGAATTGGACCTAGAAGCAATGGAAGGTCACCTGGTCAGATGAGTCCCATTTCTTTTACAACATGTGGACAGCCAGGTACGTATGCACTATTTACCTGGGGAAGTGATCTCACCAGGATGCACTGTGAGAAGAAGACAAGTCAGTGATGCTCTGGGCAGCAAAGCCAAGAATACATTACGACACAGTGCATGGCACCCTGCTGCATATGGGGCTGCATAGCCACAGACTGGTCAGAATCTCCATGATGTCCCTGGTCACTGTTAAAAGTGCCTACAATGGGCGTGCCTACATGAGAACCGGGGCTATGGGGCAATGGAAGAAGGTCACCTGGTCAGACGAGTCCCATTTTCTTTTACATCATGTGGTCAGACAGGATCTTATGCATCATTTACCTGGGGAAGTGTTCTCACTGGGGTGAGAAGAAGACAAGCCAATGATGCTCTGGGCAATGTAATGCCTGGAAGCCCAGGATCTGGATACTCACATAGATGTGAGTTTGACTTGTGCCATCTAAACATTGCTGGGGACCAGTTACACCAGTTCATGGCAATGGTCTTCCAAAGGTAATTCTTCAGCAGGTTAATGCCCTTCGCCGCTCTGCACACGTTGCGATTCTGAGACCTTGTAGAAGATGTGCCTTGGTGGGTGACCAACAGCATATTAGGCAAGTGGTCATAAAGTACTGGCTCATCAGGGTACACCCATACACATAAATGTGAAATTATGTGTGAAGATGATCTCTTAATTTGGAGATCTTTCACAAAACTGATGCGATGCTCTTAACTAGGAAGCTACATTGAAGTTCCATTCCACTTTGTGAATGATGCTTCATAACAGTGTAGTATAACACTTAAGTTAAAGGACCCTATGCCATTAATTTCGTAATACGTCTTGCATCATCTTTCAATTTCTGGAGTAAGCCATTTATAAATATTCAAATAATATTTTCAATAAATACATAATTTAATGCTTATGCATGCGTTATAAACTCTCTATGTAGGTAGCCTTCAAATAAAGTATAACCACATACTTATACTGGCACTTAAAAAGCTTTAACAAAGACTGTTTACACTTAAGTAGTGGTAACATGATAAAACTATCATTAACGACTTTCCATTGGACATAACTGTCAGGTGTGTTGATATGGTATTGGCATGATATGTCATATTCTATATGATATTGGACTACTGATTATAATCCAGGCATGAAATAACATGTATGTTTAAGACAGGGTTGGAACAATTCTCCGGAACAGCCAGCTACCTGAAAGGTCACGGGATCAGTTCCTGCAGTTCAGCGTCATTCAGTTCGTTCACTGTAACAATGTGGTCAAGCTGCTGCAGGTAGCGCTCTTGGTCCCGCATGAAGTGAGGAATCTTTGTTCTGCGGAGAACTGCATGAGGGCGAAGCCTCTCCACATCTTCATAGGACACCTACACATGAGATGTTTGCTGTGATCATTATTTTTGGCTTGCATTAATATGTAGTACATTACATTAAATTAAACAATTACATTAATTGACATTACATTAAACAAATATGACCTACCTTTCCCAGTGAGGTCAGCATCTTGAAATCTATGTTTCTCCTGTGCCGTAAAATCCGAAGGATTCCATCAAGGTAAACCTGATCTTTACTGAAGCAGCCTACAGGACATAATGAACAGCACACAGGCATCACTGTCAGTTACCTGATTACACAAATTAATCCCCCCCAGTTGTCCTTTTTATGAATTATGAAATAAGTAAACTCATTTTATGAATTGGATATTTAATTGCACATTAAAATGCATATTTGTTATGTTTACTGCTAGCTTACAATAAGAAACAGAGGCAGATAGACACCTATTTTAATAGATTTTTCCATAACGTATTAAAAGAAATGTGTTTATTATTTATTTCCCTGTTTATCATTTTCCATGGAAGTATTCCATCATTTTTAAAAGGCTATGCATAGCATAATTTAGTTTAAAGCATATTCCACTGATGTTTTTAAAATATATACATAATTTAGCTGCTGAGATGTCATTGGTAATTGGTAACTTGAGATGTCAGTGGTAATGATGAGCAACCGGGGTCAAGAAAGCCATTATAGCAATTTTACTGTATCAAACATAAGCAGTGAACATACATGTGTCGTCTGTCGCAAGAAAAAGAAAATGAAACTTGTGAAGCATAGTGGAGGAAGCCTCATGGTTTGGGGCTGCTGTGTAACCTCAGGGCCTGGACAACTTACAGTCATTGAGGGAACAATCAAAAAATATGACTGTACAAAGTAAGCGCAGCACTACCAGGATCAGGAAATACTGGGTGATGCAACAAGACAATGACCCAAAACACACCACCAAACCAACTAACGAATGGTTGAAACGGAAGATGATTTCTCTTTCGGATGGCCATGTCAAAGTCCTGACCGTAACCCCATCAAGATGTACTGAAGAAGGCTTTGTTAGCAAGGCGTTCCAGAAATACTGACACATTTGCTAGAGGGAATGTTGAATCATTACTCCTTAAGGCAGTGCAAATGTTATTTGCAGTTGCAGGAAATGTTTGGTGGAGGGGATGCTGCTAAAGGGGGATCTACAGGTTATTATATATAAGGGTGTACTTACTTTTTCTACACTGTACAAAGTATTTAATTTGTCCTTAAAAATCTTTAAAAAATAGTTTCATTTCTTGCAGGCAAATTAATTAGGTTTATTCAACTATGAATAAAATGGTGGAACTATGTAAAATGTATTCAATTGCTTGAAACAAATTTGGCTCACATTTTTTACAGTGCATTCACCATAAACAGTGTTTCATTAGTCCAATGTAAAACAAATGACTTCATTACAAGCAAATAAACAATTCTCTTAATCAAAGTCATTTTTTTGAGTTGAATAAAGCTTATTCAGTTGCTCATAACAAACTGAAGTCATTTGTTAGGTTGCACTTTTTACCTTCTATGTTTTAGGGCCAAAATGTCTTAAGCCTATTGTAAAAAAGTATAAAGATATAAGACAGTATTTTTGTAACCGGTAGCTCATTGCAACAGAACGCTTAAAATTCAACTGGTTCCCGTTGCCACCTCTAAGAAACCCTCTCTCAGTTTATCCAGAACAAATAAGAAAATAGAGCATAGGCACATTGTATGTCAAACCACTCTAAATGCCTTTGTTTACATCTTAAGAGGCCTAATTCAAGACCCCTCTAAGTATTTTTAGACATAACACTCTAGCATTAAAAATAATGCGGCAGTTTTTAAAACACAGACCTGGTTGTATATTTGCATACCTGGTTTAGAGGTATCTGTTTGTCCCCGCTTGGCACGGAGGCAGTACTCCCAGCGTACAGCAGGGTCCTGGACAAAGCGGGCAATATGGCTGAATAGTTGGCTGAAGCTCATGTTGGCCGCATGGTACACAGTGTAGTACAGAAGAGCAGCTCGCCACAAGAATGGCTGTTTCCGCAACAACACACTGTGAAGGCTGGCCAGCCCCTCCTCTGTAGGATTGGCTGGCTTCAGTCCAAATTGCTTCCTTCCAACAGCAGTGGCCCATGGCTGCATACTGTTATTCACACCCCGTAAGTAATGTGTACCTGAGAGTGGGAGTTATAACGGATTAGCAGGAACCATGCAAACTGCTTCAGGACCTAAAAAATATGATGAGTTATGTACCTGCACCTGTACTTGTCAGGTTACATATAAATACTTTGCTACTAGGAGTTATCACTTGCAATTTAACTAAAAAACACAGAATATTAAAAAAGTTTATTCTAAATCAATAACATGAAACACCATACCTGATATACCAATACACTGGCAGAAAGTCTTATAGTCAAATGCTAATTCTACACTCATACAGGCACTTAACCCAAGCCAAACATAGTTTGAGTGAAATAGGATTAAGCGCAGTTGAGCTTGTCCAGGGAGCTTTTTTGTAATAGCCATTTGCTGTTGTGAAACCCATAAGGTTTAGAAATATAAAACCCAATGAGGCGTAAAAGCATTATTCATAAACCGGATAGTTCTGGCTGGAAATCTGAGCCGCGTTTGTGAGCCATCTGAGCCAAGCCACTGAAAATACTCCATATACACATATAAGGCCTCACACAAAGGTTACATAACTGGTACAAAACATGGTAGATTATTTGTTATGCCGTTTGGTTACCATAGCTTATTATTATCAAGATACTTCGCACAATTCATAAAGTACTGTGAACTTAATAATCAGTTAATGACTTGCATCAAGTGTGGAAAATTAGAAAACCAAAAACATGCATGGTGTCATGTCCTCAGTACTGAGACTGGGAAGCCTTGCTGTAGTAAATGAGTTCTCCAAGTGGTAGTGGAAGTGGTCGGGCCATACCTATCTCATGTCTCAACATCCCTTCTAGCCAGTGTTGCCTGGCTCCAGACAGGTTGATTGTTAGAGTTGGCCTACAGCTCTCCACCATCATCACAGCCTGGGACAGCAGCTCGTCAGAGAGACACACCACCACCTTATAATGGAGACCAAGAGCAATTAAAACATTTCAATTCCTTTGTGAAGAAATAAACATAGGCATATCGTCGCTGTCCAAAGAAAAACAGGTATCTCCAAAATTGCAACTTTACAGGAGAAGCCAAAAACCTAATTTAATTTGAATGGAAGTCAATGGAACGTTTTTCCAAGCAGCTTTGGGCCATTTCTGTTGGTCCATTCTTTATTAAATTTCCACACAGTGTAAAGAGAAGCTCATGTGACCAAATGAGACATAAAAGTTAAAATCACCAAAAATGGAGATACATGTTTTTCTTTGGACAGCGACGATATATAACACACTATTATTATTATTCTTTATGTTTTATATATGTATGCATTCACCAGCCACTTCATTAGGCACGCCTCCTTGTATTTGCACTCTCATTGTTCATTTCTTCAGCTCCACTGACCATGTAGGAGCACTTTGTAGTTCTGTAATTACAGACTCCAGTCCATCTGTTTCTCTGCATACTATGTTAATCCCCTTAATCCGTGTTACTCAATGGTCATGACCCTTACAGGACCACCACAGAGCAGGTATTATGTGGGTGGTGGATCATTCTCAGCACTGCAGTGACACTGACGTGTTGGTCCACTGCTAGACGTGCCTACATGTGCTGATCCACCCTGTAGATGTAAAGTCATAGACAGCAGCTTATCTGTTGCTGGTCACAGGACGCTGCCCACAGGACGCTGTTGGTTGGATAGTTTTGGTTAGTGGACTAATCAGTCCAGCAGCACTGCTGTGTCGAATCCACTCACACCAGCAGAACCAACACATCACCACCACCAGTGTCACTGCAGTCCTGACCATTGAAGTACAGAGTCTGCAGAGAAACACATGGACTACTGTCAAGTGGCCAGTGAGATGCTGTAGGAGGCCAAGCAGCACCACTTTTCTAATGTTTAAAATTACTGAGGATCATGCAATCACTGATCATGTAAGACCCTGCCTGTCTGTTATCTACCCCAGGCTGTAGCTTCCCTGGATTAACTAGTCATCTAGTCAGTTTAGTGGGTCTTTCAGATGATTTGCCTCTAGGGAGGTACTTCTGTGTCTGCACATATCTAGCTAGGGTTTCCAAATGTTGAGGGTTTGAGCTTCACTGCTCGGTGCCTGGTGGGTGCAAAGTCCTTATGGGAAAGTCACTCGGCAGCCATCTTTGTAATGGTCTTCTAATGACAATTCTTCTAATGAACTAAATGCTAATAAAGTTAATAAAGAGAGTGATTATATGTATATCTGTTGACAAGGACACTGATAGTGCAGAAGGCTGGTTTCAGTATGATTACAGTCATTTGAAGTGCTGAAAATAAGAAGGCTTTCCAAATTAAATTCAATTCAATTCAAGGTTTAATGGCACATTCCAAAGATAACATCTACCTAACACTGACAGTTAGTTTCAAATAAACATCAGGTGTGGAAATAAGTCATGCATGTATACACACAAAACCACAGAACCAGAAACACACATACCTCACCCACACAGCCCTCTTTCTGTAAGTACTTGCGGGCGGTGGACCAAACTCTGCTTTTTGGCAGCACACTTCCGCCTGTAACTTCTTCAAAGTTCTCGTAGGTGCCAAACTTTCTCAAGACGCACTCCATAATGCCAACGGCCTGAAGAAAGAGATGCGGATAGATTTTAGCAGGTGTTTTTATACAGGTAAAACTTACAATACAAAGTACAGATACTCACTATTGTAACACATTATGGACCCATATTTATCTAGATATTCAACATGACTCAACTACTGTGCAATATATGCTGCTGCACCTTATTACCTGTATATACCTGTATAACACCTGTATACTACCTGTATACCACCTGTATACACATGTATACATCTTATGATATTTACATGTATATGTAAATATCTTACCTGTATAATTTCTGCTCTTTCTATTGTTATTGTTGTTTTTCTCTTGGAGAGTGTTGCACTAAATTTCGTTGTACGCAAGTATAATGACAATAAAGATTCTATTCTATTCTATTCTATTCTATACTGACTGCCAACATCAGTGTAATTCATGTACTCCCTATATTCCTATATCATCAGTATTTATGTAGCTGGTTTAAGAGAACATAACTGTGCAATATCTATATGCTATCTGTGAAATACCTCTCAGTAACTGTGAAATACATATCTGTGCAATTACACATGTAAGTTTGTATAGTTTTTAAAAAATTTTTTTAATATATTTCCTATTCTTTGTATTTTTGTATAACTTGCACTTCAGTCTACCTCTTATTCTGTATCTGTTTACAGTGTATTCTGCTGTAACGATGCAAATCTTATCTTACTGTCCAAAAATCCATAGTGTATTAAAATTTGAACCATAGTTTATTAAAATTTACAGCCAAATCAGCCATTAAGTACCAGTTATACCTCTTCATGTTTCTAAGGAGAAATAAAAAAATATATGTACATTATTTGTTTTATTAAAATATAATTCCTGATACTATCCAGTCATATATCATCCATTTTAGAATCACCTACAGTTTTATTCATCCGTCTGGACCCATCTTTTATTTAGCAGCTTCCAAATTCTCTATCCATTACTGTGAAGTAATCAATCACATTAGAATAATTGAAAATACTGAGAACTGAAGCTTCTGAATGGTGGAAAGGTTTTAAATGAAGCTGTCTCATGTGTCTTATATGTCTTATGTGCAGGTCCTGCTGTAAACATACCTGGGAAAGAAAGAGACCAGAGCCTTCCTTATACTTCTCCAGTACGCTGCTGGGCTCTGGGGAGGTGTACTCAAACTGGGGCTCGTACTTGTAGTCTGACTGGAAAAAGGTTTGGCGCTCCTGCTCGAGATTGGTGGGGCGCAGGGCCACCAGCAGGCAGGGACCACGTGGGGTAGAAGGTGTGGCAAGTGGCGTTCCCCCCATCCCCCTGGCGATGTGTGGCAAGGAAGTAGCTGGTCGCATTCGCCCTCTTCCTGCTTTAGGGGGCGCTGTGGTGTTCATGGTGCAGGTGCTCTCGCTGCGCCGCATCCAGCCTCCAGGGCCCAGGCTGGGGCTTGTCAGGCTTCGTACCGGAGGAGAGGGTGCACCGCAACGCCATGGTGGCTGCACAACCTTCCTGTCGGGTTGACTGGCCCTAAGTCTCTGGGGTTTGAGCTCCAGGCTTAAGGGTCTTTGAGGCCCTTCTGATGGTTCGGTTCCTCTGCTGCTTCCCCCTGCCGCACACTTCGCCCTTTGCTCCAACTGTTTATTGACAAGGGAGGATGTACAAGGCTGAGCTTGAGGCCCATTGTGCAGTACTCTGTCCCTCTGGGTGATGCTGCTGGTTCTGGCTCTGGCCCGGACAGGTTTGGGTTTCTCTGAAATGCTCTCTGACTCTTGCACGTCTACGCCAGTAGCAGCCATGCCCTCCCCATTAGCCCGCTCCATACAGTTCTCCCCCAAATCCAGCACCATTGCAGCAAGCAGACCACGGTCAGGCCACGCTGCACACCTGTCCGCCGAAGAACAGATGCTGCACCACTTTTGAAATCTGGATGGGAAAAAATGAGATTACAATCAGATTACAAAAGCAATTACAAAAACTCATTAGTGTGCATCAGTTAAAGCACATGTTGAGTCCTACACAGTTTGATGATTAACCCTGCTGTAGCACCCTGACCCAGGATTTGAGTTGAGTCAAGTGTAGTGGCAGCCTCAGAAGCTTGGCCCACTTGTAGACGGAGAGTCTGATATCTTTAGGCATCAACCACACTGTCAGGATTCTACCGACTGCATCCTAATTGGCTATCTGTCGACACACTCCTGTGTATCATTTTGCACAGCTCCGACATGAATTAAAGTTCAGCCAAGTGAACTGTGAGTTTCAGGTATTGTATCAAGTCATGCCAAATAGCAGGCCTGTGATTGGTCGTTTTGCATGTCACCCAAGTATCCTGCAGTAAGGAGTACACCAGTGGAAGCTCAAATCAGGTGTGAATCATCATACTGTGCAAGAATCCCACCAGTCCTGAGCTCCCCACTGCTGAATTTGATAATTCAATGAACCGTTGGTGTAGCCCACACAGTGTGCGCTAATAAAACCCTGCCATAGTCGAGTTTACCAACATAACCGGGTTTGTGTATCTCTGTATATCTTATAATTAGCGCATCCTACTTTACATCTACTGAAGCTGGTGAGCTAAACCACGTATGTTAACCATGTAGGATTCTACACTGTAAAAACTGCAACCTAAAACACCTCCATTTGTTACAATTGAGTTTCACTCAACTCAAAAAATTACTTTTGATTGAAATGATTGTTCAGTGTCCTTTTTAAGGTGGAATAAACACAATTCCTTTGCTTGTAAAAAAGTACATTTCTTTTTAGGTTGGACCAATGAAAGACTTTTTGCAGTATAGGATCAGAAAGCTCTGAAGCCTTCTTCTAAAATGTTAAGATTTCTGAAACGTAAGTCCAAAATTTTTGGGAGGCACCATAATAGACATTGTTGGCCAGTGCAGATATCTGATATTTATCATACATGTATATTACATGGGCTGATGTTTACACTGCTGCCCATTCACTTTCGAAATGTAGAATCTAAGGCTAGATCCACCTGAATCGTTGTTACATAGAAATGTAACATGTATGGTTACAGATGCAGTAACAAGAACAGACTAAATGAAATACAGACATTTTAGTTCAGCAGTGCCTGGGCTTTCTGCCCTTCTCAAGTAAAATAAAGAAATCATAAAATAGTGGTTTAAAATATCAACCGAATCTAAACATCAACCCATTGCCAATCGTCTTTAAAAGTAAACTCCATGCCACTACTAACATGACTCAGGTATTATCATATGTAACTAATAGGGGTGGGCAACATGACAAAAATATTGATATTGCAAAGTATCACAATTAGGGCTGCACAATATTAGCATATAATGACATAGTAATATTTTTGTTCTGTAATATATATTGTGATATGAAACCACAAGGCTTATCATCAGATGACATGAATATCTGGAATTAATTACTCTTTCTAGAGTGAGTGGGGTAATTAGGAAAGTGCATCTGCGTAGAAAATAAAAAATAATAAATGAATGTTTAAATAAGCTGAATGATGCAAATCATATTTTTGTGAATTTTAGTGCTTAATAAATAGTTACCAAACACAGACTGAGGTAAGCACTGCTGCTCTCTGTATCCAAGAGTAACTTCTAATTACACTCATCAGCAATAGAGTACAAATAGTTGCACCCAGAAGGAATCAACCAACAGGAATGAAACTTGGTGTGTAGGTTTGACGTTATGAGACATGCCAATGATTTTTAGATTTAGATTTTAATCCCTTATTAGTCCCACAGTGGGGAAATTTAGTCTCTGCATTTAACCCATCCGTGAAGTGAAACACCCACAAACACACTCACTCACTAGTGAACACGCACACTAGGGGGCAGCAAGCACACTTACCCGGAGCGATGGGCAGCCCTATCCACGGGCCCGGGGAGCAGTTGGGGGTTAGGTGCCTTGCTCAAGGGCACCTCAGTCGTTACTGTCCGTTCAGGGAATCAAACCAGCAACCCTCCGGTCACAAGGCTGGTTCCCTAACCTCCAGCCCACAACTGCCCCTTTGAAATTTAAGGTTCAGGCAAACCATGCATGTGACGTAAGAAGCACAGGTCTTATCGCTGTACCTGACTGACCCAACAGTCACGATTGGGACATTCAGTGAGCAGTTATAACCCATATGAGTCATCCTGTTAGTGCCAGCACCATTGGCAGATGGCTGCACCACACAGGACTACATGCACACAGACCATTACAACGACTGCCCTTAACACCACGTCAATGCCAATGTGCCAGACTGTCATGGAGTTGCTCAGAATGGCAGCGGGTCATCTTCAGTACCGAGTCCCGCTTTCAGAGAAGATCGTCGAATCTGCAAGTGGCGGCACCGTGGTCAGCACCGAGATGGACGGTTTGTTGTCACACGTCCTGAAGGCCTGGTGTCACTCCACCTCCACCCCTACCACATTATCATCACAGGACGCCATTATGAACCTCTACAACTCCATGACGAAAGTCTGGCATGTTGTGTTATCAAACCAACGGCATACTAAGAGATGCTACTCTCTGTATTTGTAGCTCAATGAATATTGCCCATATTGGTCTAGATTTATCATTTATTGTTCCACTCTTCCTTCTGGGTGCAACTATTCTTTTAATAATGAGTGTACCCCTCTCATAATAAAGCGCTCTTCAGGTACTAAAACATCCACAGTGTGCTCAGAAAAGCTTACTGGGCTCGCACATTAATGGTAGCATATTGTGACCAAAATGAATTCCTAATAAAATTATCAGTTGGGGAAAAAAAAAAAATAAAAAAAAAAAAAATATATAATATATATATATATAAAAATAAAAATATATATATATATATATATATATAAAATATAAAAATATATAAAATATAAAAAAATATAAAAAGAAATAAAGATAATGAGAATGAGATAAAACAGACCTGTATGCTGAGAGATGAAGGGAGTTTGAACTCTGAACTCTGAGACTCACATTCTCCTCTCACTTCCTCAGTACTGATTCATAATGCTAGATTTAATCCAGCATGGGTTAGATAGAGGTTTGTTATGATGCCCCAAGCCTTTATTATACTCATCACTAGCCCACATGGAAGATGTACAGCATTATGGATGAGTGATTTGAAGTCTGGGCAATATACAGAAGCCCAAACTTATTCTGAACAATGCATGTGAGGGGATTTCTACAAGTACGCTACTGTTGTACATGGCTTCCAGACTACTGAGTGAGTTTCCAGCAGGATAAAGCTCCCAGTAAACAGGCCAGCACTGTGAATAGTGCCTGAATGACGAACAACTGAGGGATTTACTCGGAATTCACAAGACAAATGGCATTCACAAGACAAATCTCGGCTTGCATGCAGGGGCTCACTGACAGACTGAGCAAGAAGAATAAAAGAACCCACAACAGCAGTAACAGACGAGGTCCCGGTGCTGTAGTGTCGCTAAACAACATACCATTCAGGGTTTGCCCGGTTTCCTTGCTACGGCGAACGAACAGGCTACACGAGCGCTCGGTCTTTGTTTAGGTCGGGCTCACATTCCAGGAACGCTCCCGCTTGAAGTTCCGGTATAGAGGGATATAACGGCTCAGATAACGGAGCAGACCGTGATTTGGGAGGAGCGCATGAGCACCAGCGAGCCCCGCGCGCGCCGGTGCCTGCGCTGGAACAAATGACGCGCTGGCGCAGCCATGACACAAGCGCGTACGGACGTTCATCCTACGTGAGCACGCAAGGACCCCTCCGTCCAGCTTAAGCTTTCCGGATTTCTTTTCCAACCCGTATTCCGGCAAACCCCACTCACTCCGCCCCGATTGGCTCTGCTGTGATTGCTGGGGATCTATAATAGATGATAGAACGTAGGCTGCGTCCAAAACCACATTACTACTAGGCTGGATAGCCTACGCCCCCCCATAAAAGTCCTTTCATTCGTTTGGTTAATAATAATTTAGAGAATTACTGTATTATTGATTCCTATTAAACAGCACTACATGGATAATATGAGGCAGAACAGTATACATTATATTTAGGAGTACCATACAGCACTGCCATAATCTAATAACTTCTTTATACATCATCACAGAGGTTTTTGGCCAGGCCTGGGCTAGAACTAGTAGTCTCTTGACTCCTGTGCTGGGAGTCTGTCTATCTGTCCGTCCGTCCGTCTGTCCGTCCATCCATCCATCCATCCATCCATCTATCTATCCATCTATCTATCTATCTATCTATCTATCTATCTATCTATCTATCTATCTATCTATCTATCTATCTATCTATCTATCTATCTATCTATCTATCTATCTATCTACCTGTCTATCTATCTATCTATCTATCTATCTATCTATCTATCTATCTATCTATCTATCTATCTATCTATCTATCTATATATATATATATATATCTACCTGTCTATCTATCTATCTATCTATCTATCTATCTATCTATCTATCTATCTATCTATCTATCTATCTATCTATCTATCTATCTATCTATCTATCTATTTATCTATCTATCTACCTGTCTATCTATCTATCCATTTATCTATCTATCTATCTATCTATCTATCTATCTATCTATCTATCTATCTGTCTATCTACCTATCTATCTATCTATCTATCTATCTATCTATCTATCTATCTATCTATCTATCTATCTATCTATCTATCTGTCTGTCTGTCTGTCTGTCTGTCTGTCTATCTATCTATCTATCTATCTATCTATCTATCTATCTATCTATCTATCTAGATCTACCTATCTATCCAAGTTCTATCTGTTATCTGTCTGTCAACTATCTTGTATCTATCTATCTATCTATCTATCTATCTATCTATCTATCTATCTATCTATCTATCTGTCTATCTACCTATCTATCTATCTATCTATCTATCTATCTATCTATCTATCTGTCTGTCTGTCTGTCTGTCTGTCTGTCTGTCTGTCTGTCTATCTGTCTATCTATCTATCTATCTATCTATCTATCTATCTATCTATCTATCTATCTACCTGTCTATCTATGTATCTACCTGTCTATCTATCTATGTATCTGATAGTATATGTGGAGTCATTGTGTATATTGCGGACTCTCAGTATGTTATGCGTATACTGCAGCAGTACTAGAGAGACACGAACTGCCCAACCCAAATTCCATGTTTGTGTCAACATACTTGTCCAATAAACCAGATTCTGATTCAGCTATGATTGGCTAGTAGTGTACCACCTACTGTGCGAGGATTAGCTGGTAATGTGTTGTCTCCTCTGCTGGTAGTTTCTCTTCCCCTTTGCTTGCATTGGCTATTACTTTTCCAATCTCTCCTTTTTCAGTCTCTGCATCTCTACAACAGCAGGTTTGCATCAGATAGCGCAGGCACATGCTTTCTTTCAACTCTCAATCCTTCCTTATAAACCCATTGCTTACATCTTCATCTGGTGTACCAAAACACTGTACCGCATCCAATGCAGGTATCATTCATACGCCATGTTATTCAAGCGTATTATAACCTTTTTTGTCTTTCTGGTTTTGTAACTCTGGATTTTTGTGTTTAGAGCCATTAAACTTGCTAGAGAGATACAACAACACAACAGCACTTCATGATGAATGGTATTTAATTCAGTACATTAAGTATATTTCATAAACAGTAAGCTTAAACAGATTTGTGAGTTGTAAATTGTCAATGATAAAAGATACACAAGTTAAACTACAAAAAAGCACATTCATACCTGAATCGGTCAAGGCGTTCAAGTAAACCTCAATTTAACATGTGCACTCCCTTATATCCTCAAGGTAGGCTTACAGTTGTGAGGTTGTCTCTAATCTTTGTCATGTGGAGGTGGCTCGGTTTGGTTCTTTGGCGGGAGGGGTTTACCAAGGTGCTGCCCTGTGGTGAGGCCATAGGGTTGAGAGACACATGCCTCTTTCACCTCAGGCTTCAGTCGAGCCCCTGCCTGGAAGCTGAGGTCAAAAAGCTCAGAAGAAGCAAAAGACAGTGGTTGTTCGTCCAGCAGACCTTTCAGCCTGCTCTGCCATGCCTCTAACATGGCTATTCTCTCAACAGCAGAAGCACGTGCAGGACCCCAGAAGATCTGAGGAGCCAGGACCTCAAAACCACAGAAGTGAACGCCATTCTGTGCCAGGATATACACAAGGAGTTATTATTACCATCATTCTTATTACCGAATAAACAAGTTATTTCATTCACAATAGTTCATCTCACATGTAGGGGCCAGAGCAGAACATTGACATCTCCATTGATGCCATCAGGTTGGTACTTGGATTCCGTTGCTCCGGTAGTGAACGACAGCACAGCTTTTTTACCCTACAGAGTGAATCGAGTTTAGAAATTGAGAGATTGAGAAACTGATTTCATATACAGCTCTGGAAATACATAAGAGAGGACTCCAGTTTCTTCCTAAATCAGCATCTCCGCATGTACAGCAGGTTCTTAGTGAGGAACAGAAGGTTGGGTTCTAGCTTTACTGGCAGATAGAGTGAGCGTCTGGTTCATAAGAACTAGGTCAAGCAGCAAACACACAGGACAGCACTGCTACAGACTGCCATAGGGCCAAAACCACTCTACCACTACTGACCATGATGAGCACCACCTCATTCCATTGTCACTTAACCACCGTACGATGACCTCAAGTGACCTACAGAAAGACTGGCGAGCGGTGGCTGGGGTGAACTGCACAGCGAGCATGGTTCTAAAAACGTCTGGAGGTTTCCTTGTGATTTTCTAACTGTACAACTAGAGGAACTGATCATTTTGAGGTGGTCTCTTCAATTCCAGAGCTGTATGTACTGTATGACATTCCTAAGGCTAATATCTATAAAACTGGCGTTCAGCCAGACACATAGAGCAAGGAGTTTAACATTTCAGACCTTACACAAGCCATGGTCATATGTGTTCTGCAGAGTGTAGGCAAATCCTCGAGTTAGCACGCGCTCCATCCAGCCTTTCATTACAGCAGGGTAAGAGAACCAGTAGAGTGGAAACTGCAGAAAACATTCATGATGTATAGACATATACACCATGTATCATCATCAGATATACATCATATATATTTCTCAGCTCAATAAATATTACCCATATCAGTCTAAATCTATCATCAGTTATTGTTCCTGGTCACCTTTATCTTCCTTCACAATAGCACTCCAATCAGACACTTCCTTCTAGGTGCAACTTTTCTTTTGAAGATGAGTGTGCTATAACATATGCCTATTAAAAAAAGAATAGGAGATGGATAATGAGAATTTCATATCGAACCTGAAAGATAATAAGATCAGCCTGCACCACCTTTCGGTGCTCTTCCTTGATGTCATCACTCAGTCTGTCCTCCTTCCAGGCAAGAAAGGTCTCCTCCGCATAGAGAAAGTGTTCAGGGTTCTTCAGTTTACCTGGCCATGCATAAAGAGGTGCATATGCAGGCATTTTCATATCGCATTTTTTTGAATGTTCATTTTTGATATTGGATCATCTATACAAGCTGACTAAGAGGTGGGGTGTTTATGTCATGTATTTCTGTAACACAAGCAGTTATGAACTTTTAAATGTTCAAATGTCTGTTTGGTGTAGCTTTAGCTCCTTCCTAGCAGCCATTCTGCCAGCAGGATGGGAACGGACTTGTTAGATGTGTTTGTTAACATAATCAAATAAAATATTTTAATTTACGATATAATTCAAATATTTAATTTACAAGTTTGAGGGAAAATTTGGCTCACTACATGGAATAATAATTCCATGACTGGTGGCTTGGAAGATAAATGAATGAATAAATGTATGAATTACATTTCAATTGTGAAAGAGTTTGTATTCCTTCAGTCGAGTATTTGGGAAGACTGATTTACTGTCTCACTACTTGGGCTCAAGCCGATTGCACTACACTACACTTTGGTTGGTGTGGCTCAACGGTTAACACCACTACCCATCAAGAGCTACCCCACCATGTGGGAGATGGGGGTACGAATCAAAGTCCAGGTAGCAAATGCTGAGCTACACCAATAAGAGTCCTTGGGCAAGATTCCTAACACTGCACTGGCCCATCTGTAAAACTAATAACCTTGTAAGTCGCTCTGGATAATAGCGTCGGCTAAATGCCTAAAATGTAAATCTATACAGTCAGTTAATTATCAGGCTGTTAATGTCGCTGATAGACAGTCAACCAGCTGCTGTCATTGCTGTTATATAAAAATATGGGCTCATTAAACTGGAATAACTTACATAAGCAATTTTAATATGAAGGAAATATGACTATAAGCAGCATTTACTCCCTTTAATGTTAGCCTTTAAAAAACAGAATTGGAATCAGCTATAATACAGAAGCTGTTGCACTCTGATACCCCTTTAAGCCTTTCCCCCAACTCATAGACATTTGGTGTGGGATTATCTGTTGATCTCCTGCTGGAATACATAAAGACACTAGCGTGAACCATCAGCTCAGCAAACTAATTTGCTGCTTGCTTTTAGACCTTGAATGCACATGGCTTTATCTACACTCATTGATCAGCTCTACTGTATAGGAGCACTTTGGAGTTCCACCATTACAGACTGTAGTCCATCCGTATAGTATACTTTGTTATTACTACCCTCAAATTCATCACCCTACAGACCTTTGATATCAGCTGCTGTCGCTAAGGCATTGAAGTTCATGGCATAGAGGTCGGACACGATGACTTTATAGCCCTGTCCAGTGAGCGCCTCCACAGCTGCATCCTTCGCAGCAGCGTTAAATGAGTTGGGACTCTGATGGGCATAAACGATCAACACTGTCTTAGACGCTGCAACACAGGAAACAGAAAATAGATTATAAAACATAGAGATGAGAACATGTTTCTTTGTGTTTGCAGCAGTATATGAACATGTAGACCTATTTAAACAAATGCTTCTCATATATAAGACATGATTGGCTAAAAGGAGTGACTGCATTTGGGCTATTACAGACCATAGTGTGAAGGAAGTAGCTAAATCTGCAGGTGTATGGAAGCGTACGGTCATACGAGTCTACCAGCAGTGGCTAAAATCCCAGTCTACAGGGAATTCCTCTCAGAATTGTGCCAGGGAAGGTATCCACCAAATCTGTCCCAACTGTGCAATTCTTAGATGCAAGAGTGTCTAAACACTGATGTGGCCTACATCAGTCCATACCAAATCCAATCTTGTATTACCTTTTAGCCACAGGTGACTTGTTTACATTTACAGGATTTAGCTGGCGCTCTTATCCAGAGCAACTTACAAAGTTAATCATATTACAGGTAGGCCAATGTAGTGTTAGGAGTCTTGCCCAAGGACTCTTGTTAGTGTCCTTGGGCATAGTCACCTAGACTGGGATTTGAACCCCAGTCTCCCACATGTAGAGATGGCTCAACTGGGTAGTGGTGTTACCCGCTGAACTACACCAACCACCAATCATTTGTGGCAGTGGCAATCAGCAAATGGTTTCCCACCAACACACCAAAATTCCTGTCGCAGTGGTTGTTAAATGTTAGCATTTGTGAGCTTATCAGGGTGAAGGGCTAATAATTATTCGGGTCTTCAATTCATCCGTGACAACAGAAAAAACCTGACATCAGCATTGCCTGTGGATGTGATAGGAAGTGTTAGCTAGGACCCATTCTGGAAACATCAGATATCAGTGGTAGTGCCTTTGTAAGTTCTATCCATCCTAAATACCCAGCAGATGTATTGCTCAGCATGACAGGACACTTCTTGGACATCTCTACAAGACATTCTGTGCATAATATACGGCTCAAAATAAAATAAATAAATTATTCAAATAATGAAAGAACATATTGTAACTTTGTCAGACCAGGAAGCATCATTTAACAAAGAGGAATCCGATCTTATCTGCAAAGAGCCAGCGTGGCAGCAGGTTTTCCCACAAACCAGGAGCACACTTGATTAACCTCTATCACCTGATTAACAACTAAAACAAACAGAATCAGAAACAAGTCGAATCAGATAGGCATCAGATATGCTCCAGCTTGCTTGGAATGAAAACCTGCAACCACATTTGCCAATAAGCTTGGATTGCCCTTAAAGGGACAGTGCTGAGGAACAGCAAACCCCAACAAATAATCTACAATAAACACAAAGTTACTGGCAACTTGTTCCAATAAGCTGGTGACTGTACAGAGCTCAAGGTCACTACAATACAGTATATACAGTCAGTATATACCCATGATGCACCATGGCCTTTGAACAGGCCATACCATGTTGTTAAAGTGTTACTGTCAATACAGATGCAGTTAAATCACAGCCAGCCACTAAAACAAATTTCCGAGTTGCTTAGTAATCTCACCCATTTCCTAGTGTGGCACGCGGAGAGGTCTCCACTCTTCTTAAACAGACTTTCCACGGTGGCAAACAAGACTACAATGCTTAGAGAAGAGCTTATTGCCTTTTAATTAAGGGACAGCTTGTAGAGGACCTGAGGCTGCTCATGCACGGCACAGCTGCCAGGCTGGGTCACAACTGGAATGAGACTCACTCCCTTTTAAACTTTAACACACCTTGCCGTGTACTCTGGCCGGACCCTTAACTTCTGCAAGCAATGCGCCTGGTCCCTGTACAGGAACAAATGAACAGCTCAAACCATGTGCTGCTACTGCACGTGTGAAGTTAACAATGGTGGTCAACAACAACCAGTCAAAACTTGGACACAGGCCATGTAGAAGCATAGGGCCAGAAGGTGGAGCTGGGTTTTATCCATGGCCTGTGCCTGGTTTCCGTAAAACAGAGTTCCATTTTTTATCATGATTAAACGACTGTAAGTAATTCAGAGTCGTCTGATGAAAAAAGAGCCTATTTAGAGAAACACACTGGCACAATCCACTTCTGGAAGTGTGTAATGCCTCTAAAAGTAAAACTGACAAACTATAAAGAAATTATTTTGAAGGTTTTGGGCTGACCACCTTGTGACTATCGTTCATAATTACACTCATCTTCAATAGAATAGTTGCAAGCAGAAGGAGGAAGGAAGATGCAGGTTCTTTTAGTATGGTGTTGGGCCACCATGTTTACTAACAGAACATGCCAGACGTCCCGGCATGGAGTTGTAGAGGTTCCTAATGGTGTCCTGTGGTAATCCATTCTGTGGAAGTCCAATGTGTTTTGTTAAATCTCTGACTGCCTCTCTACCATTCTGGTGCAGCTTGAATATTCTCATGCAGCTCATCTTGGTGCCGACCACGGTGTTTCCACACTTGGATTTGTTGGTCATCTCCACCCAGACAAATAAGAGACTCATCACTGAAGACACCAATGCTATTCTGAGTCACTCCATGACAGGCTAGCACAAAACCATTGCAGTCTTTGGTGACATTGATGTAATGTTATGGGCAGTCATTGTAACAATCTGTGTATAGCCATCTGCCAGTGGTGCTGGCACTAACACTGTCTCATGGAGGGCATCACTGCTCATGGGCGTGGTAGTGAGGGGAAAAGTGGACCTGACTACCCAGGGCCTGAGTAGGGAGAGGGGCCCATTGCTTGGCAGAGCGTGAACCTTGAATCAATCACATGTCTCACAATGTTAAAGCCACCCACCGAGTTTTATTCTTGTCAGCTGATTCCTTCTGGGTGCAGCTAATTGTCAAATCAAATCAAATCAAATCAAATCAAATCAAATCAAATCAAATCAAATCAAATCACTTTTATTGTCACATCACATTTTCACAGGTGTGAAGGTGAGTGAAAAACTTAAGTGCGTAGGCCCTTACAGTACTTAAATGCTGAAAAATAAATTAGACAATAAATATTTACATTACCATGCACAAAATCTGTCTTTTTAGTAATTTACAGTTATGAATAAAAGTTATGAATAAAAACTATGATATATGCAGTACAAATTTCCATATAGCACTATGATAAGGCTTAGGTAGATGAGAGATGCAGGGTATATACAGGGCATGGAATATTGATGTATACACCACAGGTATACAATATGAATGGAAGATAACAGTAGGTCAGTCTATATGCAAGTATAAATTATTTGTGAAATTATTGTTTTGGTTATAAGTGTATAAATAGATTTTGCATGTGATGCCTGCAACAGACTCAAAAATAGTTTCAAGGTACATTGTTTTATAACATTCCACAATATGCGGGTGAATTGGTAACAGGTGAGAGAACCATAACTGAGTATAAGCTTTGTCATAGGCTCAGGTTTTGCAAAGATGGGTCATGACTCACGGCTTTGTGTCATAGCTAATGAGAGAATTGTCAGAACATTTCTTAATGCAGCATTGCTAAGAACTGAGGTCTTTTAGATTTGGTGTGTGTAATATCAGATTTATGAGGTCTGGAGAAATCTCTGTCCATCTAGGATAAGACAGGAAACCACTATTGGTTTGTGTGACCTTTAAGCCCATCCAGGATCTAGGCTTGCACACCGTGGGTGCAGCAGCCGGACACTGAAGGGGCTGCCCAATGCTTTTACAGAGTGGTACATGGGGTGGGACAGGTTCTTCAACATGTGTTTGAACTTAGTCCTCATTCTCCTGTCCCCCACCACCTCCACTGGGTCAAGATGACACCCCAGGACAGAGCTGGACTTTAGTGGGTGACCTGTGAATGTACCACTGACATGGAATCACTATCTCAGAGAGATATAGGCTTCCATCAGGAAAATGTCTCTCCCAGAACATCCAGGATGAATTTAGCAAGACAGTATGAGGTCTTGTGTACACATGTGAATGTGTTTGACTGTCCTGTCTGCAGTTCATATCTGCCTCCTATTGAAAATGTATGACACATCAATCAGAAAACTAGAGACGTGGTGGTGGACATTGACACGTCTTCGAAAGATAGAGGTGGGAATTCCAAGGGCATTATATTGAAAGGAGAAACTGTTTCAGGCGTGGTCCTTCTCTCAGATTTGAGTAATTTAATAACTCTATAGCTCCTGCTATCCTTTCATTCTTCCTTCCATAGTCCCAAAGAAGCCCACCAACTTCATAACTCCTTCAAACTTCAGTTTAGAACCATCAAACCTGAGATAAAGATTCAGCAGTTCACAAAAGAGGATATGCATTAGCTATGATATAGAGTCGACCTATTACATCCAATAAAGAATCATCAAATCTGAGAATATGCAGAAAGATTTATCATTATGACTCAGCTAAAACCGATATCTCCAGGCATGATTTAGTAGCTAGGCTTTTGTTCTGATGTTGAGTGGTAAGGTGGAGGAGTCGTGGTCCGATTGTTTGGAGGGTGCGGTTCACACAGGTGCGGTTCACTATGAAGTGACCCTGAGGTTGAGGAACTCACAGATAGGGTTGTTAGCTCACAATGAAACTTTCCATAACTGTTGAAACAGCTGTAAGGTCACACAGCATGGCTGCTACTTACAGGATCTTCAGTCTCCTCAGTGTTAAACACAGATATTGGTCAAGGTTTGGAAAACCGCTGGCGTGAAACGTGAGGAGCAAACTAACAGCAATTAATTAAGTTCGATTAAGTTCTGTTTGGGCACCTGTACAAACCGTAGCATTCAAGGTGGAACGGAACATTCGATTGGGAAGCTGGAAGTCAAGGCAGTCACCTAACAAACTGGCCTTACTTTGCCAATGCAGGATTTGTATTTGAAGGAGGAGGAACAGTGTTTGAGGGTCACAGTTTCCCAATTCTATGTACTGAAGTCTCCTAATTAAATTATGCCAACGTAAATACAGTTTTCCATTCTATGGCAGTCTGTAAGTGTTGAGGTTATGCACCCCGCTCTGTTAGAAATGTGTAATAGCATACAATGCATGGAAGAACATTGTACATTAGTTGTGCTCCTACAATCGGACCACGACTCCTCCACCTCACCACTCAACATCATGTTTACCAGACAGATGAACCTAATGACTGTAAGTGCTTTGAAAGAGACTTCAAAGCTAATTCATTTTTGAATATTAAATAGAGGTAGAGCTATAAACAAACGTAAACTTTGTAAATTAACCCAGATATGTATTTACATTTCATCTTTTGTGCAGAGGCCTATATCATAATGACTCAGCTACGGACTCATATCTTCAGACTTGTTTCATTAGGTACTTTTCTTTGGTTCTGATGTTAAGTGGTCTCAAGAAGGACCCTTGGTCTAATTGTTTAAAGGGAGTGGTTCACACAGGTGCTGGCCGTGGTAAGGCCATAAGGTTGGGGTGCAGTCTTGACTGACTTATCTACAACCCCGTTTCCAAAAAAGTAAAGATGCTGTACAAATTGTAATAAATAAAATAAATAGAATGCAATAATGTGCAAATCATTTCCACTCTAGTTTCTTTTCTTGCACAGAAGGGTAGCATCAGGAGATTGAAGGCTGGAGATCACATTACATTTATGGCATTTAGCTGACGCTCTTATCGAGAGCGACTTACAAGGGTAATCATATTACAGGTAGGTAGGTCAATGTGTTGTTAGGAGTCTTGCCCAAGGACTCTTATTGATGTAGCACAGCACAGTCACCTAGACCGGGAATCGAACCCTAGTCTCCCACATGTGGTGGTTCCCTGGAGGGTAGCGGTGTTATCTGCTGAGCTACACCAACCACCAATCGCTCACAGCAATCATCCAGTACAATCCAGTTCAAAGACAGAACCTTGTCACAGAGGTTTTGTACACTGTGTCACCACACCCTAAATGTAAAAAGAATATGTCTGGTTTGACCAGATGGGTCAGCTTCCCTCCAAATTACTTTTGACTTATAACCTGTAGACTCCAGATGGCAACATTCGCCCAGTGGATCTAACCACGTTGTAAATGCATACAATTCAGGTTCTGTTGTAGGAATGCAGTTGTTCCCACACAGTAAACTTATACACACTTTATACATACACACGTATACAAAAACTGATGTCTAACACTAAAAATAGCATAAACACAACATCAATTGTTGAAACGTGCATGTTTTGGAATTTGATGGCAGCAAAAGACTGGTCAAATTGATCAAAATTAAGCCAACTGGCAGAACACATCACAAATAATTAGGTTAATTGGTGGCAGATCAGTAACATGATTGGGTATAAAAAGTATATCTCAGAGAGGCAGAGTTTTCCAGAAGCAAAGCTGGGAAGGGGTCATCACTCAGTGAAGATCACTTGGACAAATAGTGCAGCAATCCAAGAAGAAATTCTAAAAATGTAAACTAGCAAAGAACCCAACATAATTGCATCAGAAATTTCTAGGAATCTAGGAAACTGATGAATAGAAGATGCACTAGGCAGCATTTTTGTTCTTTTCCATGAACTACAGGGATTCGAGGAGTGAGCAAAAACATAGAGAGGAAAAGAGCCCATAGAGATTTTGGCTACTGGTAAAAGAGGCTTCTATTTAGGCCTAGAATATGCCAACTCCCTCACGCTGAAGACCAAGAAACAAATAGAACTTGGTCTCAATGCGAAACTTCAGTTATTACATAACTCCAATAACTGAGACTGTGCATGCATAATACTTCCCAGGATGGCAGTCCAGGGCCAGTTTTTAAAAAGACTTTACAATAAACAATGACTCAGACCACAGACATAGTTTCCAGCAGGCTAGACTTTATTGCATAATCATTTATCTCAATGTTATTTTGCATAATTTTGTGAAAATTTAAATCAATAATGTGACAAAGTTTAAGCTTAGATTTGAGCAAATGTCAACTCAGATATGTTCTCACATTTCAGGTAACCTATATCCTAATGACTCAGCTACACACTCATACCGTTAAGCTTGATTCAGTAGGTCGGCGTTCCTGTGTGGGGGTGTCTAATGTTTGCCTTGTGGAGCAGCCTTTGTTTGGTTGTTTGGAGGGAGCGGTTTACCAAGGTGGTGCCCTGTGCTGAGGCCATAGGGTTTGGAGGCACATGTTTCTTTCAGGTCTGGACGCAGTCGGAACCCTGACTGGAAGCTGAGGTCAAAGTGCTCGGTAGGAGCAAAGGACAGAGGCTGCTCATCCAGCACTCCTTTCAGCCTGGTTTGCCATGCCTCTAACATAGCTGTTCTGTCGGTGGGAGGAACGTGTGCAACAGCCCAGAAGATCTGTGGGGCCAGGACCTGAAAACCACAGAAGTGCAGAACTCCGTTCTGCATCAAAACACCAGATTGTTATTTTTAAGTTTTGCTAAATAAAAAAAAACAGAATTTCTTTAACATGGAAATAGGTCATTTCACCTGTAAGGGCCACAGCGTAACATTGATATCTCCGTTGAGGCCATCAGCGAAGTACATAGACTCCATTCCTCCAGTAGTGAAGGACAGCATAGCTTTTTTATTCTATGAAGTAAATTAAACATAACCATTTTTATACATTACATAGTTTGTACATGTTGTCCTGCTGCCACAAGCACTGGATTGGTTAGCTACCTGCTGCCAGGAATTTAAATTTAATCCCGCCCTGCAAGATATTGTGTTGGGACCTGCAGGAGTCCTTCATGAACGCAGGCTTCTACTTTTGGGACACAAAGTTGCTTTAGATATTTCAGCCAGACCACAATGAACTGCCGTCTGCAGGGCCAGCAGCGAAGAAGCCCACCAAGCCGAACCTCTAGGATCAATACTGGGGAAACCTGAGAAGCCACTAGCTGTGTAGCTAGGAGACAGTTGTTGGGTAGAGTTGTTCAAGGGGTGGGCCAGGCACAGAGCATAGATCAAGACAAGGGCTCCAGACACAGCCCAGGCCTGGCTGAGGAAATAAGTCTAAGAAGCTAGGGACAGGGACAGGAGCCTGGACAGGTACAGACAGGGACAGGAGCCTGGACAATCCTGGAGATTAGACAGACACATAGATAGGAACAACAAGGTCTGGGTGCAAAGGACTGGAGACTTAATAAACACAGAGACAGGAAACTAAACCATGTCAAAGTCAAGTGTCTGAACTGTGTCTGAAATCTGATTTAGAATTTCTGATTTAGGCCTCTGGTTTGGGGGGTTTGGCAAAGTCCTCAGGATGGAGGAACTTGGAGGAATTGTGGGAATGGTCTCTTCAGCTTTCATCTTTCAGCCTAAAAACTGCAAGACTGTGAAGAAATAGTAAACTGATGGAAAACATTCCTTACCACATGACACTCTATGATGGTACAGCTGGTGTGCTGTGGCCTTCGTAATGTGGAGACAAGATAGGGGTTGGGATTGGATGAACCAGAGCTATCATCATCCATCATCCATGGAGCCATCCAGTTTAAACCAAACTGTGCAGGTTGGACATGGCAGCATGGAATTGTGAGGAATGTCCTTATGGGACACTTTGAGCCCATGATTTCCAATGTCTCAAAGCTCATCCCTGCCTGGCTACAGATAATCCATTCTTCAATGGACACTTCCGGCACAATAATGCACCATGCCACAAAGCATGTGTCATCACTAAATGGTTCCAGGAATATGACAGCATGTTTTCATTGCTTTCCAGCAGCCGGCACAGTCCCCAGATCTCCATCCTACACAGCATCTGTGGATTGAGGTGAGGTAGAAAGGCCTTCTCACAGCAAGATGCTGGCACCCAGTTTGCAGCCGCTTAATCATATCCCCCGTGGTGCAGCACTCTTATGTCTAGCATCTTGTAGAATCCATGAGAGGCAATGAGAGGAAACACTACTAAGGAGGTGTACCTAAATAACCAGAAACCTGCATCTACATATTGAGTGCATAGCCACATATTATGTTTCCTAGTCCTGCCCCTGCAGACCCACATGACAGTTCCAACTACTTCCTGCCTTTCTAGAGGTGAAAAAGGTTGTGTTCCAGCAGGCAATAGAAAAAGGTCTGGTCTATAGAACAGACAGGACATAACACATAATTCAAACACATTCATATTTCATTAGCTATTGCTGTTGCATGCTTCAGACCTTAAAAAAGCCGTTGTCGTATAAGTTCTGCAGAGAGTAGGCGAATCCTACACTCAGCACTCGCTCTATCCAGCCTTTCATTATGGCAGGAACACTGAACCAGTAGAGTGGGAACTGCAAAAGAAAAAAAATACATTCATTAAATTTCTGATGCCACAATAAATGCATTATTCTCCTAGGACAAATACCTGTCCTCCAAAATGGCGAAATAAGCATATATTGTCACTGTCCAGTGAAAAACATCTCTCCACTTGTGTCCATTTTTACTTTCATGCATCACCTCCTTTCAAGGCCTTTGCCCTCACCTTTAAAAGTTGCCATTTTGGAGATTGGTGTTTTTCTTTGGACAGTAACAAGATGCATGTTGTTGCTTTTACACACAATTTATTTACACCTCTGTATCCAAAAAAGTTCTATGACTATTGCCAAAGATATATAGCAATACTGAATATTGATGCCAGCAATATGTTTCCAAAAAGTTGGGACAGGTTCATGTTTACCACAGTGGTCATCAGTTCTTCTTATAACACTTGTAGTCTATAATACTTGTAGAAGGTGGTTTGGCATTGTCTGGATGGCAGATTGCTGAAAACTGTATACATTGTTGATATATATATATATATATATATATATATACATCCATTCAGTGATTCCAATACAATCAGATCTATTTTTAATGCAGTGGCGCATGAGGGACCGAAGTTCACAGCCATCTAGTACTGGATTTCCGCCTTGTCCCTTGCATACAGAGCATTCTTCAGATTCTCTGAATCTTTTAATGACATTGTATGCTGTAGCTGATTAAATATTTGGTATATTATATTGAGAAATGTTATTCTTGAATCATTGCTCTATTTGCCATTGCAGTCTTTCAAAGAGAGGTGACCCCCACCCCACATCTTTACCTCTCAAATACTAAACACCTCTGAGATGCAATTAAAAATATCATGCCATCAAAATAACATAACATATTTATATTTTGAAAACAGTAAGATTTCTCAGATTTTATAATCTGATGTGTTATCTTTGTACTATATTCTGATTGAATATAGAGTTTAAACCATTTTACATCATTACATTCTGTTTTTAATTAGAATTTTGCCCAAAGTGTCCCAACTTTTTTCAGAAACAGCGTTTTTAAATTCGTTTCACTATTTAAAAACATGCGTCTTTTATGTGTCCAGATTTTATTGTTTAGGCTTTCTAAAGTTAGGGTTTCTAACATTCTTTCCTTTTCCCATCCTTGCCATTTTGGAGAGACAAAATTTTCTTCTGACAGCAGTATGAAGCAATCTATACGAAGTGGATGAGATAACGCGACAGTAAAGAAAAGGCTATGTGAATTTATCAGAAAGATGGAGAGAAATATCAACATATCTAACCTGGAAGATGATGAGATCAGCCTCTTCCACCTTACGCTGCTCTTCCTTGATGTCATCACTCAGTCTATCCTCCTTGAAGGCAATAGAGGTCTCTTCATTATACCGAAAGTGTTCAGGGTTCTTCAGTTTACCTGGACATGCATAAAAAGGTAAATACGCAGGAATTCCATATTCATAGATAATATCATATTTTGGTAATGTTCATATTTTTGGTAATGGTGGTTGGTGTA
Source organism: Prochilodus magdalenae (assembly GCA_024036415.1). Classification (NCBI taxonomy): domain Eukaryota; kingdom Metazoa; phylum Chordata; class Actinopteri; order Characiformes; family Prochilodontidae; genus Prochilodus; species Prochilodus magdalenae. The sequence goes on along the minus strand of JAMWET010001684.1, from coordinate 13,589 downwards.
GCTCAGCGGATAACGCCAAGTAGCTACCACCACACGTGGGAGACTGGGGTTCGAATCCCAGGCTGAGTGACAACGCTGTGCTACACCAATAAGAGTCCTTGGGCAAGACCCCTAACGCTACATTAGCCTACCTGTAATATGATTAATCTTGTAAGTCGCTCTGGATAAGAGCGTCAGCTAAATACCAAAAATGTAAATGTTTACTTTTGATATGGGGTAATCCACAAAGTTGGGTGGTCATGTATTTCTGTCTGAAACAATGTTTTGTATTAGTTATGAACTTTTAAAGTTTGTCAAATTGAGCACATCATCATTTGGACCATCCTCCAAATGCAAGGCAATAAACATCTCTTCATTATACCGAAAGTGTTCAGGTTACCTGGACAAGTGTAACAAAGTGGATATGCAGGATCATTATTTATGCTTGCATGAACTCAACATGTAGCTGTGATGGCCGAGAGGTTAAGGCGTTGGACTTGAAATCCAATGGGGTTTCCCCGCGCAGGTTCAAACCCTGCTCACAGCGACCTTTATAAAAACTTATGAATATGCATCAACAGTGCACTACTGGCTCCCAAATAGGTTTCCCAATAGTGGTGGCAAGAGATAAAACCACTCATCAATGGGTTACTACACCATGTGGGGAAACTGGGCTTTGAATCTTGGTCTGGGTGACTATGGTGTGCTACACTAATGAGTCATTGAGCAAGATTCCTAACACATCAGTCTACCTGTCATATGATTAACATTGTAAGTTGCTCTGGCCAAAAATACAATAAAAGCTTGTGTATGACATGATCCTGTTATGCTTTGGATTTTTGTGGTGGAATACCCCAACTTGGTTTTATGACCGACATTATGACATTTCAAACAAACTCAAAGGACTTTCAGGTAGATCAAAGAGAATCAGTAAGGTGCTCTTTGGTAACAAGGTTAGATATACTAGTATCCCTACTGAGATTACAAATGCCTTTATTTCCAAATCCATGTAATTATGTTTAAAAGGCTAGCACAGACCAGCGAAAACTACCCACGCATAGCAGCCACTACCTTTATCAGGGTGCAGTCTCTCAAACAAACAAAAAGGTGTATTAAAGGTGCATACAAAGGTGTATAGGTAGCTTTCCCCAGTTACCAGGAAATACGCTGACACAGTCAGGTGAAAAACAAGCCCGCAGTGCTGTGCCTTTCAGTCGTCTGTAAAAGGTACCGTAAAGATACCTCAGCATTATTCATGGCCTTGGGGGGGTCAGCAAAAACTAATTATTAGGAGAAGCATTTGGCCTCTGTGTTAAATGGTATTCCAGAGCTTTTCCACCCTTATGATGATCCATATTGGTATATACAGAAGCATCATCCAATGGAACTGCTCTGTAAGACTTAGAAAAGGGTCACCCACAAGCACTTTAATAGGTACACCTCCTTGTTTCTACACTCATTGCCCATTTTATCAACTTCATGTACGGTATAGGAGCACAGCGTATCTCCACAGATGCAGACTGACGTCCATCTGTTAATCTGCACACTTTGTTGGCCCCTTTTGCCATGTTCTTCAAAGGTCAGGACCCTGCACAGGTACTACATGGTTGGTGGATCATGCTCAGCACTGCAGTGACACTGATGTGGTGGTGGTGTGTTACTGTGTGTTGTGCTAGTGTGAGTGGATCAGACACAGCAGTGCTGCTGAACACCCAGGACTGAGAATAGTCTACCAACCAAAACTATCCTGTGGGCAGCGTCCTGTGGGCAGCGTCCTGTGACTACTGATGAAGGACTAGAGGATGACCAACACAAACTGTGCAGCAACAGATGAGCTATCCTCTCTGACTTATCTCATTTACAAGGTGTTGTATGTGAACCATCATGGTGTTAGGGTGGACAGGGAATGGACACAGTGTTTAAAAGTTTGATCAGCACTGGAGTTAGGTCTTGCACTGTTTCACTTATGCAATCATATATCTAATTAACGCTGTTATGAATAACATAAGCTGAGCACAGCATCTTGTACATGTGAAGACGTTTCCCTGCGCTGGTTGGGGTTCAGTACACAGCTAACCGCTGGCACTTTACAAACAAGGTGCAGCACCACCCTACAGACCTTTGATATCAGCCGCTGTTGCTGAAGGCTGGAAGTTCATTGCGTAGAGGTCCGACACAATGACTTTATAGCCCTGTGCAGTGAACGTCTGCACAGCTGCATCCTTCGCAGCGGCGTTGAACGAGCTGGGACTCTGATGGGCATAAACGATCAGCACGGTCTTAAACGCTGCAACACAGGAAACAAATAGAGGCAAATCAGAGACATGGTGAAGTAGCCTGATTGAACTTGATCTGAGTGGTATTCAAACGCATGCCACCCTCTTCTGCTTTCATTTCCCAACATCAAAGGGCTTGTAGGGGTCTGCATAATCCTGGGTCTTGTGGGTCTAATTACCCCCCCATACTCACATTCCTTTTCTTTCCCTGGCTCCCAGGAGAGGGGAGATGCTTATTGTGTAGAGAAGTCACACCCTGTCAACAAACAGGGCCTTGCCTTCCTTACATGTTAACAGTTCAATCATACATCACAATAGTCCCTGACAACTTGCACTATGCTGCCATTCAACGGCTAAAGGCTGCAACTACCTGCAACGTAGCTCAAGAGTGAAATGTAAACAATGCAAAAAATGGGGCATGGGAAGATTCAACTCTGTCTTGATCACGATCTGCCTGTTTGAACTGTATCATAGGTTATCATAACATTCCACGGTGCCAAACCAGCACACCAACCAGAACCAGGAAGCTTTTAAACGATCTGCATGCAGTAGTGCTCTGCAACCAAAGCAAACTATTCTAACTGCAATTGGCCTAATGCTTAAAATACACAGACGTCTATATGCTTGGTGTTTCTGGATGAGTTCAGTCAAGAAATGCCTCATATATTGCATGATATACTTTCAGTGAATAAATAAATCAGTGAAACCCAATCAGACTTACAGATATGAGAACACACTTACATATATGAGAACTGAAATGTAGACCATCACCACTTCAAAAGGCAATCACATTTTCCATCCTGGAGCAGTATATGTTACATACTGAGTTAATAATTTAGTAACTGGGCTCACAGCAATAGTATGGATAGTATAGTAACCAGTGTTTGAGAATTGGCTGGTTGAGGCAAGGGTTCCACCACCTACAGCCCGAAAGGTTTAAACATATTAAACTCCCTTAAATCATCTAATCCTCTGAACTCTGCACCACAGATCTACTGTAAAAGCTGGACAAACCTGTCTGACGTTTTCAGGCCTTGTTGTGCCTTACCACATTATGACTTCATAGAATTCTCTCTCTTATTTTTGATGCACTCTTCTGAGAAATTCAGGTCAGATGTTTCAAATGTCAAAACTGGATTCTGCATTTTGAGTTTCACAAGAATTCCCAGTGAATGTTTTGGTAACAATAGAGTTTAATGTAATAATAATGATAGTAATAATAGTCATAGTATGGTAATAATGATAATAACATTAATATTATTATTATTAGCATTATTATTATTGTTGTTGTTGCTACTGCTGATATTATTATTATTATTATTATTATTATTATTGTGCTGTGTTATGTTATTTTATTATATAAAACATTAAATTAGAACAAAAAGGTACCAGAGATGTGAGAAAATTGAAAAATAAAAATAATTTTAAAGTCATTTAAAGAAATATTAATGCAATAGCTTCCACAGTGCAGGAGCAATTGCCTATTATTTTCTGTTATTGACAGAGCACTTTGTCAGGCATCATGTAGCGTACCATCCATCAAAACATAATAAAATTGTGTGAACTGTTAATTTTAATTAGAAAACCAACTGTGACAAAACTGTTTCAATCAAATCAGAGAAAACAAAGGAACACGCCGGCTAAAAAGAACGGGGAAATACATCTCACCCATGTTTCCAGTGAGTCCGTCTGAAAGGTCTCTGCAGTCCTGTAAGACGAGTGAACTGGACTGAAAAGCTTTATATCAGGTTCCCGCCGTGACTTGGCTACTAAGCACCGGTCGTTGCCTGTTACGTAACAGCGCACGGCGTGGCTTTAAAGAATCTGAGGCCAATGAACGCTGCACGTTCTCACGCAACAGAACGAGCTTCTCACGCGACAGGTAGTGAGACTCGCACACTTCATATCGGAGTTCTCACTTTCTGGGTGGACACAAATAATATAGCCTAAAATCACGACAGCTGTATTTTTACTTTTCGCGCGGAGTCAGTGTGGTTAACACCAGCCGCCTGTTGCTACAACAACCCTTAAACCAGCCACACGGAAGATTTGAGTGCGCGGCTACTGCACACTTAGCGGTAATACGAGTCACAGCATATACAGACCTGGAAAGAAGCCCTTAGTTCAGAAGTGAAGTCCATCGCTCTGTAAAATGGTTATTTCTAATAAGCAGTCCGGCAGATATCAGTTCAGAGGTTTTCACACTATGTACGTATTAATTATGAAGTGATTCCACTGTACACGCTCCCCACTGTGGTGTGTTCACTGACTTGGGGTGCTCATATAATTCTGTCAGTGAAACAATGTTTTGTATTAGTTATAAACTTTTTTAAAAGTTTGTCGTATTGAGCACATCATCATTTGGACCATCTTCCATTTATTCAATAAACATCTGTTCATTATACCGAAAGTGTTTAGGGTTCTTCAGGTTACTTGGACAAGCGTAAGTGGATATGCAGGACTCTGGTTACCATTTTCATGTTAATGCTTGTTCTTTTATTATTCACCATCATACCAATTATGATGGTGGTGGGGTCTTTAAAGTCTTGTGGATTTTGTTAATGCTAATGCTAGCTAACTGATGCTAGTTTTGCTAATTAAAAGCACAACATTAATTATACTCTTAATCCTAATGTCAATTATAAACCCAGTATTGATGTTACTGTTAAGTATGTTAATCCTAATTTGCAAGCCAACCCGAATGGGTCTTAAGAAATAGCTCAGAAAGTGAACAAAGAATGTTGTAAACGTGTATTTGAATTCATAACAAATCTTAAACGTAGTGAGCATCAACAGTACAGTATTATTAGCATTACTGTGCAGATAGGATCAATGCACAAGTAGGACACGAAACATAAAAAAATCTAAGAAATATAATAAAAATAAAATGGCCCTTTAGTTCAGAAGTGTAATTCACGGCTTTATAAAATGGTTATAATAAGTAGTCCTGCAGATATCAGTTCAGAGGTTATCATACTTATCATTTATGAAGTGATTCCACTGTACAACCTTTCCCTGCGGTATGTTCATTGACTCCAGAGTGCGGAGCAAATTCGTTTGAGGCTAGATACACGCACGTTAATGCTAGCTAGTAATGGTGCTAGTTTTGCCATTTAAAAACCCAATACTAATGTTGCTGTTAATCCTAATGTTAATTATTAAACCCAGTCTTAATGTTCATTTTAATTCTACTGCTAATAAGGTTAATCTTAAGCGTGGACCCACAAGTCTTTTGAAATAACACAAGAAATAAATATTAGAGACTTACTAAACATTTGTAAACATGTATTGGACTTGGGATAACAGTATTATTAGCATTTCTGTGCAGATAGGATCAATGTGCAAGTAGGACACAAAAAATTTAATAAAGCTAAATAAATAAATAAAGGATTAAATGCTATGAAAACAAAACGCATTACATAACCCTGTCAACCCCAAACCACCAACCCTTAAACACCTCCACCCCCACATGAACCCAATGACCTGCTAAAATCTCACACATAAACATGTCTGAGATCAAGATGCCCACTTCGTTTCCAATGTTCATTATCAACTAGTAGTAACTCACGCCATTCAAAATGTATCTGTAACTGGTGCAGCCCTGGTCTGGACTAGCAGATCCTAGAAGTCTTTTTTATTTTTTTTGTGTGGGTCATACTCCGGGTTTTCTGTTTTTCTTAATGCCACTAAAATGCTAAAATGATTTGTGTGTCATGCACTGGTTCCTCTGAATTACAAGCTGGCTCTGCCAGACAAACCAGTGTTCTGTTTCGGATCCTCTCGTGCTAGCTGACCAGCTAAATCAGTACCACACCAGCATAAAGTAGCTTCATGATTGCAATCATGCTGGGCTACACTGTTTATCAGTAAAAATGTGAAGATGCTACAAACAAGATAATGCTCCTTCAGCACTATTACATAACACAATATACTCAACTCAGTTAAACTCCCAAAGCCTGTATATGTGCCACATTTGACACAACTGCTTTGCTTGGGATGTTTTGGTAAAGTTTTCAGGCTGGTTAAATCAGCTGCAGCAGTTTTTCTCTACCATGTAGCAATACTATGGCTTCTTAATGGCCTCACAAGTTTTTGGTGGCATGCAGGAAAAAATATTTGTACCACAAAATGTAGAGTTGGACATTTTAGTTAACCACATGATGCAATAACAAATGAATTTTGTCTGAAAACTGCATAAATTGTTGTTAAGACTGGGATTTCTTAACATGGGACAGAATGATGACACAGGACCTAGGATTCACTGTAAAAAAAAAATCATCTGCTTAAGTTTAAAACTTCAACCTCAAAGTTTAAAAGCTGCCTTAAAGTTTTAAGTTAAATCAAAATCAATGCTACTTACTCCAGCTCATGCCTTTATGTCTAGTTTGGTTTTGAATTCCAATCTGCAAGTTGATTTGACTATGTAGTACTTGTTGTTTTAATATTTTTTCACTTTTTTATTTTATCACGTGTCTCAATTATTGGCTTTAGCTTGCTTAAACAGTTAAAGGAAGTACTGACAGACTGTTACATGTACAACTCATCTTTTCCATTGGCTCCTGGTATCATCTGTTTGCACGTTGTTGTGTTCCTCGTGTTGCCTACTTTGTATTGAATTGGGTGCAGGTGAATTTCTACGGTCCACCAATTCCCAAAAGGCATTTTTGTTGCCTAACTTGCAATATAGCTCAGCTGTTAACTACTACAATAGAAGCCAGATACACACAATGGAAAGTAGGTCTGGGGTAAGATAACATGGAAAGGGTGAATAAAAGAATAAGAAAATAGATGTCGCCTGAAGCCAATGGGAAGTAACAGTATTAATTTGATAGGGTAAATTAAAAAAAGGAACTTATCACAATTGACATTGCTTAAATATGTTTTACAATGTTCTGCAATGAGGGGGTGCTTGGAAAATGTAGGAAGACCCAAAGTAGGAAGGCATAGGAAACAAAATGGGCTTTTTAGTCTATTTTCTATGGAATTGCTACTGTGCACCGGAGGAACTAGTGCATTGTACAATAGCGGCAGAATTTTCAAGCACTGTAACATGTAGACTTTATAAAAACGTTAATGCTATTACATTCACATGTGTAATTTGCTCTCGCCCTTTTGTTTGACATGTTAAAGCCTCAGGGATGTTTCCTTTCTGACGAAGTTAGAAGTACATCTTCTGTGGCAGTACAGAGTTCTAGATGGCATCTAGAAGCAACATCAGCACTCAGGCGCTTTGTGAAACAGGTTTCTATGGCTGAGCAGCTGGCATGCAAGCTTGTGGCCCCTATGTGCACTGGCATGTGTTGGCTGGAGTGGTGATAAGTGTGCTATCTCTGGATTCTACAGCAGTAAAAAGAAGTTTTCTGAAGTGATAAATCACACTTTACTATCTGGACAAATCTGGGTTGGGCAGATGCATAGGTCATTGGACCAACAGTAAGGTTTGTGGAAGAGGAATAATGGTCTTGGGCTGTTTTTCAGGGTTTTCAGGTAACGTCAACATACAAAGATATTTCAATGTTTCCAACTTTGTGGCAACAGTTTGATGAAGGCCTTTCTCTGATCCAGCACGACTGTCCCCCTGTGCTCATAGCGAGCTCCAGCTCCAGTTTGGTGTAGAGGAACGCCAACAAGCTCATGTATGTGTGGTAGTATGTGATAGTCCACATACATTTGGCCAAATAGTGTACATTAATGCAAACGCATTGTGTTCTTCTATTCATGTTGACTTTAACAGTGCAAGACTACAGTAATAGATCAATGCCATGTCTGTATTATGCACGAGATACTTTTAGGATTAGCTTTGTGGTGAACTAGTAAGTCTGGTAGGCCTACTTCACTATGCATAGAAATATGGCCTTTTTGAGGCAGAACCAGTGTGTGTATTGACTTGCAGTTTTGTCTGGGATAGACTAGGCAGATTATATGCATGTTTGAGTCTGGCATATTTCAGTCAGGACCACCAAAGAGCGTGTGTGGTGTGCTGGTACATTCACTGTCCACTCTATTAGGCATACCTCCCTTGTAGAGTCATTCTCTAGTCCTTCATCAGTGGTCACAGGGCACTGCCCACAGGATGCTGTTGGCTGGATAGTTAGGGTTGGTGGACTATTCTCAGCCCAGCAGTGACTCTGAGGTGTTTAAACACCCCAGCAGCGCTGCTGTGTCTGATCCACACCAGCTCCACACAGACCAAAACACCACCACCATGTCAGTGTTACTGCAGGCCTAAGAAAGACCCACCACCCAAATAATACCTGCTCTGTGGGGGTCCTTTGCGGGATCCTGACCATTAAAGAATGGGGTAACAAAGTATGCAGAGAAACAGATGCACTACAGTCTGTAACTGCACAAGTACAAAGTGCTCGTATATGGTAGGTGGAACTGATAAATGGACAATCAGTGTAGATACAAGGTGGTGTACCTAATGAACTGCTTAATGAGTGTACTAGCCTAATAGCCTCAAAGCCAAACCACTCCTTGGAGATTTTAGAGTGATAGCCAATCCTTAAAGAAAAGCGAACTCATGCTGACTAGTGCGAAGCTTAAGTGCCAAACTTTGGTAAACCACTCCTTGGAGACTTTTGAAGTCACAGCCACTCCCGACACAAAAGCTAACTCATGCTGACTAGAGTAAAGGCCAGTGTCAAAATAATGACTGGGATGGCCAAGGCAAAACTTTGATTCTGTGGTCAGTGAATTATTTTTGGGTGGGTTTTTGGAGTCCACTTTTAAGATCCACAGTTAGTGCTAGATGAAGTGCACAAACCATGTACTTGAGTTAAAGTGAAGATACCCAAGGTAAAATTCTCCTACAGTAAAAGGAAAAGTTCCTCCCTTTAGACCTCCACTTAAGTACTAAAATATTTACCTTCAAATGCACTTAAATATGGAGAGTGAAAGTAGCATGATTTATTATGGTTCTAATGTCATATTAGCATTTCTGGAACAAGACGCTTCATCAGCTCATTTTGGGTGAAGAGACTGTAGCGTCTCTCAGTCCACCCGTCTTTAATAGAAGATCAATAGTCTGATTAGTCTAACTAGTCTAGAACCAAGCTCTGTCCAACAGGTCCAAACAAGCTCAAACCTTTATACTTACCGAGTTACTGTACACCAACACACTACTTACAGTACACTAACACATCACACTTACTGAGTTACTGTACACCAACACACTACTTACAGTACACTAACGCATTACACTTACTGAGTTACTGTACACCAACACACTACTTACAGGACACTAACACATTACACTTACTGAGTTACTGTACACCAACACGCTACTTACAGCACACTAACACATTACATTACTGAGTTACTGTACACCAAAACGCTCTACTTACAGTACGCTAACACATTACACTTACTGAGTTACTGTACACCAACACGCTACTTACAGCACACTAACGCATTACACTTACTGAGTTACTGTACACCAACACACTACTTACAGCACACTAACACATTACACTTACCGAGTTACTGTACACCAACATGCTACTTACAGCACACTAACGCATTACACTTACTGAGTTACTGTACACCAACACGCTACTTACAGCACACTAAAGCATTACACTTACTGAGTTACTGTACACCAACACACTACTTACACTACACTAACACATTACACTTACTGAGTTACTGTACACCAACACACTACTTACAGTACACTAACGCATTACACTTACTGAGTTACTGTACACCAACACACTACTTACAGTACACTAACACATCACACTTACTGAGTTACTGTACACCAACACACTACTTACAGGACACTAACACATTACACTTACTGAGTTACTGTACACCAACACGCTACTTACAGCACACTAACACATTACATTACTGAGTTACTGTACACCAACACACTACTTACAGTACACTAACACATCACACTTACTGAGTTACTGTACACCAACACACTACTTACAGTACACTAACACATCACACTTACTGAGTTACTGTACACCAACACGCTACTTACAGCACACTAACGCATTACACTTACTGAGTTACTGTACACCAACACGCTACTTACAGCACACTAACACATTACACTTACCGAGTTACTGTACACCAACACGCTACTTACAGCACGCTAACGCATTACACTTACTGAGTTACTGTACACCAACACGCTACTTACAGCACACTAAAGCATTACACTTACTGAGTTACTGTACACCAACACACTACTTACAGTACACTAACACATTACACTTACTGAGTTACTGTACACCAACACACTACTTACAGTACACTAACGCATTACACTTACCGAGTTACTGTACACCAACACGCTACTTACAGTACACTAACGCATTACACTTACCGAGTTACTGTACACCTACACGCTACTTACAGCACACTAACGCATTACACTTACCGAGTTACTGTACACGTACACACTACTTACAGCACACTAACACATTACACTTACCGAGTTACTGGTCACCAACACGCTACTAACAGTACACTAACGCATTACACTTACCGAGTTACTGTACACCAACACTCTACTTACAGTACACTAACACATTACACTTACTGAGTTACTGTACAACAACACACTACTTACAGTACACTAACGCATTACACTTATTAAGCTACTGTACACCAACACACTACTTACAGCACACTAACGCATTACACTTACTGAGTTACTGTACGTCAACACTCTACTTACAGTACACTAACACATTACACTTACTGAGTTACTGTACACCAAAACACTACTTACAGTACACTAACGCACCACACTTACTGAGTTACTGTACACCAACACGCTACTTACAGTACACTAACACATTACACTTACTGAGTTACTGTACACAGCACACTACTTACAGTACACTAACGCATTACACTTACTGAGTTACTGTACGTCAACACTCTACTTACAGCACACTAACACATTACACTTACTGAGTTACTGTACAACAACACGCTACTTACAGTACACTAACACATTACACTTACTAAGTTACTGTACACCTACACACTACTTACAGTACACTAACACATCACACTTACTGAGTTACTGTACACCAACACACTACTTACAGTACACTAACACATCACACTTACTGAGTTACTGTACACCCACACACTACTTACAGCACACTAACACATTACACTTACTGAGTTACTGGTCACCAAAATGCTACTTACAGTACACTAACGTATTACACTTACTGAGTTACTGGTCACCAACATGCTACTTACAGTACACTAACGCATTACACTTACTGAGTTACTGTACACCAACACACTACTTACAGCACAATAACACATTACACTTACTGAGTTACTGTACACCAACACACTACTTACAGCACACTAACACATTACACTTACTGAGTTACTGTACACCAACACACTACTTACAGCACACTAACACATTACACTTACCGAGTTACTGTACACCAACACACTACTTACAGCACACTAACACATTACACTTACTGAGTTACTGTACACCAACACACTACTTACAGCACACTACCACATTACACTTACTGAGTTACTGTACACCAACACGCTACTTACAGCACACTAACACATTACATTACTGAGTTACTGTACACCAAAACGCTCTACTTACAGTACGCTAACACATTACACTTACTGAGTTACTGTACACCAACACGCTACTTACAGCACACTAACGCATTACACTTACTGAGTTACTGTACACCAACACGCTACTTACAGCACACTAACACATTACACTTACCGAGTTACTGTACACCAACACGCTACTTACAGCACACTAACGCATTACACTTACTGAGTTACTGTACACCAACACGCTACTTACAGCACACTAAAGCATTACACTTACTGAGTTACTGTACACCAACACACTACTTACACTACACTAACACATTACACTTACTGAGTTACTGTACACCAACACACTACTTACAGTACACTAACGCATTACACTTACTGAGTTACTGTACACCAACACACTACTTACAGTACACTAACACATCACACTTACTGAGTTACTGTACACCAACACACTACTTACAGGACACTAACACATTACACTTACTGAGTTACTGTACACCAACACGCTACTTACAGCACACTAACACATTACATTACTGAGTTACTGTACACCAACACACTACTTACAGTACACTAACACATCACACTTACTGAGTTACTGTACACCAACACACTACTTACAGTACACTAACACATCACACTTACTGAGTTACTGTACACCAACACGCTACTTACAGCACACTAACGCATTACACTTACTGAGTTACTGTACACCAACACGCTACTTACAGCACACTAACACATTACACTTACCGAGTTACTGTACACCAACACGCTACTTACAGCACGCTAACGCATTACACTTACTGAGTTACTGTACACCAACACGCTACTTACAGCACACTAAAGCATTACACTTACTGAGTTACTGTACACCAACACACTACTTACAGTACACTAACACATTACACTTACTGAGTTACTGTACACCAACACACTACTTACAGTACACTAACGCATTACACTTACTGAGTTACTGTACACCAACACGCTACTTACAGTACACTAACGCATTACACTTACTGAGTTACTGTACACCAACACGCTACTTACAGCACACTAACGCATTACACTTACTGAGTTACTGTACACCAACACGCTACTTACAGCACACTAACGCATTACACTTACCGAGTTACTGTACACCTACACGCTACTTACAGCACACTAACGCATTACACTTACCGAGTTACTGTACACCAACACGCTACTTACAGCACACGTACGCATTACACTTACCGAGTTACTGTACACGTACACACTACTTACAGTACACTAACACATTACACTTACCGAGTTACTGTACACCTACACACTACTTACAGTACACTAACGCATTACACTTACCGAGTTACTGTACACCAACACACTACTTACAGTACACTAACACATTACACTTACAGAGTTACTGTACACCTACACGCTACTTACAGCACACTAACGCATTACACTTACCGAGTTACTGTACACGTACACACTACTTACAGTACACTAACACATTACACTTACCGAGTTACTGTACACCAACACGCTACTTACAGTACACTAACGCATTACACTTACCGAGTTACTGTACACCAACACGCTACTTACAGTACACTAACGCATTACACTTACCGAGTTACTGGTCACCAACACGCTACTAACAGTACACTAACGCATTACACTTACCGAGTTACTGTACACCAACACTCTACTTACAGTACACTAACACATTACACTTACTGAGTTACTGTACAACAACACACT